>JBBPDB010000134.1:13075795-13113507 GCA_037974465.1 Brachypetersius altus
ATTGGTTGATTAGATAATTGCATTAATGAGAAATTGAACAGGTGTTCCTAATAATCCTTTAGGTGAGTGTATATATGTGTGTGTCTTAAATTTGTGTCTCTTGTCATGACGTCTTAGCTTCACGATCAAGTGAAATATGAGTTAGTTGGTTTTTTTTTTAAATCCCCTTTTTATTTCTTTGTGCGGATGTTTTAAAGACTGTCCCTGCCTTTCTCCGGGAGCGCGCGGCGGGTTCAGGTGCGCGCTGCTCGTTCCCGGCAACAGAGTTCACACGCTTTGCGCGCTCCCGTGGAGAGGAGTTCACACGCCTGCGCGCTCCCGGGGCAGCCAGTCGGGTTCACACGCCTGCATTTTAGACACGCACACACACACACCAGCCAGAAACTCACGTCTTTTTCCTCCACACACACTATCGTTCAATTCGGAGACGGTCTCCAACCATCAGTTTTTTTTATATTTTTTTCCGAAAAAGGAGCTTTATGTGCATGAACGGGGAGCCGCGCGCCAAGGATGGTTCGGGAAACCAGACACCTCTGGGTGGGAAATTTACCCGAACATGTTCGAGAGGAGAAAATCGTCGAACATTTTAAGCGGTGAGTTATTTTAGATTTATTTTTTCCCTCGTCTTGTTAATGCTAAGCTAGGCTACGTTTAGCTAATGCTAACGGTAACGCCAGGTTACATCGACAGGGCCTCCGCAAATGAAAATTAAAAACAGCAGAAAATATCACATTATGCCCTACTGTGGACTATTAACTCACATTTATAGCGTATTTACAACCGTAAAACATCATAAATCTGACTTCTGATATTGTCCCGCTCGGCGCTACCCGACGGTAACATTAGCTCCCTTTGCTAATTTTGCTTCGCCCGTTTAATCGCATATTTCTTTAAATTTAATTATATATGTCGATTCTCGGCTGTTCTTGTTGCTCTTTTAGTAATAACAATGTAAGTAAACAAAATAAACATAAGCTGTATCACAGATAAGCAATTTATTTTCGACCATTTGCGTTCGTCGGCTAAGCTAGTCGGCTAACTCAGAACGAGCTAATTTCTCGCCCCAAAACAGTTTGGTTTTAAAGGCAATGGTCACCGTTTAGGCGGGTTGTACGTGGTTAAAAAGCGTCATTGGCTCCTAAAGATGGTCGTTTGTGCAGCCTAGTTGAGCTGCACTCTGGTTTTAAGTGTTTAAACCGACTGTTTGGGTTTAATCGGCTAATTCCCCGTAGGAAACATTTGCCATTTTGCGTCACGCTGTCCACCAGCGTGCAAGTTTGAGTGCTGAGTGAGTTATTCGCGAACTTTGTCTTAGTAGAAATGTGAGGTTTTGTACTCGGCCAGCTCCCCCAAAACAGCTCGTTTAATGTCTAAAGACTTTGTTACAGTATAGCAGAACCCTAAACTCGGAACATTATAGCAGAAAACGCGAGGAATGAGAGTGCTGGGACTGTAATGAGGAGGAACATCGTGCTTTACTCCCTGGTCCAAGTCACTGGCCACTTGGGGATCCTACGAATATAAATAGATCACAATCTCAATCTCGAGGGATTTTTTAGACAGCTTTGTATAACTCACAATGGAGATAGTCAGTAAAACAGTACACGAAATGTTTAGTAATCTATATTTGCATAACACTTTTGTAGTTTATCAGAAAATCAGTCCAGTGGTGATTTTATTCTTCTGTTATCTTCCACTTATGAGATTGTTCATACTCATTATTTTTAAGTGATGCAGTATCTCGTGGGACTTTTTTGTTTTCTATGACTGATAATAAGAACTGATATTAGTATTAACGTTCACTCATTTCCTCAGACCTCTGACCTCTCTGCTTCTCTCTGCCCTTCCTCCACAGGTATGGCCGTGTGGAAAGTGTTAAAGTCCTCCGCAAGAGGGGTTCGGAGGGAGGCGTGGCAGCCTTTGTGGATTTTGTTGATATCAAAAGTGCTCAGAAGGCTCACAATGCGGTCAACAAAATGGGGGACAGAGATCTTCGCACTGATTACAATGAACCTGGCTCAGTCCCCAGTGCAGTGCGGGGACTGGACGACAACTCCCCCTCTAGCAGTCATGGGAGGGAAGTTGCGGGGTTCTCAAGGGGCGCCGTGGGGCCCGTGTACGGACCCCCGGTGTCTCTCCACACCAGAGAGGGACGCTATGAACGCAGATTAGACGGGTAAGTGGACGCAGTCTCCCTCTGAACTGCAGGGGGACTATGGTGTAAAATTAAAGCATTTTTCCCCATTGTCAAAGGGTGGTAAGGTTTTCGGGGTTAAGCTCAAAAGAGAACGAATAAAGGCCTTTTACGTTTTGATAAGACGCATAATCTCATAGGGATTCCCCCTTCATTCACTGAGGCCCAACTTCGCTCATGGAATTAACCCTTATCTCTTTATCATTTTAAGAATGTGTGGATATAAGGTGAGATCGATTCAATATTTGGGATTACTGTGTGAGCCATATGTTTCCTCCATGTTGGATATTACCCCTGTGGAAAATATCCTGGTGAGTTTGGATATTATGATCGAGGGGACGAATCTGGTGAGTTTTGGATATTAGGCGTTGTCCCCCCTCCCCAAGAGTGTTGGATATTACCTGTACTTCCTCGGATCACCTGTCTGGAAGTATTTGCCATGCCATTGATGGATTAAGTGCGTACGTGATGTTTTGTTTTTTCTGTTTTTTTTTTTTTTGTTTTGTTTGTTTTTTTCCACATGAAGCTAAATTCATTCAAATCTTCTCAAGAATCAGATTTTTTTGTTTTTCCTTGCTCAATTTGTTTTCCATCTTCCATCTGGTCATTGTGCTAACTCTGTCTTTCATGGTGCTGTGCCAACCCTGGACGTGTACTACACCAATGGATTTAGGACCAGTCAAAAGATCCTATTTTAAAAAGGGCATTGGATTTAAAAAATCATGTATAAGGTGAGGTTTGACATCTCAGGTTCCATGTGGAGTATTCGCTTGTGGTCAGGGCCTCCTCATATTCTGTCATTTTCAATCGCTAGTCAAGTTCAGGGCGGGAACTAACTGGGGATAAAAAGTGTCGACGAGGGAAAACAGTGGATTTTTTTGGATTCTTTTTGGATTGTTTCAAGAGAAGCCAAAGGCAGAAGACCAGAAGACCTCACGGTCGGATAGACGAAGAAACATTTGTCTTACAAAACCTCGGATCTAACCCTGTTTTTGGATATATGAGCTTAAGACAAATTGCTGGATTACCAGGCCTTAATGTGGATGTACCGGTACATTAATTCAAGCGAACTTTAGAAGTACATTCATGGAAGCTACTTTACAAGCCAGAGGATTTTCTAAGGACTGCATTCAAGTGAAGGAATATCCCAAACTCTGACAAACTTGTATCATCTGGTGGAAGTAAAGTGCTGGGAAACCACAGACTGGGAATATTTGTTTTTTTGAAAGAAATCCTCTTTTTGTCGGTTCGAGAAGCCGAACCTGAAGTTTTATTCCTGCGTCCCTGTCCAGAAGTTGGAATGATGATGGGATTACTCCACAGTTTGTGAACATGGATATATTTCATTGACCTTTGGAAGACTTTTTTTGTTGTTTTTTTTTTTTTTTAAAAGAGCTGGCCCTAATTTAACAATTAGGTGGCCCAATGCATAAAAGTGTTTTTTTTTTTTTTTTAAGTAGACCGGAGTTAGGTAAACATCTCTGCCAACTTTGAAGAACTTTGTCAGTGTAGCAGATGTTTGGATATCCCCTTGAACGTCTTCAAGGATATTTTTATCGCGATGGCAACCAAGGCACAGAAAACGCCCAGTTTTTTTCTCGCATTCTTTTTGGCCCCAGTGTTTTTGGCTCACACATTTGCCCGCCTGTATTGTATTTGGAATAAGTAGGGTCGTGTACTGCTCTGAAAAGGTTGGTATTGCCCTGCCTTGTGCACCTTTTTGCGCTTTCTTTATCTAACCCAGATATGTACCTTCTCTCTCACCACCTTTTTGTTTTTGTTTTTTTACTAACATTAGAGCCTTTAGAAAATAATGCTCTCCATCTTTGGGCAGAAAAATCTTCTAGATTCTTTCTGAGCCAAAAGTTTGGATTATTAACCCCCTTTCTCCTTCTCCGTTCATTTTGCTTTCTGTCTTCTCCCTGCTTTTGCCCGCTTGAATGTTAATACTTGCCTTATCGCACACCCTTATTTAAAACAAAGCTAAACAAAACTGAAAATCTAGACATGGCAACAATATAACATCGCAATGCCTTTATTTGTACCATACTCATTAGTTTTTTACACTTTTTTAGTTGGGGAGGGGGGGAACTGAGCATTTTTATTCAGAATGTTTAAAATAAACTACATGAAAACGCAGGAGAAAAGAATTAAACTAGTGAAATGAAACAATGGCACAATAGGCTGATATCCGATTAGCTGCTTGTTACTGTGCAGTTTGTTAATTTATATATATTTACAAATTTTAGTGTGTGTACTTGAGGACTTTTCGGAACTTTGTTTAATTTAACAACTGACGTACCCAAATGGTTTAGATTTTGACAAATGCTGAGACCAACAACTATTGTGAGGGGAACAAGTAAAAAAAAATATATATAATATAAAAATTTGAACTGGACTAGTTAAGATTTTTAAACCTAAAAAGTATGCAGTTCATAGTTTGCAGACAGGGGTATTTGCAGGGTGATAGAAAATGTGATCATTGTACTTAATTACAGAGCCATAAATAATGAAGCTAATTTTTTTACTTGATGAGTTAACTATTTTAAAAATTATAGTTAATCCAGAAACATATAAAATTTAGTATATTATTGCCCTGGATAAATTATATAGTTCTTGCTATTTTTGTTTAGTGTTCACTGCGTTTTAGCAACTGGAGTACTTAGTTTTGATCATTAATTAACTAGAAAATACGTGTGTGTGATTTCATTGTTACTATAAAACAGTGTAAAACCTTAATGCATGGTTAAGGATGGCTAAAAACGTCCCATTACTTTTGTTCATATTAAATAGCTCAGCGCTGGTGTTCAGGGGCGGACTGGGTGATATGTGCATTCTGCAAAAAGGCCCAAGATGCGGCCGAGATGCGAAAACCCAACGTGGTAAAGAACGTCCCAGTCCACCCCTGCGCGCATTACTTCGGTGAAAAGGATTTTAAAAACCTGCGTTAACATGCGATAAAATAATTGTCGGCGTTAAGTAAATAATGCATTAACGCGATAACGCGTTAACTTTCCCAGCCCTTATATATATATATATACACACACACACACACTTACACTTACCTGAGCTTTAGTGTCTTGAAGTCTGCTGTGTTTTTAGCTCCATCAAACTTTCTTGCACTGTTTTGTGTCACCTTCTGGCCATCATAGCTGAGACGTCATGATACTCACCCCAAGACACTCCGCTCCACAACACGCTTTTAGGGCGACTAACCTCTGCTCTCTCACCATACGTTACAGAGGCGACTCAACCATAAAAATTTAATTTTTAAACGATCAATACTTGGCCATTGATCAACCAATCAAAAATCTGAATACACGTGCAATACACCATATTAAAGTTGTAGAGTTTATGGGCTCAGGAGAAGCAGAGCCAACTATGAAAAGGATAGTAATTACAATTGACAATATAAAAAAACCTGACTAATTTCATATTACTTAGGTTTTATCTCTAGTGTTATTTGTCCAAGTCTGGACAAAAAGTTAAAGAAAACTAGTGTTCAACAGTGTTGATGTTTTCAGAAAATGTTTTGTGAATAAATTTATTTAAATATTAGTCTGATGTTACTTATTATTAGATTTGTGACAGAATTTTGTAAATAAAAAAAAATTAAATGTTTCCAGAATGATACAGAGCTGTGGATGAATTAAAAATGACTGAATTTTATCTAAATAAAATACAATAAGTGTTGTTGATAAATTCGTGTTCAGTATTGAATAAAACCTCTAAATCTATGCCTTTTGTCAAACATCTTGTAAAAAATATATAAATCTGCATTTTAATATTGTGCAGTATAATTAATAAAGTACCAGAAGAATTAGATGTGAATGCATGGCCCGTGTAAAAATAAGATGTGAAATGCTTTTAAAGCGTCTGTATGTTAAGTCAGTTTCATCTACCAGTACAACATATTTGTATTTATTTTTAGTTAAAAGCTTATGTTGTCCAAACCCCAATTTGTAATGGTCTGCATAATTTTTTTATTTTTTTTTATTGTCAGTTTTAAAAATAATTTTTATTAATATAATATCAGCCGTGTTCATTTCACTGGAAAGAACACATTTAGATAAAATATATGCTTTTGTTTTGAAACATACCTACTGACACTAAAGCCGTGGAATAAAATACTGTAATGTTGTGAACCAGGAGCCAACACAATTCAAGTTATACTAGAAACGCTTGCCAACCTACAACCCCCATGTTGCCCAGCCCTTCTTTACCCCTGAGGCTGCTGTTTTGACTGATTAACTTTCTCTCAGGTTGTTTTAGGTGTGCTCATATGTTTATCAACATTCATTTATAAAAGAGGGGAAAAGTGCATCGGATGTTTGCAGCCAAAGCTTGTGTATGCATTTAAATCTGGTTTTTCTAGTGTAAACCAGAAATGAGACATGCATCAAAGGTTCTTATGACAATGTTAAGTCACATTAACAGTATTGTTCAAAGGTCTTAGGTGAAAGTAATTATACTTTAAGCACTAAAAAATGTATTTGTAGTCTTGGTCAAATAATAATACATGCAATGGCTGGAGCTGTACTGAAAAGAGGAACCAAGCCTTCTAACCAACTCACAACATTAACAGAAAACAGGAATTCTTGAATTTCTTTTAATATTTATTCTAATGGTATTCATTTTTACAAGCAAATTCATGCTTACTGCTAGGGTTATTCATTAAATTGTTTTTATACAGTCTTACATATTTCTGCATTACCGTAATTGACTTGGTTTTCATTTAATTTTGAACATTTGTCCCCCTCCTTTCCCATCTCTTTCTTTCTCTCGTTCTTGCAGCAGCTCAGACAGTCGGGATCGAGCGTACGAGCACAGTCCATACGGACACCATGAACGTGGTGGCACTTTTGATAGGTCGCGGCACTACAACACAGACTATTACCGTGACCGTACCATGTTTGCCTCTGGGGTCAGCTCTAGCCCAGCTGTTAGTGCAATTAGTGGGGGCTTCGACACCCCAGAAACTCACTTTGAATCCCGAATCCGTGATCCCTTCACCTTGTCAAGCTCTGCGCGCAGGGACCCCTACCGGGATGATAGGGGGCGTCGCGTCGATCGGAATTACCACCATCGTCGCAGCCGGTCCTCTCACTCCTCGCAGTCACGGCACCCCTCTCCCCAAAGGACCACTGGACAGACCCCAAAAGCCCCTCACTCACCCAAAAGGGCAGCCGTCTCTCCAGGTCGAGGTCCACGCTCGCGATCACGCAGCCGATCATCCAGCTCAGACTCAGTCAGCAGCACCAGCAGCACCGGCAGTGGCAGGTAGAGTTACCATTTGAGAAACTGCTTCTTTAAGGAAGACTGCATGACAGTCTTACCTGAAACACGAAGTTATTTTCCCTGAAGTGTCTGGATTGCACCCAATTTGGCAGATGCTTTTATTCAAAGCGACTTACAATACAAGGAAACACTCAAGTTTCAGGACAGTCTAAGAACCAGAGGAGAGCTTTAAGTGCTAAAACCTTTATGGAAGTGTAGTGCAGGAAGCTGTAATAGGTGAGGAGATGCTTTCTGAACATATGTGTCTTCAGGAAGTTTTTGACGTAACAATAACTGTGATGGACATATTACAGGGTTTGTAGCACAGTCTTCTGTAACCGGTTTAGAAGAGATTACTTTGAGTATTTTCATGTGAACGTGACCATTATGTCATACATGAACACACCACAGCACACAGTGTGAACAGCACAAAATTATTCCTCTGCATTTAACCCATTCAGCAAGTGAAGCAACAGGCAGCCAGGAACACAGCGTGTGGGAACGGTACCCTACTCAGGGTACTTCACAGGTTTTTGTGTACTGTATTTGTGTTGTTCTAAGGATGATTTGTTCTCTTCCCACTTTCTGCCAGCAGTGACTCAAACAGCAGTTCTAGCGAGGGGTCTCGAGCGCGCTCAGTTCAGTCTGCAGCCACTCATGTTCCTCCTGCACCTCCTGTGTTGTCTCTGGACTGTGATGAACCACGTCGGAGCTTTGGCATCCGGGTCCAGAACCTGCCTGTGCGATCCACAGGTTAGTATAAAGAAATGCAACACATTCTTTTTGTTTTGTGGCACTGTAACAGTGCTTTCCATATGTTCTTGAAAGCTCTGTGATGTCCAGCTCAGGATGTCCGGTTTGAAAGGATTGTTTAATGTATAATACTTTGCAAAGTAATTGTGCCATTGTTTTCCCAGACACAAGTTTGAAGGATGGACTTTTCCATGAGTTTAAGAAATATGGCAAGGTGACATCTGTGCAGATACATGGTGCATCAGAGGAACGTTATGGTTTAGTCTTCTTCAGACAGCAAGAGGACCAAGAGAAAGCTCTTAGTGTGTCTAAAGGAAAGCTTTTCTTTGGTATGCTGATTGAGGTCACTGCCTGGAATGGCCCCGGTTAGTAGTTTTTGACTTTTTTGTAGACTTGTGCAGTGTTATCATAGTTTGCTTATTCATAATTTTTCCTCGAACAGAGACAGAAAGTGAAAACGAGTTTCGTCCTTTGGATGGCCGGATAGACGAGTTTCACCCGAAAGCTACACGAACTTTGTTCATTGGAAATTTGGAGAAGACGACTAACTACCAGCAGTTACTTGATGTATTTCAGCGCTTTGGAGAGATAGTGGCAAGTTGTTTACCTTGCTATTGCACCTTTTGGTTTGAGTTTACTTGCACTGTGATGTAGTTACATTTCTCATTTTTTTCTCCATTTTTCAGGATATTGATATTAAAAGGGTAAATGGCGTTCCTCAGTATGCCTTTGTGCAATACTCTGATATTGCCAGTGTTTGTAAAGCCATCAAGAAGATGGATGGGGAATACTTGGGTGCCAACAGACTCAAGGTATTCATCCAGATTGTTATGCAATAATAACTGCATGTAAATTACATTCTACAGAAATAAGCCATCTCCATTATAGATTAATTCCAAAGTGTCTGTTTATTAGCTTAAAGATTTGGTTAGATGGCAGTCCATTTTCTTTTACAGCTTGGTTTTGGCAAGAGTATGCCTACAACTTGTGTGTGGCTAGATGGCCTGTCATCTAACATCACAGAGCAGTACCTTACACGACACTTCTGTCGCTACGGACATGTGGTCAAGGTAAAAACCCACATGAGTTATGTAGTTAATTTATTTTCTATTATAATTAATGTTCACTAACTGTTGAATTATCAACTTTATAGGTTGTGTTTGACAGAATGAAGGGAATGGCTCTTATATTGTACAACAACACAGATTTTGCACAAGCTGCTGTTAGAGAAACCAAAGGATGGAAAATTGGTGGCAACAAAATCAAGGTTGTGAAAGTTTTCATATGTCACGCATTACATGTTTGAGCTATAATTGTGATGGCTGAAGGCATTAGTATGCATTCTATGCTTCTTTACAGGTTGATTTTGCCAGTCAGGAAAGCCAAATGGCTTTCTATCGCTCTATGCAGGCATCAGGACAGGATATTCGTGACTTTTATGAAATCCCTACAGAACGAAGGTAAACTGGTGACAGAACTGTTTTTAAATTTATCAAACTGCTGACTATAATGTTGACTAATGTTGACATTCATTTTTCCTTTAATAGGGATGAGAGAAGACCTCCATATCATGAATTTTCGGCTGAAAGAGCATACTATGAAAATGTGCGGACACCAGGAATTTATACCGAAGATCCGCGGCGAGACTATCCTGCTCGCAGTCGTGAACGTTATACAGAATTGGACCATTACCAGGGTGATCACTATGACCCACGCTATCATGAAGACCCTCGTGAATACAGAGATTACCGGGACGCTTTTGAACAGGATATGAGAAAGTACACCTACATGCAGCAGGCACGTGAGCGAGAACGTGAACGTTTTGAGGCTGACCGTAGCAGATGGAGTCCATCCCATCAGCGCCGTCCTCTGACTCCCTCTGCTTCACCGTCACCATCTGACCGCGTCTCAAGAGAAGCTGAGCGGCGTGTGTACAGGCACTCATCTGAGAGAAGTGGAAGCTGCAGCTCCTTATCACCACCGCAGCCTCCATTCGAAAAACCTGAGAAGTCTCCAGTGGAGTACAAAACAGAGAGTCTGGAGAGAGAAATGGAACAGGCTGAGGCAGATCGTGCAAGTGGGACCGAGAAGAACAAGCGTGGCAGACGCAAGGAAAAAACAGACAGAGAGAAAGGTGAGAAAGTAAAGTCACGAAGGGGGAAAGTGCAGTCTCCAAGCATACCTCGCTCTGAAGCTGACAGGGATCCTAGTTTGGATTCTAATTCTGGGAAGATGAAAGTCTCGGATATGGATGTATCAGAAAGACCGAGACATAAAGGTGAAAATGAACCTTCCCCCTCTGATCCTGTGTCTCGCCTTGAGCCGCAAAAAGGAGAAAGACTTGATCAGGGCAAGAGTGAGTCAGTGGATCGGGATAGCAAAGGAAGATCTAAGAAACACCTAAAATCTGATCCTGGAAATGAGGGTAAAGAGACCCTTTTGGATTCTGACAGGCTTGCAGCACGAAAAAGACGTTTTGGTGATCCCAGTTGCAAAGCCATAAGGCAGAAACGAGGTCGCCTTGAAGATGAACAAAGTGCTGGGGTTAGCCAATCTACAGACTTTGGGGCAAATTTGTCTTTTGCAAAAGAGGCAGAAGGTGAAGTGAAGACATCAGAAAAAGAGGCACAGAAGAGGGAACATTCCAAGTCCAAATCTGAGAGAACAGCTTCTCACTTTAGTCAAAGAGAAGAGTTGGATCCCAGTGTGAGAGCTGAATCTCAAACCTCATTTGTGCGGCAAGGAGAGCATTCAGAGCCTGACATGGAGTGTTTAGACTCAAAATCTCAGCCTGGACCAAGTATACCTAGGCGGTTGTCTAAAGATGGAACTCCAGACAAGGACAACAAAGGTAGGGAAGAGTACTTGGATATTGATCTTTCTCAGAGTTATCGTAAGCAAATGGAGCAAAACCGTAAACTTCATCAGCAACTCCAAGGGCCTGATAAACCAGGAAAACCAGAAACTCCTCAGCGTGTGGACACAGAAGATTTTGAACATCGTAGTTTGGTACATGAAGTTGGCAAACCGCCACAGGATGTCACAGATAACTCTCCACCAAGTAAGAACAAGAAACATGAGCATTTTGATATGGATGCAACTGCCAAGAGAGAACGTGTATACAGAACTTCTCGGCCAAAGAGTGAAGACTCTGAATGGAACAACACACATTCTCCAAGATTTCAGCATGTCCCCCAGCATGTAGAGGACGAATATACGGATGTTCCCCATCTACTCACTGGTAAAGAAGTAAAAGAACCCAAGTCTGAGGAAAGTGCTCACCCAGACCTGGACCTTGCAGTTAAACGGGTACATTCCTCACAGGTGTCCAAACAAAGCACGCCTCTATTAGATGAACAGCAGAGACGCTGGGAGAATCGTTTAAAGCAGGACTTGTTACCTGATTTTTCAAGGAGCTCAGAGAAGAGGCGATTAAATCGGAAGTATTTAGAATATGGGCTTTGGCCTGATTTGGAGCCTGGTGAAGTGCGCTCAGATTCTGAGGAAGATAGAGAACACAAACCAAACTCTCCTATGCCCTCAACCTCGATGTCTTTCACAGAACGGCATCGTGGAGACAGATTATCAGAATCCAAGCTAACCACGTCACTGGAGAGAAACAAGTTCTATTCCTTTGCACTTGACCAGACAATCACACCAGACACTAAAGCCTTGTTGGAACGTGCAAAATCCTTGTCCTCCTCAAGGGAAGACAATTGGTCTTTTCTGGATAGTGACTCCCATTTTGCTAGTTTCAGAAGCAGAAAAGATACAGAAAAGGTAGAATCAACACCACGACCAACACCTTCATGGTACATGAAGAAAAAGAAAATACGAAGTGAGTCTGAGGATAAAATTGATGACCGAAAGGAGGACCCTAAGCCAGAAGAACAGGAGCGGCGGGAGCTCTTTGCCTCTCGCTTTCTCCACAGTTCTATCTTTGAGCAAGACTCGAGACGTCTTCAGCATCTTGAACGAAAACATGAAGATCCTGAACATCCTATGGGTTATCCATCTGCTCAGCAAGGTCAAGTGGATGGTCAGCCTGATCCTGAACCTGTAGTACTTTTCCATGATCGCTTTTTAGAATTAACAAGGCTACAGCAACAGAAGGGGAAAGACAAGCCTGAGCAAGAATCCAAGAAAGAGGAAAATGTGGAAATAAAAATTAATGAAAAAACACATGAGGAAGAGGAGGCAGCCCATGAACGCAATGCTTTTGAACCAAATGCACAGCAAACTGAGATTAAACCAGTCAGCCCTGTACAAGCCCCCCAGTCTAGTCCTTCCCAAGTGCTTAATCTGATCCCTGTCCAGGAAACTCAAATACCACCACCTGTCTTAACAGCTAAAGAGGTTCAGTCACCGCAACTGGAAACGAGTAATGTCCAGACTCCTTCCCCTAAGCAGCTTGATGTTCCAGTGAAGGAAGAAAAGCAGCCGGAAAAGGTTATTGCAGCTCATCCATTGCCTCAAGAAACGTCAGAGTCAAACAGCTCAGAATGCCAGGATACCAAACCTTCAATAAATGAAATGAAAGTAAATACAGATGATGTCGAAACATTGCATGATAAACACGTTGAAGAGGTCTCCAGCAGTGATCTACAGACCTCTACCACACAAGTGAGCTATGAGCCAGAATCTGAGCCAAAAACCGAGGTCCCTGAAGTACAGAATTCCACATCTCTTATGGTAGATGCTGCAGATAGATTAGAAAAACAAGACCTTATACCCACAGGAACTGAACCTCAACTTAAAGAAGTGGAATCCAAATGCTCTGACAGTTATGCCATAGATGAAGCAATCTCTCCTCCTCCAAGGTCAAGAAATAAGAAGGCCAAGGCCTCGCCTACACCACCAGCAGCTGTTTTGACATCAAATACGCCGGATAAACAAAGCACACGCAAGAGTGAGCGCATTGATAGAGAAAAGCTTAAACGCTCATCTTCTCCAAGAGGAGAGTCATCTAAGGCAGTTTCAGACAAGTCAACTGGCAAGTCTCCCATTCATAGTCCTGAGGCAGAGCAGGGTATAGAACAAAATGCACCCCCTGTTAGGGCAAGACGGAGGAATGTACGTTCTGTTTATGCTACTGTAGTTGAAGGTGAATCTGGAAAAGACGTTGAATCACCCCGCGGTGCACGCAAACGTCTACTAGACAGAGACAGTGGACAGCAGCCTGAACCAGAGAGTCTTCCTGCACCAGCAACTGCAAGACGAGGACGTCCACCTAAGAATCGACGCCAAGGAGAGGATTGTCTGGCTGGAAAGAGTGATAAGTCAAAGATACCAGAGATGGATGTAAATGAAACTGGAAACAATGAAACAGTCACTAAAGTGGGCAAAGGTAAGCATTCCAACAGCTTAAACAAAACTGCAGGTCAGGGTATTGCATCAGCATCTTCTGTTGGGAAGAAAGGAGACAAAATGGATAAGAAGCCTGAGGCTGGTGCACAAAAATTGGATTCGTCTGAGATGGATGCGGATTCTCAAGAAAGCACTCAGCGTCATACTGATGCTTCAGGTGAAAATGAGTCAAAAGAGGAACAAAAACCACAAGCTAATACAGAAGCAAAGCAAGAGAGAGACAAAACCACTCAAATGGACAAAGGCACTGGAAGCCAAGAAAAAGCTGACCTTATTCAAGACCACTCAGATAAAAGTGGAAGAACAAAGCCAACTAGACTAAATCGTAATTCAAAGCCTGTGCCTGAGGAAAAATCTCTTGGTCTTAAAAACCTCAGAATCAGGCTTAATGTGACTGAAGTAAAAGTCAGGCTTCAAACTGGTGAGAATGAATCTGGGCATGATGACTCTCCTAAAAAGATTTTACCTGTAACATCCCCCAAAGACCAGATACTAGAACCTAGATTTGAAAAAGATGTAATGAGTAATAGTGATGGTAAGGAAGAACCTGTAACTGCTTCCACAAAAATCAAAGATCCTCAGGAGGCATCGTTATCCCACCAAATGGAGCTTGAACAAGCTGTGGAGAACATTGCCAAGCTTACAGAAGAGCCTGCTCCACTTCGGTTCAAAAGCCCGACAGAGGTACAGCCTCCCTTATCTGAACTTGTAGAGGAGCCTGTGCATGAACCAGAGGAAGAAAAGCCTGCTAACCCTGCAAGTGAAACTGAACTTGCTGCTGCTATTGATTCCATCACATCTGAAGACATGTCTTGCAGTCTGCCACAAGACCCAGTTATCAGTACCGTCATAGATGCAGATCCTGATATTCAAACTTTAGTCCCAGATTCTAAAGTTGCTGAGAGTAGCTCAGCTATTCAGCAGGAGACCTCCAATACAGCAACCCCAAGAAAAGGGGGTAAAGGTAGAGCAAAAGCCCAGAAGCGAGCCAAGGGCCAGAAGGGTAGTGTGAACAAGAAGGAGGCAAGCAAGGAGATGGCCCTGGACGCAGAGAGTCAATCTGTTAAATCATTAGATCCTGTACCCGAGTTACCAACGGTCACAGAGACTTCACCACCAGCTACTGCTGCTGTTATTACTCCTTCTTCTAAGCAAGATATGAGCCTAATGGCCAATGTCCTAACAGCTGATGTTCCTAAAGCAACAGAGGTTCCCCTTAAAGAACAGCCTGATTTGCCCAATTCATCTGGTCCAGCAGCTAACAAAAGCCCATCATCTCTCAAACCTCAGGCTCATCCTTATGAGTGTACATCTCCATCACTGTCCCCCTCAAGCATTTGCCTCAAACCTTCACATCCAAGTAGACTTTCAGTTTCCCCTGCAGATCGTTTGAACCAGGCTAAAGAAACTCTAGTAGTTTCCCCTTCGTTAACATCTTCAGCGGCATCAGAAAACCCAGCATCACTCTCTGACTCCGCTCCCCATGATGCAAATTCCAGTGACCTGCGCAAAATTCTTACAAAACCAAGAAGTGTTCCAATTCCAGATATTAGTTCTACACCTGGGATCATGTATGCACGGGAAAGTGATACCAAGAGTGCCCCACATGAAAACAGACAGGCTTCTCTTTCTGTGCAACCTGTAGTTCGACCACCAGCCTCCTTACCATCGCCAGAGCCAAAGCAAGTCTTTAGTGAGAAGTCAGTCATTTCTGTCATTGCCTCCACTGCTACCTCTGTCATTAGTCGAGTTTGCAATCCTCCAGAATCCGAAGAGAAGCCTAGCATTCCAATGGGAAATCCTTTTGCGGACAAACAGCCTCCGAAACAGATGTATCAGCCCAGCATGGATGACAGTAGTGCATACCATGGCCCAACAGTTGGAGAAGAGGGGGGAAATGCTGGTCGTTACATAGTGGAGAGCACTTCCCTGAGTACAGGCCCTACTGCTGGCCTCAGGGTGAATACCTCTGAAGGAGTAGTTGTTCTGAGTCACTCTGGCCAAAAAACTGAAGGACCTCATCGAGTTAGTGCCAAAATAAGTCCGATTCCTCCACCTAGCGCTGTAGACATAGAATCCCAGCAACTGGTGTCCATGACCCAGATGAACCAAGATATTTACGGTGCCTCTCAGCCAGCTACACTAAAAGGTTCCCAGCCACAATCAGATCACAGTCATTCTTTGAAATCTCAGACAAATATCTCTACTGTTAAGCAGGATTCTGGACTAGACAAGTTAGACCCACACACTCCAGTTCAAAGTGGGGTTGTTAAAAGACTGCAGCAGACATCTGGGCCTTCACAAGTCATGGGTTACCTTCACTCAGAGTATGGGATGGTGATGAAGCATTCCAAGAAAGAAGGAAATGAACCTCTGAGTGTGGATAGTGTGAAGCCTGCCTGGGTGTCAACTATAAGCCCTGCCATAAGCCCTCACCTTCCATCTCCGGCTGGTAATCATGTTGGATTCATACCAGGCCTGGCCACGCCTACAGATCGAGCTCCTTCACATATTCAGGCCAAACAAGAACCACGGTCCCCCCGGAAATCTGGACACCCTCATTCTCCTTTTGTGTCTTCTCCCATGGGCTCTTCATCTCCCAAAGGTGTTTCTATTGTGTTGTCGACTGGCCTGTCTAGTATGTCACAGTATGTGCCAGGTGTCCATCACTCTGAGCAGTCTGTGATCATGCCGCCTCACAGTACACATGGCAATCTTGGGCGAATGTCGCCTCACCGCGTAGGTCAAGCCATTCCCATTGGTCACCTTTCTCAGGGAGAGGTACGAGTTAATACGCCCCCATTGTCAATGATGAACTACGGCATTCACTCTGAGGGCCTCGCCTCAACCTGGACTCCCGGTCAGCAGCGACCCACATCACCCCAAGCAGTGGGAAACAGAGAGATGGTCCTCAAAGTTAACCCAGCCAATGCAAGAGGCCATGAAGGAGGTGAGGATGAAGCTAGACGCTTTCACCAAGCACTTGGAAGACCGCCAACAACTCAACTTAAACCAGAGTCATTACCAGCAGATTACCGGGGGCAGATTCACAGTAGCCTGCAGTTTAGCGTGCCACCAAGAGATCTACGAATGCTTATGCACCATCAGGGGGAGCGTCCAGCTTCGGATCTTCACCAGGGGCACATTGCTGAACCTATTCCTCCAACCTCAACTCCCACCAGCATTACAGCATCCCTGTCTCCACGGGCACTTGTGTTACAAAAGAGTGTTGCTGACAAGGACCCTTTGAAGCAGGCTGAATTGAAGAGGACCACGTCACCCCCTGGAAAAGATGGAATGATTGGAATTAGGGGTGCTGTGTCTTCCATTGCCTCTCCTCAGCGAGTACAGCTTATTTCTTCGGGCGCTGTGCCACCCTTTTCTGAGTACTCAACTGTGTACACCAACCTGCGCACTGTCCACTCCCAGTTTCCTGATAGTTCACCACTGGGGATTGCCCAACCCCCTCGAAATATCACACCCTCTCAGGTATGTTAGACCTTAGGCTGACTGTTATGGTACATTTTAAGCTGCTTGGTTTTATATAATTTATTATGCTAACCTTTTTTTTTTTCTTTAACCAAGGGTGTTCAAGAGTCAGACCACAGCCAGGCACTGCCTGATAGTAAAGTAGAACATGTTGGACACCAGCAAGTCAACATGGTGCAGCTTCTGACGGTAAGTTACAAGTGTGTAAACTACCTATAAGTAGGAATACAAGTAGGAAATCTTAAATTAACTGCTAAGGAATTCCTATAGAAAGTCAAAGTTTGGAGAATAAATCTGTATGCCAAAAGGAGCTGCTTTTTTTTTTTTTTTTTTTTTAAGTGTATATACATTTTTTCCAAGCAGAAGTACCCTATTGTGTGGCAAGGCCTATTGGCACTGAAGAATGACACTGCAGCGGTCCAGTTGCATTTTGTGTGTGGAAACAAAGCTCTTGGCCTGCGGTCACTTCCTGTGCCAGAAACTGGTGCTCTTTTGCGTATTGTCCAGAGAATGAGGTTAGAAACACCACAGCTTGAGGGAGTGGCTCGCAGAATGACTGTAAGTTTCTAATCAAGTAAAACTTTTTCTTGTCGATGTTTTGTCAAAGAAACATCATTGGGCTTAATTTTTTCTCCATTTTCATTACTATAGGGTGAAAGTGACTTCTGCCTTTTGCTGGCCATGCCCTGTGGTCGTGATCAGGAGGATGTCGTAAGCCAGACACAAGCCCTCAGATCGGCTTTCATCAACTACTTGAAGGCCAAGCTGGCTGCAGGCATCATCAACGTGCCCAATCCTGGCTCCAATCAGGTGTGCACAGTTTTTTTGTTCTTTATGCATGCTACATATGTGGTGAGCAGGGTTACATACCTTTGAACCTAAACAAATATTCAGATAATTTTACAATAACCTTGTGTGTACATTGATCCAAGTCATTTTAGGCTCTTCCTGGTGATTTCTGGTCTACGATATTGCTCAGTAGTCAAGAAATGTTCTCATGATGTATTGGGCCAAAAAGTGGGTGCTGATCTGCTCTTTTTTCTTTTCTAGCCTGCTTATGTGTTGCAGATTTTCCCTCCATGCGAGTTTTCAGAGAGTCATCTTTCACGACTTGCCCCTGACCTCCTTAGCCAGATCTCCAGTATCTCACCTCATCTTATGATTGTCATCACCTCAGTGTGATCAGACATTTTCTTGGTTTGAGTTAACTCACCTCGACTCGCTGCCTCCACTTACACTTGGAATCCTATGCTCTGCATATCAGTCTTTAACTCCAGTTTGTCTTTCTTCTGGTGGCTCTCCAACTCTTCAAACAACTCAAGGATATGTATCTCTGCAACACCACTCCAGATCACATTCAAGCTAATTTGACCATTTCTCTGCTGTATTTCTATTTATTGGTGAATTTTTATTTTTTGCTCATGGAAATTCTTTGAGAAATCAGGATGTTTTGAAGAACAAGGGAAAAAAGGTGACAAACTGGACACAATTTTTTTCTTCATTCTTCAGTGATTCAGTTCTGTTTAATTTTTAAAAGATGGATAATACAAACCATTGTAACAGACTAATGGGGTTTTTAAGTAATCATGGACATTCGTTGGTCAGTGCTCGTCCCAGAGGAGAAGGAACATTGAGAATGTACGTTTCAGGGGATCTTCTCGTCAGCCTTGCTTTGTCACCCACTTTGCTAATCCAGATTACAGCGGACCCATTCCTTGGCTCGAAACAAGACAAACAGCTGCAGGACTCTGGAGTTTGTGGATTGCAGGACTGTAAATATTTTAAATATTTAAAACCCTGGGAAGTTGGCTTAAACCCAGGAGAGTTGCCCTTTATTCTTTCAACCATGGAACTAACAGATCTTCAGTGGAAAAGACGAGCAAAAAACATCCACATGAAACAGAACTTTAAATTTGTGATGTAAATACTTTAAAGACTTTTGAGCTGGCAGCTCTTGCAAGGGTTTGTTGCGGGCACTTCAATTTTTTCTTACTCAAATAAAAAAAAAAGATCCAGAAAACTTGAATATAACAGTCACATGCTCTCTCATTTCATTGTTTGTGTTCATTGATCCTCCATGAGAAAATCTTTTTTGTGTGAAATAAATGTCTAACCAAACAAGACATCCACAGTAATAATTGTTTTTGGTGCAGCAACATCATGTGGTTTTACGCAGGTGTTTACAAATGTTTTTATGGGTGGAAGTACCTACAGTTTGTTGGAATGTGAACTAATAATTTTAAAGGAACCTGATCCAGGAAAGCAGGATCTACTGAGTACAGGCTCTTATGGCTTCTACTCTCAATAGATCTTTTGGATAAAGATACAATGTTTCTTCCCTAAAAAGCTACTAAACTTTTACTGCAAAAAGAACCAACAAAGTGTGAAAAAAGCCATCCAAGTTTATGGATATGCATTTCTTCTGAAATCAAGCATGTTCATAGAATTGTTTCTTCTTTGTGGCAGCAACAGCTTTTACATTTCTGGTTCAGTTCTTAGAAAATCGGTCAGAATTTGATAGCATTCAGCCCTAAGAGCATTAGTGAAGACTTCTACTGCTGGAACATTGCTGTTAGCGTTTGTTTGCACAAAGGCATTTGTGAGGTCACTGATGCTGGAGGATCAGTTCTGCATCTCAAACTTGACTCCATCTCATCATAAAGGTAGTGGGTGCAGCTCCACCACTCCAGAGAACCATAAGATATTGGTGCAGAATCACAATGTTCTTGATCAGGGGTCACCAACTCTGGTCCTGGAGGGCCAGCACAGCTTGATGGTAGTTCTCCTTAAACACATTCACTAAACCTGACAATTAACTGCTGAGGTAAACCAGGTGTTTCTGACCAGGGAAATCACCAAAACATGCTGGACCATGGCCCTCCAGGACTGGATTTGGAGATCCCCAGTCTAGATGATACTAATAAACAGCATTAGAGGAATAGTTCAGGCTAATGTTGCAAACTGAATGGATGTTATGTTAGTGAGCACTGACATCTGCTATACTGACTGAACTGCTACTTTAAACACTGAGATTTTGGAGGAATTTCGGAAGAACAGTACTGCAATTTAAATGCCACCCCTGAAGGATTCTATAAAACAGACTTTTTCATTAAAACCGATCAATCATAACAGACTGATGAGCAAAGAGCATTTTTATTGAATGGGTTTAAAGGGTCCATCACAAAGTTTCATTCCATCTCCCCCATACAGCCCATATATTTAAAGCATCAAACAGGCTGCAAACACAACCAGTTTTGAACGCATCATGTATATATGTATAGTACTGTGCTAAACCATTTCTGTATATTTTGCTTTGCCTGGTTGGTGCAAAAATACAATTTGCTGCCAGTCTTAACTTTGGCATGTGAGTAGATTAAATGAAAGAAACGGGAACAAATGTTTTAGGCTGCAAAGTGCCTAAATATATAAAGGAGCCTAGATAAAGAAGTTACAACCATTCATTCAGCACCACCAGTATACTGATCACTGCCTGACCATCTGGAATCATTCCTCACTGGTTCAGTTAGATGTGCTTTGTTCTGCTTTAATGGTTCATATGTAGGTCACTGTCTGTTTGGACGTAAACTATGAAGAAATAGGGTGGCTCAAGACTTCTTTTTGAATGATAAACTATACAGGGCTGCCAATCGGAATAGAGCTCGTTTACATGCATCAGTATCAAAGGCACAGTAATCCTTAAATTCTAAGGAAAGAAAGGCTGGAAAATTAGTTCTATTCAAATGAATTTTCGGGCGTTTTTTGGGACCAACACAAACGTCATTAGGGGGAAAATAAAATGGAAGGAAATGTGGGATATGGGCCCTTTAAGTCCTTTAAGCTCACAGAGGTTCCTCAGTGTTTCAGATCGTCGCTGGAACCGAACAGCGCCACCAGCTGCTCCTTGTATGAAGCGATGTTTCTCTTCATGATCTCTTTACACGGACCCAGCAAGCGCTCGAACGCCTGAACATCGATCACTGCAACACAAAGAAAAACAGAACAGAGACAGCCAGCTTCACCCAAGATACAGAACAGTTCTCCAGGCTTCCTGAAGGACTTTCTTATTTCCCTTATGTCACTACAGTCATGCAATATCACTGCTTATATCAGTATTATGTGCAAGAACAGACTCAGTATAGAGAACAACTCCAGATCACTGCTTGTGTTAATTTAAGCTTTTTGGTTTATTTAAGTGTTAACTACACAACTTTTGTCACACGACAAAATCAGAATCAGAACCAAAAACAGTAAGTAGTAATTAGCAGAAACCACACAGCCATACCTAAACACTTGGTCTGTCCCACCGCGTAGACGGATGCAGCTCTGGGTTTATTAGTCACCAGCGCCAGCTCTCCAAAATACTGCCCCCTACTGCACCGGACCACCTCCACCTCCTCATTATTACTCTGACCCACTTTAGTCTGAGGAGAAACACACACACACACACCACTATTAGGGGGACGGGGAAATATTTATAATACATGCATAGATTTTGTACATAAAAACAATCAGACTTTTACTTTCAGACTTATGAGACATTTCTTTTACATTCAAAAATATGGACAACACTAAACATGGACTAAATGGATTTTTTAATGGTAAAACACCACTGACAGTACTGACTAGGTTTAATCCAGTGTATCTTTAGCAAGATGAAGCTTAATCCAGCTCTGGGAAATGTGCTCATTCATTATTAGCTTAACTATGATTTCACTATTAGTGCTGAAATGGTCAGATATAAGATGTGTTACTTTGCTCTTGATCATGATCTTCACCACTCCGGACTCCACTATGTAGAAACAGTCGGCCTCATCACTCTGGTGAGGAAACCAGTCAGCAGGTGTTACATTTACACCAAACAACGGTAAAAATATTCAATTAAAAATCAGTGGCATCAACGAACCTGTTTAATAATCTGCTCTCCATCTTGAAAAGTCTTCACTCCTAAAACGTCAACAATCTTCATCCGCTCAGACAACTGGAAACCCACCAGAGAAACAGGAGTGTAATATTCACAAACAACGACAACAACAATAATAATATAAATACCAATGGATTTAATATGGGACTAAATAGCAGAAAACCAAGCTTGATTTCTAACTAAAATGATAATATTGATAACATCAACAACAACAATAATAATAAAGAATACCACATTAGACTAAACAGAAATATGTCATATATAATAATAATGTCATAATTTCCCTAAAAGGTTCTATTTAATCTCTTTTCTAAATCAATACAGCAGTGCTGTGTAGATAACAATGCAGTGCTTATTAGAATCAAATCAGTGATTTTTTTCAAGGAGTGTACAATGCAAAACTGCGAGGAAACACAAACACACACACACACCTCAAGGGACTTGAGCAGAGGCACACACTCGATGAAGGCCTCATACATTTTCCTCTTCTTTGCATTATTTCTCAAAATCAGCCTGTGGAACGTTGCTCTGTCCTGGATATACACACACACACACACACACACACACACACACACACAAGACATTTTTAAGTTGTGTTTTTAGTAAAATATGACTACGTTTGAATGAGGTCACAGTAGGTGTCAGTACCAGAGCCCACAGTGCTCCCTGCTGGGTGGCGATAATAGTAGCTGCGCGGGGGGTGTTATACATCAGCGCCAGCTCACCAAAACTCCCCTTATTATCATATTTCCCCACACAGCGGCTCACTCCATCACTCATCCTCACTTCTATATCATACACCCCCCTGAGAGAGAGAGAGAACACATCCATCTTCTTTAGACGGATAGATAGATAGGTTGATGGATGGATAGAGGGATGGATGGATAGAAAAAGAAAAAGACACACACACACATTTTTATGAAAAGGTACCTCTCAATGACATAGAAATTATCACCGTCATCTCCCTGATCGATTATGTGCTCTTTAGGTTTCACCAGCACCTCAAACATGGCATCTAAAACCTCTGAGAACTGCTCCTGAGAGAGAGAGAGAGCAAATGTACACACTTCACATAGAAATGCTGGTGCAGAGGCTGTTATACCCACTTGGTCCACATGAGGCCAAATCTCCCTTAATTCTTGAATGAGACACAGTTCTAAATACAGCCATATGTGTGTGTGTGTGTGTGTGTGTGTGTGTGTGTGTGTGTTACCTTTTCCAGAGTTTTGAACAGCAGTATGTCTTTACAGGCTTCCTGTAGTCTGGTCCGCTGCTGGTCAGTTTTTGGGTGGATGACCTTCGGCTCAGAGTCGTCATCATCGTCGTCGTCTGGATTATACGCCTCTGCGCACACTGAATGCATAAATAAATAAATTATTTCATCAATTTTAATATACAGAATCCTGGATATTCTTATTAAAAACAAATAAAGCAACAGGCCAGTGGGACACAATATCCTCATGCAAAGACATTTTCTGAGTGTGAGAAAGTCCACACGCTCCACAGTGGATACACTTAAATATTCTACTGTACAATTTTGGTGCAATTTCTAGTTGTTTGGTGAGTTTAATAGCCTGCAAAAACAGAAAGCCTAAAACATAAAATGTACCTTAATGTTTGCACAGGCCTGATTGTTCCCATTTGTTAACCTCAGTTAATAAACCCTAATTAGTGTGATTGATTAGTGTGATTACACTAATATGTTTTATTCCACTAGGGTGTGAAGCTGCTTCTCCTCTGAGCTTATTTGAGATATTGGCAGCGTTCTAGCTCTGAAATAGTGGAAATGCTCCAAATCTGACACATGCATAATACCCTCCTAGTGCTCTTGTATACAGTTTGTATACAACAGATGAGAATTGATCGTTTAAAGTTTGGAATGTTGTGGGCGAGTTGCCTCGGGCATGTTAATGGTGAGAAAGCAGAGGGGCGAGTAACCCTGGGGATCAATACAGAGAGAGAGTCTCAAAGTGAGCACTGTGACGCCTGCTGTGTGTTATGTGTAGAACTGGTGTGCACAAACTATTACACACAAACATATTAAGGGAACACAAAGCAGGGAGTTTATGACACCACAAAAAATACTAACACTGGCCACTTTAATGGGAACACCCACCATTACAGG
This sequence comes from Brachypetersius altus, assembly GCA_037974465.1. NCBI lineage: Eukaryota > Metazoa > Chordata > Actinopteri > Characiformes > Alestidae > Brachypetersius > Brachypetersius altus. The sequence continues at coordinate 13,099,922 of JBBPDB010000134.1, forward strand.
CCGATCAGATATTTTTTGGCTGGTTGGCTCTTCCCAATAGTATCTGGTGGGCGGTTGTATGGTGGTCTGTTTCCACAGATGGAGGGGCTGAGAGGTAGCTCAGTGGGTAGGAGACTTGCCTCTGGAATCAAATCCGAAGTTGCTTTGGATAAAAGTGTCTTATAAAAAAACATATTTGGATAAAAGTGTCTGATAAATACCATAAATGTAAACCAACAGGGTGGTGCAAGAGGTGTGTTCCATTAAAGTGGCCAGATGTGTAAAAAAGGCATTAATACCTTCATTACACAGAGAGCAGAAACGCAAGAAAGTTATCGCCGTAATGCACACACAGACACACCCAAAGAATCACTATGATAATCACTACATCTGCTTCTATTCATCAATGCCGTGACTCACCATAAACACACACACACACATACATATACACACAATCACTGCAATGATCATGATCTCCATTCATATTTACTAAAGCAGCAAAAACTGGGTCACCACAAACAAACAAACACACACACTTTCTCCAATGGTTCAACACAGACAGTGAACTGAAAGGTAGTAACGGAGCCGTTAACACCCACCTGATACTCGTCGGTTGGATTTTGTGGCCGGTGGTGCTACATAGAGAAAAAAGATGATGAGTTTACTTGTCCTTCTCTTGATGATCTGACCTTCTCCTCTAGACTGTCCACAAATGTATTTACTGAGCTGAACATTTCTACATAAATAAGGTCTATCCGAGGGGTTCACAGTGGAGCCAGAATGTTTACTGTGGTGGTGAATGGAACCGGACATCTGGTTCTCTAAAGGCTCTCTCATAGTTCGTTATTCCATCAAATGATAACGCTTGTGCTGCCTGAGACGTTGTTTTGAGAAGCTCATGGTCATTAAACTCAACCCATTTATGGTGGAGGGGTACATGACGACAAAGAAAACTGATTTAGTTCAGATTTACCCTTTTACCATCATCAACATCCATATAAACACTCAGAGACAGGTGGAGCTTCACTGGGGATTGAGGGTGAATAAAACGTCTGGATTTGTGTTGGAGGCGTCTGCTTCTTTTCACCGCCACTGTAAAGAAATCCCGAGTCTCTACAGTGAACCGTTTCACACCAAACCCACTCTGGATGACTCTCAAACACTGACATTTAGGGGAATTTTGGGTTAAGGCCTCTCTGCCTGACTAGATTCTCCCAGTCCATTTGCATGGGACCCCAAAGGGGCCCACATTGTTCCTCCATCCCAGTTCCCAAAGCACCCAAGTCGGTCAAACAAGAACCAAAAGCCTGGTTCAGGTGTGCTGGGAACAGGGACAGCGGACACTGGACATGGGAGAGAAGATTAAAATGTTGGGTTGTGTAAGACTAGTTTGGGTATCCTGGACTTAAGTCACCTTTCCACCTACGTTTGAACGTGAAATCATCAGGAAAGTCATCGTCCTCCTCATCCTCTTCATCCTCCTTGTCCTTCTCGTTCTTCTCATCATCCTCATCCTCACTGGACTCTGTAGGGGTTGTGTCTTTATCGAAGGCCACTCCTCTCTGCACTGGAGACCGACTTGCGTTGCGACAACTGATCTCAGTGTTGCGACGGCTCACTTCTGCTGGGACACGAAATGTTGATAATGTGATTTATACCCATTGCCTGCACTTCCCATTCACCTGCTAGACACAGTAATCAGCGGGACAGTTAGACATTAGTTGATGTGTAAAGATGGTGAGTAGAAAAGAATGATAGTTGGCCAACGTGCCTCAGACCACTTCTGTGCTAAAAACTGGTTTGTTGTCTTAAATCAGATGTTTTTTTTTCCCCTGGTAGAATTCTATGAAAATGTTAAATTAGCATTAGGACGTTTTGGCCATCTTACCTTCAACGTTCCTCTGCTCCTTCAGGCGCGTAAAATACTGCACCGCAAACTCCAGTAGGTCGGACGGCCTCTGCTTCAGCACCTCCACCGTGTAGCCCTTCAGCAGATCCGTCAGACCAGCCGGGATCTCCAGACTCATCCTGACAGAGGAGCCGAACTCTTAACCGTGCAGGTTCTCAACACAAACTTCGCGAGAATTTCAAATGCATCACTGCTGGAGAGGCAAACACGTGTAGGAAATTAGAAACAGGATCCTCAAGATTTAAACGAGTTCAGAGCTCAGAAAAGTCCAGTAAATCCTCTGACAGGCTTTAGAGGAGTGGAGATGGAAGCCAGCAGAAAGTGATGTTCCAACAAATGTCTGAGCGAGGACCGAGGACACGCAGATCATTAGCCAGACCCGCGTCCACAATCATGTCCCATTGATGAACGAGATCAATAACTACTATAGCGGTGGAGATACTCCCCTAGGACAAGCAGGACATTTCAGTTTGCAATGAAAAACTTTCATACACAAAAAAACACACACACACATACACACATATATATATAATAATTTTATGGGAACATTTTTTTTGTTCCAATTTTTTTTTTGTTGCTATGGTCCATTTTTAGTCCCTTCTGTTATGAGAATCCTCTAACAGACTAACAATTTCAGAATACTTTCAATGGGAAGCAAGTCAGGAGATCTGTGAGGCAATGCAGCTCCGCCACCTACTTTAAGAACAAGTCTTGAGTTCTTTTGGCTGCATGTTTGGGGTCATCCTCTCTCCTCCTGATGCTCCTACCTGTGGACATGATGGTCTTGGTATCTGACCTTCTTTCTCCAAACACGATGAGCTTAATTACTGCCAAAGAGTTCTGTTTTTGTATCATTTGACCAGAGTTCATCAGTTCTGATTGGTCTAGAAGCTTGTGTGCAGAGTTCAGATGTTCATTTTCAGCTGAGGGAGCAAGTATGGAGATGATTGTGGTGCGGTTTGTTGCATATTATTCTTAGTGTAACTGCTGCTCCGGCTACTTGCGTCAGTGACTGCCGGCCTCTCTGCTGCCTGGATGACTGGTTGCGGTTCCATGAACTTTCAAATTATGCAAGTTGAAGGATGAACCAGTTGTGCTGAAGGTCTTTAATGGGTCTCTATAACTTTTTCAGTGCTGTTTAATTACGTCATACAGAAGAAGGTTCGGAAGCTCCCATTACCTTTTTGAGTCCACTAGGAGAAACTAAGCAGCAAAAACATCCTACTTTGAATTCTTTGTTCCTGTCATATCACAAAAAAGCAAAAAACTTATGGCAGTTTAGCTCCACTCATTCATTTTGAAGTTATAAGGAGTGTTCAACCACTATTTGAATGAGGCAATACAGGGTGGCCAAGCAGAGCAGAGGTTATTTACATGTTTATCAGTTTAAAGACTAAGCAGACTGTTTAATTATGAGAGAGAAGTGTAAGAGGATGGAAAATGGTCATGTAGGAGGGAATGCTTATTGTTACCACCGAAGCGGGATTCTGTTAGTAGTTCTCAACCCAAATTAATTGCATGTCTTGTTCATCTCTGGCTTTGCAACAGTAAATGAGTGCAGATAGAGCTCAGTCCCTCACACCATGTTCCCTCTGGACCACGGTGTTCTGCACTGAAGCTGACCGGGTAGCAGCTCTCTGTAATGGAAAGTATTGATCTTGGCTGGGGTTCGTTCCTCTCCACTAACCTGGATTTCAGTTTGGTGAGTGGGTTACAATGTGTAGAAAACAGCTGTTTTGAAAATGGGAACCCCAGAGCTCCTGCTCCTGCCAGATGTAAACAGATCAGACGAGATGCCTTTGGTGCCTTAAATTTGCACCAAAACTACAAGGCTGAGAACATTTCTCTCCACCACACACTGCACCCCCCTTACTGATTATATACTCCTATAAACCATGAAATCCTGCTACGACTATTTAGATCTAATTTGCTGTCTCAACTATCTTGCACAGCTAACAGATCTTACATTAAGCTGCCCACATACTCAGGACTTGCTTGGCTATCGCAGCATTCAACATGTCTTTAATATTGTGGTTGTATTACAGACAAATTGCCTACTTTTTGTTTTGCACTGTCCTGTGTGTCCTGAGCTTCACCATCTTGTCTCTCAGCCCTGAAGCTTACTAGCACCACTGATCATCACCACTGCTACTTTAAAACATCTAAAAAAAATAAATAAAAAGGCTGCAAAATTTGCTCATTTTATAGCAATTGCATCTCTTAACCCAAAGCAAGGCTGAGGTGGAAAAACCCTGGAGTCAGACTGCAATGTTTATTTACCAGCTGACTCCACCTCCACCATTCTCCTGTTGTATGGTGTTGGTGTATTTTGTACAGAGCATTTTTCAGTTTTTATTTTATCTGTCTGCGTCGCAGAAGTTATTTCCTCTGATTCGGATTTCTGATCTTCACCCATCTCAGCCACACTTTCAGTTTTAAATCTGTGACTGAGAGAATAAGCAAACCAAAGACTGTAGAACTTCAGCTCAGGACCTCAAAGCACATGGACGTGTTCAGTAATCTTTAATAGACTAGCTCATGTAGTTTCTGATGCTGTACAACTCACGGTTTTCTATAAACACGGACTAAAGTACAAACAGAAGAGAGATTACTGTCATTTTAAGTCAAACTTTTTAAACCAAAACATTCCTTTAAATCTCTTTGGACTGATCTCGGGTCAGTTTTCTGCGTCCGTTGACATGTTGTTGATGCTTCATCGATGTGCCCTGGAGGATGTGGGGCAGATTCACTGCAGTCAGTCAATATCTGTCCGGTCCTAAACAGTCTCTTTTTTATTGTACATGTTGTACATCAACAATGTCCACGAGTTCTCTGCCTAGTGAATAAAAATGAATGAAGGCACGAGCCAACAGAAGAAAAATAATGACTATTAATTGACTGAGCAGCATGTCAACACAGTTATTTCACATTGACATTGTTCAGTTGTGTTATTTGACAATCACATGGATGACGCACTGTAATGCACTACTGGATGAAAAAAAGGCAGTTCCCATTGGCGCACACACACAAAACAGAAAACGCTGCCGGTGTTCTGGGTGATTTTTGTACATAAACCCCAGTGTATGTGAAGGAACACTTCGGCTTTTTCACCCAAACCTGCCCCTGCTGATCATTTCAACATGTTTTCCTGTTCACAGACTCTAAAGACGCAATTGGGCAGCTGCAGAATTGAATGCATGCAAAGCCACACACACATTTTCATCATGTATGTAAATGAAGCTGTAAATCAATGTAACAGGGACTTGCCTTGCAAAAGGAGCCAGACTCATTGCCATGGTTACTAGAGAACTTTTGGCAGGACAAAAGTAACCAGACATGCTTACCTGAACAGAGATTCATGTTATACAGATAATTCAGCATCTGCTCACTGAGATCTATTATAACTGAGTTTTAAAGATCTGCCCATTGAACTCTATTATAAGCTGGTTTTGAGTCAATGGGATTTCTGAGTTCAGGAAAACATGTTAAAGCGATCACTGTCCGGAGATGCAGCAGGTAGAGACCAGGGTGAAGACACACTCCAATGTTCCTTTACAGGTGTGTTCTGGCTGCTACAAGGTGTTACGCAGAGGTGCAGGTCATGTTTTTCCCTGAAGTGCAGACAGAGACTGAACATACAGCCTGATAAATAAGGCACATCATCAGTCCTCTTCACTTAAAAAAAAAAAATAACAGAAATAAGTCAAATAAGTCCCGACCTTCGTGTGTGTGTGTGTGTGTGTGTTTTACAGCTTACTGATGCGGTACGCTAGGGCTGCACAATATATCATTTGTCAACAGTTACTTGTGAAAGTGTGTAATATGCAAATAAGCCTATGTTCAGAGCACTGATGTATCCTGACCAATCACAGATGAGCTACTGTGAGTTTTCATGAATGAACGTATTCACATTATCCAACAAAAAGTTCTGAGATTTTAGTTAAAATAATACATCACTATATTGATCCATCACTACCTTTTCAAAGAAGAACTCCACCTGTTTTCCAAAATTCTTGCATAATTAAGTGTTTAAACAGACTTTTCAGAGTGGAGTCAGAACTGTTAACAGTGGAGGTGAATGGAACCAGATGTCTGAAAGCCAATGAAAGCCAATGGTTCCTGCAAATCCTGCAGCTTTGATCCTAAAACTAAACCCATTCATGGTGGAGGGATACATGCAGGGTGTTGTGAGGCAAAATAGTCCCCAAAGAAAAGTGATTTAGTTCAGATTCTCCACCATTTTACCAACCTCAAAATCTATACATACACTCAAGAGACATGTGGAGCTTCACTTGGAGTTGGTAGTAAATAAAACAGCTGGATCTGAGTTGGATAAGTCTAATTCCATTCACTTCCACTGTAAAGAAATCAGAGTGAACCAATTCACACCAAACACACTCTGAACACACACTGCTTACACACCGAATTATGGGTGAATTGTAAGAAATCAGTGGCATTCCTCTTTACTGCATAGTGCAAAGCAAAATGCAAAAATCACATTATAGTATTATTCCACATTATGCGGCCCTACCGTACAGGACAAGTCCCTGTATATATATATATTTATGTATGTATGTATATGTGTGTGTGTGTGTGTGTGTGTGTGTGTGTGTGTGTGTGTGTGACATTCAGATGCCATTTCTTTGGCCTGTACAGATCACAGGTTGGGTGCGAGCCAGTTCAAAAACTTCATGGCAACCTCAAATCCCAGAAAGCAAGCCTGAGAGAGAAAGAGAGAGAGAGAGAGAGAAAAGTAATACAGCGGTAGAGAGATAGAATGAGAGAGAGAGGGAGAAAGAGAGAATGAGAGAGAGAGAACGAGAAAGAAAATGAGAGATGGAGGAAGAGTGATACAGAGGTAGAGAGGAGAAAGAATGAGAGAAAGGGACACAAAACGAGAAGAGAGAAATACAGAGATTTAAAGAGATAATGTGAGAGAGAGCAGAGAGAAATTGAGAGGAGAGAAAGAGAGAGACAAAGAAAAGGAGAACGAAGAGAGGAAAGAGAGAGAGCGAGAGAGAGAAAGGAAAGAGGGAGAGGAGAGAGACAGAGAGGGGAAAAAGAGAGATCATTACACTGGGGGTTATTAACATGGAAACAATTTAAATGTGTGTCCAACTGTGTGTATGAATATGAGAGAGAGAGAGAGAGAGAGAGAGAGAGAGAGAGAGAGAGAGAGAGAGAGAGAGAGACTCACAGCATTGGCTGGAAATGCTCTCAGCATGACTGCATTAAAACCCTTATACAGTGAGGTCACCCCCTCCTCCCTGATCAGCTCCCTCAGGACGTCCCGGAAGCCGTTGGGGTATTTCCCCTCCGGAGCTGCAGAGGGCGGAAAAGAGCACAAAATATTTATTCCCAGACTCAGCTAATGGAGAACAGAACTTGCGCTCTGATCTTACGCAGTACTGGGTTTAAAAAGGCTGATATGAACAACAATATATGACTCCTATTTCTCATAATTTGCTTGCTTGTATTTTAATGTGGTCTTAAGGATCAGTTCTCCAGGCTTCATGAAGGATTTTCAAAGACTCATTTTCAGTCAGTCCAGTTAATCTTTAGAGTCTTTGCAGCCTGTCACAGTAAAACATTTGTTCTGATTTATTTCATTTAATCTACTCAGTATGACAAAGAAAAGACAGGCAGAAAATAGTATTTTCACAACAACAGGGTGATTCAAAGCAAAATATAGAGAAATGAGAGGGATCAAGACTTTTGCACAGTATTGTACATATAAGCACTCTTCTGTGTGAGACTGTGTTCTCTTTTCCTACACTGTACAGGAAGAGGACCAGTATTTCCAGGTCCCAGCCCCACCGTGTCAAACCAGTCCGTCAAGCCAGCAGCTGATGGAACCACTGTCACCAGATCTGTGTTCTTCTACCCAACATGATTTTCGCAGAGTCTGGTCTAGTGTGGTTCACTTTAACCATTTCCATTTTATAGGTCATTAGAGGTCTGGTGTTTACATCTCTGCATCTTTACGGCTCTATTCTGAGGGAGAGAAGGTTCTCACCAGTCTGGAAGCGAGACTTTAACACATCAGGGGGAATCGCCACGGCCCAGTTGAAGATTCCAGCCATCCCACCCGCAAACAGCACACTGAGCACGCTCAGCTCATTTGGGCTTAGAAAACAAAACAAACAAACAGACAAACAAACAAACAAACAAACAAACAAAACAGAATGAAAAACTAACACACTGATCACACCTTCATACACTCAACTGCACAATATATTATAATACTGGTCTCTGCAACACTCCGCACAGAAGGCTGCAACATGCAACCAATCAAAGTTAGTGTCTGACAGTGCGAAAAATCACAGCTCCATGTGAGCTACTGGGTGTTCTAATATTAATTAAAGGTGTTAGTGAATCAGTGCATGAAAGGGCGGATCTAAACCGCTGCCTCTGAATAATAATTAAACACGTTGTTTTTGTGACATCTGTGTTTTAAAATCGGTCTGTTTTTGCTGCCTATTTTCTGTATATGGACTGTATAAATGGAGGGCGTAAATGTATCATTATAAAAAATATTTACAAACTTAAAGCGTTTATTTTCAGAAAAGTGCTTATATGGGCCCTTCAATATCTTGAAAGGCATTGCAATCATAATATGTAGCAATAAAATCACAATACTGATATTTTAGTATTGGTCTAAATACACCCACAGTCAACACAGACATAAGGGGTTTAATTTGGGACTTTGTTAATTCCTTTAAAATCACATGTTTACATATATGTTCATAAAATGTATAAGTGGGACAGCCTGAATAAGACAAAATGATTAAAAAAAAAAAGCTGTAGATGAATGAATGTGTGTGCAGTGGTGACTTTTTGAGAACTAACATTTTGGGGGATGTAAAGGGTGTGTACACACTGTGCTCTGTCAGACACACACAAACACACACAAAAGTCAAGCTTGTCCATCAAAAACATCTTAACTCTTCTTCTATCACTCAGGCTTGACTCTGCTTAGTGAAAAAACACCTCACTACAAAAAAGTATCTTGCGTTTTCCTACCATACCTCTTGCCCTCTGGTGTGAGGGCATTCTTTAGCCACTCGTATGTCATAAAGTACATCCCACTGGCTGGCACATCTGAAACACAGAGTGACAGCTGTCAATCATCCACAGAGGGAGGAGTCAGACACTCTTCCCACAGCTGATATAAACCCTGATACATTCTGGTGAAATTTAACTGCACAGAAATGCACCATACTGATCTTGCGCATACGCCTACGCGCGCACGCACGCACACACACGCGCGCACGCACACACACACACACACACACACATACACACATATGTGCGTGTATGAAATATATAAACACACATAAACAAACACACCCAATCTCAATAATACTTATCTAATATTGATCTACTACTGATCTCCATTACATACAATAATGGACTCTGTTCAGAGTATAACTCTGAACCACTATTTGTACAACTGCTATATTACTTTGCAGCAGGTTATTTATCAATATATTTATAACCACAGCATTTTGCGTATATAGCATAGTGCATTTAGTACAGTGTATTTCTGCAAAGTGTCTATTTGACTTTTATTTCAGACTTTATGGCTTTGTTCTTGTCTTTGTGTCTCTGCGCAGTCGTGACATTATGCAGTTTCCTCTGGGATTAATAAGGTTTTCTGATTCTGTTTGTAACAGCAATTCTGACTTTTGTCCCTCGTATCCAGCTGCAAAAAGTAAAGTACCTCTCATTAGGGTCAGTGCTGTGCCTTTATAAATGCTCCTGATGCCACCTTCCCTGTAGATCTGCTTCGCACAGTCCATCGGCCCAGCATACTTCACATCTCCAGAGGCAGCCTGGATCTACACACACACACAGAGGGGTTAACTGGGGTGATCTGGAATCAGCTCTGATCTTTATGTACAAGCAGGACATTTAAAACCATTATAATTAATTTATAATCAACACGTACATATAATAATAATAATAATTACATTATTGTTATATTATTGAACAAATATAAAATATATTGTTTTATTAATCAGATCATAGAATATTTATATTGCATAAAAATATACAACATTGACGTAATATAAATATATTATTAAATCATTATACTATACACACACAATGTCTTGATCCCCTCTCTTTCTAATACAAGAAAGATCCAGACTTTCTTGTATTTCTAATGTGGTCTTGAGGAACAGTTCTCCAGGCTTCCTGAAGGTATTTTAATTTTCAGAAGAATGTTTTTAGACACTCTACGTATGAATCATTCAAGCAGAACAAAACTATCTAACTGAAGTCCTGAACCAGTGAAGCACCAGGAGCAGAAGATTCCAGATGATCAGGTGGTGATCAGTATACTGGTGGTGCTGAATGCTGATTGGTTGGAACTTCTTTATCTAGGCGCCTTGTATCTTTAGGCACTTTGCAGCCTAAAACACGGTAAACATTTGTTGCCATTTCTTTCAATAATCTCCTCAATATGCCACAGATAAGACCGTTTGACAGGCAGAAAATATTATTTTTGCACCAAAAAAGTGATTCAAGCAGAGAGGGGTCAAGAATTTTACACAGTAGCGCAACATTGGGCTGACCTGCTTTACATGTTTACCTGTAGGAGGCATTTGATTCTTTCTCCAGGAGCCATGATGGCCGTTGTGAAAACACCAGAGAGCATCCCAGCCGCAAACAGCTGAGGATACCTGCCACACACAGACACTATTTAGAGGTCACATGCACACAAACTCAAACTGAAATCAAAACTCATAGGGGATTACTTACTATAAATAAATCAATTCATTAGTGAACAAAGTTTGAAATAACCATAACTTATATAGGACAGTGGTGGTTTCTATAAGACTACAGGTGAAACAACAACTTACGACAGAATGTCGTTGGGGTGTTTCTGCTGGAGCTTTTTTCCGAGACCAAAACCGAAGAAGCAAACGGCGAACATGGGAGTGACTCCAATGATCGGAGCGGCCATCCCTTTATACAACCCTCGAACGCCCTGAGAGAGGGAGACAGCGCGAGAGAGAAAATTAGCCTGTATTCATATAATATTAAATCATCTGAAATAATGAATCATGTATAATAATGAAGCATCTGTAATAATCAATCTTTTTTAACACAACTGAATTTTTATCAGAATTAAAAGATAATATGGAAGATCGTAAGGGCACAATGTGCTTTCCCTTTTATTTTGTCTCCTGACTGATTAGACTGGGATTGATCTAATTTCAGCAAAATTACTGAAAGGCTCAGGTCTGATTCATTCACCGCTTCCCCTTGGGCTTATTTCCCCCGAAAGCATTTTCAAATGAGTGTGATCTGATTTTTCTGGCCCACCTCTTTGGCGAGGGTCTTTTTGAAGCAGTCGAATGTTCCGGCATAGAGTGGAACCTGACCTGGACCGGGCTTCGGTTGGGTCTGGAGCCGCACCTGAGAAGGAAAAGAGAAAACAAATCCAGGTTAGTTCAGGCGAGTACTACTAATGAGTACTACATTAATAAATTGGTACACACCTGAATTCAACATTTTTCACCTTACGATGGGCGCTAGAACCATTACAACAGTCTCCACTAGGGTAGCTGCTAAAACTACTGCTTGTGCTTCAACAGCGAAAGGAAGAAAACCCATATGTGCATGTGTATATATGATCAATCTTACAGCATCAGAAACCGCACAAACGAGTCTATAGCACAACACTATAAAGTTGTATGGCATCAGGAACCACATAAGCAAGTGCAGAGCACAAATGTCTACAGATAATAAATTGTGTGACGTCAGAACCCCACAGAAGTTGGTGGCCTAGTGGTTAGGGTGTTTGCCCTGCAATCAGTAAGTTGTGGGTTCAATTCCCAAGACTGCTATGCATCACTGAGGTACCCAGAGCAAGGTACCTTCCCCAATACTCCCTGGGTGCCGTGTTCCTGGTTGCCCTCTGCTTCACTTGGTGAATGGGTTAAATGCAGAGGGAGAATGACATGCTGTTCACACTGTGTGCTGTTTACGTATGACATAATGGTAACTTTAAATAAGTCAATAACACAACTGTGACCTAGCTGTATGGCGTCAGAAACCATATGACCAAGTGTACAGCACAACTTTGACCATGTTTATTGACAATAAGTAGTATGGCATCAGAAACCACATAAACAAGTGTATAGCAAAACTCTGACCATGTTCATACATAATACATTGGAAGAGTCAGAAACCACACAGACGAGTCTGAATCACAACTTTGACCTTATTTACAAATATATCATTGCATCAACAGAAACCACATAAGCAAGCCCATTGCACTTGTTTATAGATATTTATAGATATTAAGTGTTTTATAGATATTATAGATATTGACCGTGTTTGTAGATAAGTAGACAATAAGTTGTACAGCATCAGAAACATTATAAGCAAGTCTAGTGCACAGTTCTGTCCTTGTTTATAAATAGAAAGTCATGCAGCGTCAGAAACCACACAAGTGAATCTATTGTACTACTTTGAGCTCAAAGTGACCACGCTGCAGGGCCAGTCACGTGGTACAGTCTCAGGCTATAAGGCATGTGGGTCAAAGGTGAAGAGTCCAAGTCCTGAGTGAACGCTTTGAAATCATAAACTGCATGAAGACTCCTGGATATTTAAGATCGTATTTACTGAAACACGGCGGCGCGGTCTAACTTTGTCTCTCGGTGTAAGAATTAAATGAAATCAGAATAATGCATTTAATAAAGGTGAACATATATGTAAACAAACATTAAAATACACTAAAAAGCACAAACATGACAAAAGACAAGTAAATGGAAAGAAGGAGGTAAGCATAAGAGAATAAGACAGTTTGGTTTCTGAAGGCTAAAACGAGACATTCCTAACAAATCTTCCTTTTTGCTGGTTTGTTTTTTAAACTCCGTTCCACCTTAAATGCCACTGCAGTTACAGTCCGGCGCCTGAGCTCAAAGCTTCATATTTTTTGCCAACTTTTCCAAATACTAAAAGACTAAAACTCATATTTAACCCCCCCCCCCAAAAAAATATCGGACTGCCCTCCTAATCACCTTAATTGTGTCCAGAGGATGACCAGCAAACACCAGACACACACCTCCAAACCCCCCGGCGAAGAAATTCTTCAATGGACTTATAGGCTGCGGCTGCTTCGACATGGTTCACGATCCAAAAAATAATAACAAACAACAAATAAATGCCCAAAAGGTCTGCGGGGGGTTCAGGTGAGTGCTGGGACGGACAGTCCTTGCAGTACTGGAGACCTTTCACCTACATGTGTTTGCACCCGGACGCATATGAGGGTTGCACTGCTGTTCTGCAGATAAGGGCCACCAGGGGGCGCCAGCGCTAAAAGAAACATACATAAACATTAATTGGACACTTGGTTTTTGCCAATTTTAAGGTGCAAGCGGGTGTCCTCGTGAGCAGCAGCAGAAAAAGAGGAAGTGTCCTCTCCTCCCACGTTTTAGGTTCTGTACTGCTGTAATGGATTTATATTTTCAGAGGACACCCGCCTCTCTCCAGGCTTCCTGGAGGACTTTTCAGTCCAGTCCCTGAACCTGACAGTTCCTCCAGTTTCAGAGGCATGTTTTTGTTTTGTGACCTACGTATGAATCATTCAGGCAGTACAAAGCACATCTAACTGAAGTCCTGAACCAGTGAAGAACCAGGAGCAGATGATTCCAGATGATCAGGCGGTGATCGGTATACTGGT
>JBBPDB010000134.1:13122914-13138007 GCA_037974465.1 Brachypetersius altus
AGAGAAGCAGAGATTAGTGTTCTCTGAATTATTCAGGTTCTGTAAACGCTGCAGCATTTCTCTGATTCTGATGTTTTAAAGAACAATATTTTTATTTGGCAATGAGTAGAAATATTGTCAGCAGTTTTTAAAAACGTATAGATTCATACACACACACACACACACACACACACACGTTTAATATTTATTTTACATTTTGACGATTGAATTATGTGAATATGTTGCCCAGAATGGGCCTGTACCATCTCCAGCACCGCTAAACTCTATGTTCCCTTAATCCTGGAGATCTCAGCATCGGAGACGTGTGACATGTGGACATGTGACTTGCCAGGACGGATTAGCGGCGGGACGCATGAGTGACTGTAATGACAGCCAGGTTCAGCCGAATCTGCCGTCTGATGGCGAATTAGGCGAAGGAGACAGACAGGCGGAGGAATAATTCTCTCCATCTGACACTAATGTGTGTAAAAAGCACTCCTGACAAACGCAGCGTCCCAGACATCGTCACCAGCGGCTCCAGCGTGTGTCTCAGAGAGCAAGAGACGGGCGTGAGCCGTGATCTCCAGGCGTGTTTCCAGATCAGGATAGGTAGATCACTCCTGGAAAAACACACACAGCTTTTATTCCTGCTTTTCATTTCTGATTCATTATTATCCGGAGGAGGTTCCCAGTCCCTGCATGCCTGTCTGGGAGCTGGTGAATGCATTAGCCATGCTGTCGTATGCTAATATCCACACCTGCGTTTGGTCTAGACCTCATCTGTATCTGTGCGAGTGGAGAGGACACTGCAGCGTTTGAGATAAGAGTGAAGTGAAGTGTTTCTTAACTCCGCTTGATTGCATAATTTCTTCACTTTCACGCTCCGCCACAGCGCTCGTCTGGGGGCTGCTCTGCCGGGAGGGGCTGAGGTAAGACCCACGGCTCCAGGTCTGAAAAGCTCACACCAAGAGGATCTTCTGGCTGAAGCTGAGGGTTTTAGAACGCTGGAGCTCGTCAGAACAGATTAGAATCAAATTCAATATTGCAGGCCATAAAAATCCTCAGCCTTTCAAATAAAAATGTGAAACAAAAAGCTAAATAATCTGCATTCCTCTGGAGTGCAAAGGGTTAGAGTTCTATCCAGAATTCTGAATCGAACTGGATTAAAATATCTTAATTCTGACATTCAGTAGGCTGGTAGCCTAGTGGTTAGGGCATTCGCCCTGCGATCAGAAAGTCCAGGTTCAATTCCCAAGACCGCTAGGCACCACTGAGGTACCCTGAGCAAGGTACCGTCCCACACACTGCTCCCCGGGCGCCGAGCTCCTGCTGCCCCCTGCTTCCCTTGGTGAATGGGTTAAATGCAGAGATTGAATTTCATGCTGTTCACACTGTGTGCTGTGGTGTGTTTACGTATGACCGAATGATCACTTTCACTTGTGTACACTGGCTAAAACAACAGACCTTTAAGTCAGTTATTTTATGTCTTTCTGAACTAAATCGTCTTACTGAAAGTGAGAACATTATTTTTTAACCACCATTCATCACATTAACAGTTAGACAGCAGTTCATGATCTCTCTCTCTCTCTCACTCACACACACACACACATACAGAATGCCCTCGTTTTCCCAAATATACTTTAAAAGATTCAGCTGCATCATTTTTGATGAGTGAGTTCACCATTTATGTTTTATTGAATGCTACTTTGTTGAATACTACTTTTATTGTACAATACTTTGTTGGTATATGTGCCTGCCGCATTTTGGTTTCGGTCCGCCCCTGTTGACAATATATAATTTCTCACGCAAGTTAGTGCTAACTTATTAAGACAAAGATAATTTACGAAAGTAAATTCAGCTATGTATCTGTATAAAATAAGTGTACTTTTGAGAGAACACAAATAAAGCTCTTGGGATGGTGAAATTCTGCTGTACTCAGAGACGGGAGGTTTGAACGTAGCCAATCCGAAAGCATTATTCAATTCTCTTTGCTGCTGATTTTCTGCTGCCCTGTGACGCATCTCCAGTGTTTCTCTAAGTGTTCTTGTGTTTTTCGCTTTCTTCTTAAAGACCTGTACTTTTATTACTTTTATTCTACGGGAATAAACGTCAATTCTTGTCAAGTCCTTGGCTGCCACGAAGCACTGAGCCTGAGCTCCCCTGCCCTTGCCAAGCTCCAGCTGTCTACATTACGTGTGTTGGCTAGGAAATTAAGGAAATCTGAGGATGGTCCAAAAATGCACATGAAGGTAAGACTATAGCCTTATGTATTTTTGCAATTTTGGTGCAAAACACAAGTTCTTTGATTTAGACTGCAATGTGTTGTTTGGGCTGTGTTTTGATGATTTTTTGTCATTTTCTGAATAATGTGTGTGTGTGTTTTTTATACACTTGAAGATACACTTGAAGGTAAGACTATAGTCTTATGTATTTTTGCAATTTGGGTGCAAAACACAAGTTGCGATTTTTTAATAATTAGACTGCAATGTGTTGTTTGGGCTGTCTTTTGATGATAATCAATTTTTGGAATAAAAAATGGTATTTTCTTAATAATGTGTGTGTGTGTTTTTCATATCACAACCAGTTCATGGTCATTTACCAATATCGTTTTCCAAAACATTTTAAAGGAAAAACTCATGTGGACACACTTTCTATGTGATTTACATGTGATGGCTAGGAAATTAAGGAAATCTGAGGATGGTGCAAAAATGCACATGAAGGTAAGACTATAGCCTTATGTACTTTTGCAATTTTTGTCCAAAATCGTTACATTCCTCCATCACACCGGCTGGCACAAATGCAGACTCCCAGATTCATGTTCTTTGTTGTGTTTCTTCATTTTTTCTTCAGAAAACAAAAAAGGCAACGTGGCCTAAACAACTCAAACATAAATGACTCTAGTACCTTCAAATGCAGAGCATATACACTGACGGTTGACCCACACCCAAACACTGAACACAAACATGCTTAAATGCACAAATCCCACCACCAATAACTCACACTAGCACTTAACACAAACTATACACAGTCGTGACTACTAATTAAGAAAAACCCTTCATAATAAAAGCCCCAAAATAAACATAGCCTCTGGCGGCCTCTAGCGGCCGCATGTTGGGACGTAACAAAAACACATGATTTTTTTTTTTTTTTTAATCTGTGTGTTTTTATGTCACAACCATTTCATAGCCATTTACAAAGTTCTTTGTCCCCAATATTTTGCAATATATTTAAGAAAAACCTCATGTGAACACACTTTATATGTGATTTAATTGATACTGCAATGTATTGTTTGGGCTGTGTTTTGGTGATTTGTAGTAATTTTCTGAATAAATTTGTGTATTTTCTGAAAAGTGTGGGTTTTTATGTCAGTTCATGGCCATTTAAAAAGTGCATTTTATGAAAAATGTTGCAATATTTTAAGTCCAGTTCAAGGAAGAACTCTGGAATTTCGCTTGTTGTCTTGAGTGTGTTTTTCTTGTGCTTCCCAGCCCTGAGTGTTTCTGCCTGTTAGGCCTGGCTGGTCTCCTCACACAGCAGCAGGTTGCCACCTGCTGGATTACTGGCACTCGTTTCATACCGACCAACAGAAGGACACTGTTTGTTCCACCTACGGGGTACTGTGACAGGCTCTTGGGGTCTGAAGTCTCTACTGAAATTTTGTGCTTGCGAGTTTTGTGCTTGCTTCCCTCGCTTTGCCTACTTTGTTCTAGTAACCTTTAAATCTAAGGGAATAAACTTCTAAGGTAAGAAAATTATAAGCAAATAAGTTTTAATTCTAAGGTAATACACTTGAATTTTAAGGGCATATTTTACTTTAATCTTAGGAGATAATTCTAAGGAACATGGTTTACTTCTAAGTATTAGTATTCATTTTAAGGGAATACGATTCAATACTACTGGAATAATCTTTAATTTTAGGGGAACTGGCATCATTTTGAGGGTGAAATATGATTTAATTCTAAGGGCTAAAGGTTGGAAGACGGTCATGTGAAAAAGGAGTTGAGACAAACTACACAAGTATGACAAATGGACCCCAGGGGGAAAAAGAATAATTTATGAAATCTGCTCACCCTCATATGTGGCTTTAAAACCACACCTGTCACATTTTTTGGGATGCAGGCCAGTTTGGTGTGGAATAGTGTAAATGAGTGTGACTGCAGTATGTGTAAACAAGCCTAATAATCCCTGCCTTCTTTATACATTCAGTTAAATAATGACCCACAAAGGTGACCGCCCTCAGTAGTATTGTCTCAACAAGTGTCATCATATCAGACCATGACTGATAACTTTCAGCTTTGGACAAGACTGAGAGACTAAATGTAAGGACAGCACTGGACAGTAAACAAACAATCAAACATAGATACATTCATTCATTTGAATATGGGGCTTTTTCCTGATGTAAAATATATAGGACTACTTTTCAAGTACCATCCGAAAAGTCAAGTGTCCAGGTACAAAACCTTTACATTATGTGGATAAAAAGGATCCTCACAATCCCATGTCACATTAAAGAACAGTCTTTTGATAGTTAGAGAGATTTATTGATCCCTTAGGGGGTTGCCTTCGGGAAATTCAGGTTCCAGTTAGTAATTTGCAGCATCATTGGACATCATATAAAAGCAAACACACAACATATTATGGGATATGGGATAGGAAGAGAAACAGGGGGATAAAGTGACGGTGAAGTAGTAATAATATCATAAAGTGACAAATGACATCTGTGCATTGTGCTATACATGCCAGTTAAAAGAGTAGCGGCAGGTGAGATGGTAGATAGATAGGCAGTAGTAATGAATATTGCACAGAAATAAATTGCGAATAAATAGTGATTCTATACTTAATGGGTGCTGAAGTTATGTGATAGACCTGCGTTAGACCTTTCCTCTGTGGTGTTCTGATAACCATTCACGCAAAGTTCTTCAGGGAACCAAAACCAGCTGCTCCAGGGCATCATTCTTGCAGTGATTCTTCTTGCAGTAGTTTTGAAAGATTGTTTGGAAAAAAGAAAACCTGAACATTATCTTGCAGTTGTTGCAGCGTTTAAAGGCTTAAGACAAATGCTTCGACAGTTCGACAGCCATGGGCTATATTTACCTCACACTTCGCACACACAGGAGGCGATGGAACAAGTGACAGGAGGCGATGGGACAAGCTAGCTGAGATATGTGCCAGTATAACTCCTCAAGCATCTGGTTGGGACCCTCAATCACACCATTGTAAGATTCGGTTTCAAGGGTAAGGACGTGAACTCAGCTGTCACTGTAACTAACACTGCATTTTACTGAATGTGGCACTTCCATTAAAGCACATTCAGACCACTTTTAACACACGAAGAGACACGTATTTAAAGCACACTCTCCTTCGAATAGCTTGTCATTTTGATGCTATTTTATTCTTAATAATAAATAATAAAACATTAAGTTTGAAACTAGACATTTTATTAAATCATTCAAAGTTTCTGTGCACAAGGTGTTACATAATTTACTGTTATTATCAGCTAATATTATTTAACATTAAACCACTTCCACAACTCTTCATGAAGTCTCGGGAGCGTATTTATGGAAGAGATTTGGGTGACTACTGGCCTCGTAGCTCCTGTTATAAAATTGTGCAGAGCGTAAAGTGTACATTAGGTTATATAAGGTAAGTGACTGTACTGAATTATATCTGGGTCATTCACTTTCTACAGAGATGAGCACAAAACACAACCTATTGGAAACAACAGTAAGAAAGACACATAAACAGAGGATATCACACAGAAGTCACACCTTAATTAGAGCACATGACCAGGTTCAGCATGGGGAGGGATCTTTATTAATATGGCACTGAAATTCAACTGAAAACGCAGAACATATATGTGCATGTCAAACCAACTTCAAATTAAAGGCCCAGATCTGAGTCTACTTTCTATATCCATGCAATTTCCCCCAGAATCAATCAATTTGATTACTGTCCAGTTATTGGTAACAGACCCTTACATTACATGAAGGTGCTTTAGACTTTAAAGGTTCCTCACATGTGCACATCTAATTAACAAATATGGTTCTTTTGTCTTACATTATTATTATTATTATTATACTTACAATATTTTGGGTCCTTGAGATAATCTTCTTATTAAAACATCAGGCTAAAAGAACATCTACAGCATGTTGGTTCAGAAATCTGGTCCTGCTCACTGAGAAAGTAAACTGATATGCATCAGCAGGCCTTTAGAACTCAGAGGAAATACAGCTCATTTGATTGGTTTATTAAAATAAATGCTGGCAAGAGAGCTCTGCAACTGTATACCAGAGGCATCTGAAAGCTCCCCCAATAGTTAATCCATGCTTCGTCTCTGGGGCGTCATACGAGTCCCATCAGTTTCTATTTGAAGGTTTTCTTCTCAAGATCGGCCTTCAGAACTTTCTCATAAGGCCTCTTAGTGGAGTCTGGGTTTGTGTTTATTATTCCCTGAAACAAACATCCGGCTCTACTTCAGATATGAAAACTCAGAATTGTGATGCTAAAATAAGCAACCACTTTATAAACACACCTGCCTCAGAGCAGGGAAGATCTCAGAACATGGGATCTAAAATCTGCTCCATTCTGCATATAAAACAAAAATGGAGTGTGGAAGACACAAGAGGGCACTGTTTACCTGAAAAGGAATTTGAAGCTGTTATGGGTTTCATAAACCTATTTATAATGGCATGAATCTGCTAAAATCAATCATTTATATGTTCATTTATAAAGAAAACGTCCTATATAAAAAAAAGTCCCCTCCCTCCCTCTCTCTGTTCAGATAATAAACGGGTACTGGCTGTCATGGATGTTATAAATAAAACTGCTTTGCCTTTAGGTGGCTTGCAACTGAATCCCAGCGGCATCTGACAGCTCCTCCATTGCCAAGTTAGGCATTAGTGATCTGCTGGTCAGATTTGTCCATGTCTGACAAGTAAACAGGTGGAGCATCCAAGTAAAACATATTAAAAAGGTTAAGAATACTTGCTATTAGCAGTGGATGAATATTATAGTAAAAACAACAAAAAAGCCACATTAATTAAAAAATAAGACACATTTTAGACAATAAAAATATCAATAAAGCCACAGTTCAGCCAAAACATAGTTAATCTCACCCCAAAGAAACCTAGAACAGGAAAAGGCCTGTTTGGGGACATTAGTTAGCACTGGAGCTATAAGGCTAATATAGCTAACTAGCAAGAGTATCACACACTCTCCTCAGTGTTCAGTAATCTGAAAACTCGTACTGATACTTTCTCACTGATATCAAGAACCACAGATAGGATAGGATAGGAAAGCTTCAACTTCAGCCCATTTTTAACAGGCACATTTAAAGTTTTATAAATTGGAAAAACAAAACCTAGTGTGTTCCAACAAAATGTATCAACAAATCTATGGGACAAAAGTTGAGTCACTTTCCTGCTGAGTTGAAGATCGGGAAAAGGTCTTTCAGCCCAGTTGGTGGAAAAGAACATAAAGACCAGGGCAGTGGCATGCTCACTTTTATTTAAACTCACTCAATGTAGGTGTGAGATTTGCAGGAAGCTGGCTGAGAAGGATGAGGAGATGGAGCAGATACAAAGGAACAGCCAGAGATAGAATGAGAGCCCACTCTTCTCTTTATTTGCTTATAATTTTTGAAAAGTAATCTAGTTCAATACTTCTTCTAAAAAAGATTACTTTCTGAACTCTGATAAGGCTCAGAGGTCAAGAACACATGAAGAAGCAGGTTGCCATGGTGGAGTGGAGGAAGAACCTGATGCTGCCAGAGATCGAGGCACTGCGAGTGGCACTGGAGCAGAAAGAGAGAGGCTGCAAAATGGTTGAACACGAGCTGGTGTTGCTATATTCTTTGTTAAGGATCTTAATAGCATTTTACTTTTAACACCACCCAAATCATCAAAAGAAGTAGCTTAAAGCCAGTGTGGTGAAGGTCAAATCCAAAGGGGGCCTGAGAGAACAGTTCACAGACTCGCTAAATCTGGCAATTAACAGATGATCTGATCCAGGTGTGTTTTAGCAGGGAGATCAATACACTGGACTCTGGCCCTCTATGACTGGAGACAGGCAACCTTGGCCTAAACTGAGGTGGATGATATGGTCCAGGACATGGAACGCTGAAGTGAAAAATGTGAAACTGAAATAAGAAAGCTGCATATGAAAACTGTAGCCTGTAGACTGTAGCACTCATGTGGAGAAGATGACTGTAATGAAGATACTGTAAAATGTGTCCATAAATATCAGTTCAAAATATGAAGTCAAAATTCTGAGTTGAAAGTTTTCTATTCAATAAAAATTAAAATTCCATAGTTGAAAGGATAGAACCTACAAGAGACAAGCTGAAGAAATGAGTCATTTTCAAATCAAATTACACCAATGTCCAAACATTGTTTTACTGCTGACTGAAGTAAATGTAAAAAATAAAACACTTACAACTATAATTTTTTTTTTTTTAAAGAAATTATGTCAACACTCACCTCTCCATATTCAGGAAGGTGCAGGATTAGGTTTTTTGTCATTTTCTTACTCCTGCCGTCAGGCAGGCGGTACAGGAGCATCCAGACCCGCACCTGCAGATTCAGAGACAGTTTTTATCCACAAACCGTCAGGCTTCTGAACTGCTGACATTCTGCACACACCAGCATACACTCACCACAACTACTGGACTCTTCACAATGTCACTTTAAACAATGTCACTTTAAACCCACACTGCATCATTTTGCACTAGACATTTGATTACTAATGTAAATATGAAAGCTTTTCTGTACTTGTAAATACTAAACATTCTTTAAAATTTTATTTTCTTAGATCTTTTAGAAATTTTAGATATATTAATAAAATAATATCTAAATGTAGCTATATTAAATTCTTTTTTTTCCATTAATTTTTTTTTTTTCTGTATACTTTTCTATATATTTATGTAAAGTTGACTGAACATGAGCCTAAGAATTTCATTATGGTAATGATGCTACATTTTTATCTGTATATGACAATAAAACTTGAAACCTGAAGGTGGAGGAAGCTCAGGAATATGATGACAGGAGCACCCCATATCAACAAGCTGACAGGACAGCCAGGAGCTGCTGGAAAAGTGACACAAGGTGTTTACTTCCAATGAAGATGCAGACAAAAAAAGAAAGAAAATTATATATAGGCTATATGAGGTGGTGTACAGAGGCTACACATGCCTAATGAACCCAACAACCTGTCTCTGTCTTTCTGAAACAAAAGAGATGGTTGTTGACATCAGGAGGGCATGATGTGATCAGAAGCATCTTCTCTACTTCTTATTCTCTCCACTGCCTAAACAGAAAACAGTTTCTTCCCTCTGGCAATCAGATTCCTAAATCAGAACTAAATTATAAACTGCACCTATCCACCCACACAGATACAAATACACAAACACATCACTAAACTTCTTCATCTCCTAACACAATTCATAAATACACTGAGCTGTTCTGCCTTAAAACTCTCTTTTTATCATATACTGCCTGCTGTCCTGCTGCTGCTAATAATTGCACTATTTTTTGCTGTCTACTATTGTATTAATTGAAGTGTCAACTACACTCTCTTCTTGCCCTGTTGACAGTCTTTACACACCCAGCAAGAGAGAATAGAAGACAGTTATGCTCTCTTGGACTCCTGGACAAGGGTGGCTGTGGCATTAATGGTCATGGACCACTGCTTAGAGAAGTTGTACGTACATGATGAATCCATGCAGCTAAATGTATAACAGCATATTGGAAATTCCGTTCCAAGGCAAGGACAAGCAGGTTTGTGATTTTAGAACTTCAAACATCACACCTGTCATATGTTTTTCTTACACTAATAAACCAGAAAGTACTAAATTACTTGCATTGTTCATTTAGAAATGAATTCACATATATGCTGTAAATATAATTTCAAATGAAATTACAAAACATCTAAATAAGAGAAATCAGTACCTCATTCAGCAGAATGAGGTGCTTGTGTAAGAATCGAACAGACACTGGCATGGAATGGTGGTTAAAACAAATAAAAAAATTGCAGTGGAACCTCCCGAACATCTCCATATGCAACTGGATCCTGATTTCTTTTTTTCCACAGCTGTATAGATATTGAAACTGTGCACACATGTGTATAGATATTGAAACTGTGCACACATGTGTATAGATATTGAAACTGTGCACACATAAACTAAGTAGAGATTTTTATACATGAAGCTGAGAGCAGAGCTCATCAAAAATACTTTTCGAGCTTTAATATATGAATCCATTTTATTACAGGCAAAGGCTCTAAATGTCACTGCTGGTTACACACAAGGACGGGCAGAAAGGAAAATATGGAGTGCGGCTGGTTGTTAGTCTTTTAAGCTGATCCAATAAACTCTTTAAAGCACCAATGACATGTAAGCACATTCTGAATAAGCTGAGGAATTTTTTATTATAGTTTTAAATATAAGGCTAACACGGATGCATGAGATGTTCTAAGAATAAAAGTGTCAACGCTTATTCATGTGCTGAAGCTGAGAGGGAACGTCTGTGAAATATCTGTAATAATTTAGGTGTTATAGGCAAACGCCCATTAAAATTACTGGAGTGATTCACATGTTAAAAAAATGCTGAGTGTGCTGTGATGGTGATACCGAACACCAGTGGAATCTCAGAGCCTCTCCACAACTGAGCTCAGGCTCAAACCGTCTGGCAATTTTTATTTGTATTTTTTTGTTAGTTTCCTATTTACATTATTTTTTCATATATTTTTTTTCAATATATATATACATATGTATTATTCAAAAGAGAATTTTAAAACTACATCATAGAATCCTGTCAGATTTGATAAATGTATTCTCCTCAACAATGTCGAAAGAATGGTTTTACTTAGGCAGATTCAAACTGACCAACATTTAATGATCACTGTTCTATAAATGTTATGAGATGCCTGGATGTACATGTAACTGTTGGAATAAATCTTCTTGAGGAACACCCGCATCCATAAAAACAATGTAAGGACTGTGTGACCTTAGTATTGCTACTTGGAGCAGAAATACACTCCCTCAAGAAATACTACATGACCATATCTAGCTGTACATTTCCGCTGAGTGAACTTTAACAGTGCTATATAAGAGGCTCCTCCAAGCACTGAGGCTACACCAAGCAACCAGCAAAGGTGAGGGAGTTACTTGGCTTTTAAATTTCAATACCTTTTTATTAATGCTCATTCATTTCATATCCATTGTCATACAAAATTGTTTGCTGTCCTCCTTTTCAGTGTCCTCAATCTGTCAACTAATCTGCCATTCTCTCTTTTTTGGCATCAAAGAGGTACTGTGTGGGACATCATAATGCAGATAAACCTTTTTGCTATATAACCATGATGCAGATGAACCTTTTTGATATATATAATATGACTTCACAGTGACCTGCCATCATGGGGGATGGAGAGATGGAGTGTTTTGGCCCAGCGGCCGTCTACCTCAGAAAAGGAGAAAAGGAGAGGATTGAAGCCCAGAACAGACCATTTGATGCTAAAACAGCAGTGTTTGTGTGTGAGCCCGCTGAGATGTACCTCAAGGGTACACTGAAGAGTAAAGAGGGCGGCAAAGCCACTGTTGAAACTCTGTGTCATAAAGTAAGTGAAAGATCCATTATAAGCTTCTATTTTCCAGTGCACAGCAGTTTTGAATGTACCTGCTAAAATATGATATATACAAGAAAACTGTTGTGGAATAAAACCTTGGTTCTCAAAGTTCACAGTGTTCCATTGGTCCAAAATGTCTTACAACTTCATCACATTTACTAACACTGAATGTCTGTCTCCTGTAAAGATAAATTATCGCGATACAAGGTTTTGTTCAGACAGAAATATATTTCACTCTCACTGTTTTTCAAATACCAAAATAATACGCAACTGCAAATGTTAAATAAGTTGTTTAGGTATTGTTTAGGAAGGTATTATACTGCATTATAATTGAGAATTTAATTTGAAGCCCCATAGGAACATCCAATGTCTTGCTTCCTAATTAGGTTAATATGGGTACATGATATTGATGTACAATGTAACCACTTTTTTCAGTCCTAATCTTAAGCAAAACTTGTATAAGTATGTGTTGAACTGTTCTATACCAGGGAGTCATGGACAGAGGGATGCTGATAAAAATTATCAGGTTGTGAATCAACCCCTGATAGTACTTATATAGAACTGAACTGTGAATTCAGCGGGTTTCTGAATTTAAAAAAAAAAAAATTCTATCTTGATTAGTCATAACAGCTTTACTATGTTAAGTACAACACTGACATTTATATTACCATTAGTTAAGTAAGATATTCCAATTTCAGTGAGTGTTTGACCACATTTGCTTCTCACAGCTGGCAAGCATGCAAATGTGATGCACAGTACTGAATCTCCCAGAATGCCCAAAGATTTTTTAATTTTATAGCACTTTGTATTTTTATGTAATACTGCAATCCTTTTCACTTTCCAGACTCTCACAGTTAAGGAGGATGAGATTTTCCCCATGAACCCTCCCAAATATGACAAAATTGAGGACATGGCCATGATGACCCACCTCAACGAGCCTTGTGTGCTGTATAACCTCAAAGAGCGTTATGCAGCATGGATGATCTATGTAAGTTTAATGAAGAGTGATAGAGTAAGACTATTTACTAAATGAGACGTTACACCACAATAACTCAATAAACATTCCTATCTGCAGACCTACTCAGGGCTGTTCTGCGTCACTGTGAACCCCTACAAGTGGCTCCCAGTATACGATGCGATTGTTGTGGCTGGATACAGAGGCAAAAAGAGAATTGAAGCCCCACCCCACATCTTCTCCATCTCTGATAATGCCTATCAGTTCATGCTCACTGGTATGATTTCATCATTTTCATGGAAATCAGCATGTAATAATTTCTTAAATAATTTGAGATGTTCTCCGTCTCAGTTTCATAGAATGAAAACTCGGTACTTGATTAATGTGCCTTGTTTTCCTTTAGATCGTGAAAACCAGTCTGTCCTGATCACGTAAGTACAGACTTGCATCACTATGAAAGTTGTTTTACATTGTCATTCAAGTGCATTTGCCAAAATCCATGAGAGATTCATTTTAGAATATTTATGATAGTAGCCAGCTCCAAACAAAGAACAAACCTAAACAAAGTTGAAATCAAGACTCATTTTGTCCCCAGTGGAGAATCCGGTGCAGGAAAGACTGTGAACACCAAACGTGTCATCCAGTATTTTGCCACAGTTGGCATGACTGGGAAGAAGCAGCCCGAACCTGTTGCTGGCAAAATGCAGGTAAATGAAACACTATTTCACGTATTTCAGAGCAAACCTTTATGAACTTCTTACTAAAATACCTGCTGTCATCTCTAGGGTTCACTGGAGGACCAGATCATTGCAGCCAACCCCCTGCTGGAGGCTTATGGTAATGCCAAGACCATCAGGAATGACAACTCCTCTCGTTTTGTAAGTACACACAGAGTTGGAAGACTGCACAGAGCACAATAAAATAGAAAGATAACATTGATTTAAACATCTTCTGAATTTGCAGGGTAAATTCATCCGAATTCATTTTGGGCAAACCGGCAAGCTGTCCTCAGCTGATATTGAAACCTGTAAGTTTCCCTTTGTGTGTGGTTCCTCATGCAGTGTTGTAAATTGTGCCATTATCATACAACTCATGTGAACACATATTTGAGCACGGCCTACACATTTGAGGAAAAAACTGGCATAAAAATATGACAAGAATGACCAATATTAGTGGGCTGGATAATGACACCTATGTGTCTATACAATCTTAAAACAAAAAAAATGAAGTCTATTCAGTCTCTTCACTATTTGTAAACACAACTGTCAGTTTACAATAAATACATGAAAACGTGAAAACACAGAACACCTCGAAATGAACAAATATTTACACAAATGTATCGACAGATCTGCTGGAGAAGTCAAGAGTCACTTTCCAGCTGTCTGCTGAGAGGAGCTACCACATTTTCTACCAGCTCATGACTGGACACAAGCCAGAGCTGCTTGGTGCGGTATCTCAAAGTGTCATTGAAACCAAGTCCTTAGATGTCTTTTAACCCTCAAGAAAGTCAGAAAATGATCTTTGTCTTTCTTACAGAGGCTCTGCTCATCACGACCAACCCCTATGACTATCACATGGTCAGCCAGGGTGAAATCACTGTTAAGAGCATCAATGATGTGGACGAATTCATTGCCACAGATGTAAGTACATCCTCACTGATCTTCTGAAGGTACTGTAAAAATATGACTCCACTGACTCCTTCCGCTCTGTTTCACTCTAAACAGACTGCTATTGACATCCTGGGCTTCACCGCTGATGAGAAAATTAACATCTACAAACTGACTGGTGCTGTTGTACATCACGGCAACATGAAGTTCAAGCAGAAGCAGAGAGAGGAGCAGGCTGAGCCTGACGGCACTGAGGGTATATATATATATGAAAAAAGAATCAAAAGATCTATTTGACTCTATTATGAGAATCAGAATCAATTCTTAATGAGAAATTCAAACACATTCTTCTTCAGTGGCTGATAAAATCGCCTACCTCTTTGGCCTGAACTCCGCTGACATGCTGAAAGCTCTGTGCTACCCCAGAGTGAAGGTCGGAAACGAGTTTGTGACCAAAGGCCAGACTGTCCCTCAGGTACTATGCATCATGTAACCAAGGGAGAATACATTTTAACAAAATAAATCATTAAAGCAAGCATGCTGATGTCTTGTACAGGTGAACAACTCAACCATGGCTCTCTGCAAGTCTGTCTATGAGAAAATGTTCTTGTGGATGGTCATTCGCATCAATGAGATGTTGGACACAAAACAGCCAAGACAGTTCTTCATTGGTGTGCTGGACATCGCTGGATTTGAGATCTTTGATGTAAATAATTATTTTAATGTTCAAATATTGGTGACCCATTGGTATTGAATACATTTCTAATACATCAATATGCTGCAACAGTTCAACAGCTTGGAGCAGCTCTGCATTAACTTCACAAATGAGAAACTGCAACAGTTCTTCAACCACCACATGTTTGTGCTGGAACAAGAGGAGTACAAGAAAGAAGGAATTGAGTGGGAGTTCATTGACTTTGGTATGGACCTGGC
>JBBPDB010000134.1:13141157-13151378 GCA_037974465.1 Brachypetersius altus
AATTCCAAGTGTGCCTCTCTGGAGAAGACCAAGCAGAGACTGCAGGGTGAAGTGGAGGACCTCATGATTGATGTTGAGAGAGCTAATGCACTGGCAGCCAATCTTGATAAAAAACAGAGGAACTTTGATAAGGTGAAGAATTTGTTGATTAGAACTGATGATGGAAATTATGCTGGACTGGTTCATTCATTTTACTCTACATTTTTAGGTGCTGGCAGAATGGAAGCAGAAGTATGAGGAAGGTCAAGCTGAGCTGGAAGGAGCTCAAAAAGAGGCTCGTTCTCTCAGCACTGAACTTTTTAAGATGAAGAACTCCTATGAAGAAGCTCTGGACCAGTTGGAGACTCTCAAGAGAGAGAACAAGAATCTGCAACGTATGTTCAGAAATTCACACAGGCATATACACACATAAGTAGAGATATCTTATAAAGAAATGTCAATACTTCTTAATATTTCTTTCTTTCTCCAGAGGAGATCTCTGATCTGACTGAACAGATCGGTGAAACTGGAAAGACCATCCATGAGCTGGAGAAGGCAAAGAAGACAGTGGAGACCGAGAAATCAGAAATCCAGACAGCACTTGAGGAAGCTGAGGTAACTCTGGACATCACTTCTACCTTATATGTTTAAAAGCAGAATTAAGTTCCTAAACAATTACTTCATTTCTTCAGGGCACTCTTGAACATGAGGAGTCCAAGATTCTTCGCATCCAGCTGGAGCTCAACCAGGTCAAGGGTGAGATTGACAGGAAACTGGCTGAGAAAGATGAGGAGATGGAGCAGATCAAGAGAAACAGCCAGAGGGTGATTGAGTCCATGCAGAGCACTCTGGATTCTGAGGTCAGGAGCAGGAATGACGCCCTGAGAGTCAAGAAGAAAATGGAGGGAGATCTCAATGAGATGGAGATTCAGCTGAGCCATGCAAACCGCCAGGCTGCTGAGGCCCAGAAACAGCTCAGGAATGTCCAAGGACAGCTCAAGGTACACCTCCAAAATTTTCTTGGCTGCTATTTTTAAACCAGTCTAACATTTAATGACAATGGACAACTTTAATATCAGGATGCTCAACTACACCTTGATGAGGCAGTCAGAGGACAGGAAGACATGAAGGAGCAGGTTGCTATGGTGGAGCGCAGGAATAACCTGATGCTGGCAGAGATTGAGGAGCTGAGAACTGCACTGGAGCAGACAGAGAGAGGCCGCAAAGTGGCTGAACAAGAGCTTGTGGATGCCAGTGAGCGTGTGGCATTGCTGCACTCCCAGGCAAGTTCTACCAGATTATAAACAGGTTATTTGACACTGCTTAGCAACCTTTTATACATTTTTGTTCAATCTTTCCACAGAATACCAGCCTAATCAACACCAAGAAGAAGCTTGAGGCTGATCTAGTGCAGATCCAAAGTGAAGTGGAGGATACGGTCCAGGAGGCCAGAAATGCTGAAGAGAAGGCCAAGAAGGCTATCACTGATGTGAGTGCTGAACTGAACAGATTTTGAACACATGTGATTTATAATTACAAAACTAAACATGTTACATGTTTCCTTCACAAGGCTGCCATGATGGCAGAGGAGCTGAAGAAAGAGCAGGACACAAGTGCTCACCTGGAGAGGATGAAGAAGAACCTTGAGATTACAGTCAAAGACCTGCAGCATCGTCTGGATGAGGCTGAGAACCTTGCTATGAAGGGTGGAAAGAAGCAGCTCCAGAAACTGGAGTCTAGGGTTAGAGTCTTCATACACTAAAACAGCCTGGACATTTTAAGAAGGATTTCTGTGGTTATCATAATTAAATATAATGAATATTGTATTGAAGGTGCGTGAGCTGGAGACTGAGGTTGAAGGTGAGCAGCGACGCGGTGCTGAGGCTGTTAAAGGAGTCCGTAAATATGAGAGGAGAGTGAAGGAGCTCACCTACCAGGTACTGCTTTAACACAATAACACACTGTAATGAGAATCATTCTCAAACCAAGCAAACACTAAATCAAAAACCACCTTCGCAGACTGAAGAAGACAAGAAGAATATGAGCAGACTGCAGGACCTGGTGGACAAGCTGCAGCTCAAAGTGAAGGCCTACAAGAGACAGGCCGAGGAAGCTGTAAGTGTGTCGTTATAAAAGCTACTTCACATTTATGCAGCGCAATCAATCGACATACACACACTGTTCTCATACTACCCACACTGCACTGGTGTGTGTGTCTCTCTATTAGGAAGAGCAGGCCAACACTCACCTGTCCAGGTACAGGAAGGTGCAGCATGAGATGGAGGAAGCCCAGGAGCGTGCTGACATCGCCGAGTCCCAGGTCAACAAGCTGAGAGCCAAGAGCAGAGATGCTGGAAAGGTAAATTAAAAAATTTAATGCCTTTGTATTGCAACATATGCTATGGAACTTTACTGAATATCAAGTTGAAAAGTCTATAGAAACATATCTGCTTTTGTTCACATAAAACACATTTAGTTAACAATCGTGTTTTATTGTTATTTATATTCTAGTTTCCACACTAATATTGTATAAATGTATTTTAGGGCAAAGACGTGGCTGAGTAAAGGATGAAGACCAGAGGGTACACTAACAAGCAATGATATAATATCCATTTCATGTTCAGTGTCCATGGCACTTTAGTTCAATAAAAATGCAAAAAAAACCAAACAAATAAAGAGTTGGTATTTTATTTACCATGTCAGCAAGTTCAAGAAAATTGTAAAGGACTGAAAAAACTTTTAGTTAGGGGACTCGAGTTAATTTACTTAAAAAGTGTTTGCAACTTCATGCTGCACTGACTTTTCAGTCGTGTGATGTTTTAACCATAAAAACCATAAAACATCCAATTCTTCTAAAAGTATTAATCAGTGTTTAAGTTACATTACTAAACCCTGAACCCTGGCACTGCCCTCTTGGTCGGCTCAGCAGCAGTTGGGTCTCTGTGGGATGGCTCTGTTTTTGCCACACCTGGGCACTGGCGTGTCCCCCGGGGGGCTCTTGTAAGTGTCTTTACACAGCAGACGTTTGCTGCTCTCTGGACATTTAACACAGGCTTCATTTGTTCCAAGTTGGAGGATGTCATTTGTTCTGCCCCAGGAACTTCACAAATAACCTAGACTACCCGAACATGGAATTATAGGTCATGAGTCCTAATTTGTTCTATTTCCCACCATTTTAATAAAATGGTATTGATCCCTGCAAGTGCATCTCCCCTTTTTTCTTCCCAGCACAAACTTGACAGATGAATGGACCACTGCTGTTCCTTTGTCCCCTAGGTCCTCACTCTGGAAGCAAGGAATGCGTCAGTTGACTTTTTAAAATTCGTTCACTGCTTTCATGCAGTTTTCAACCATTCTGTCTAGGGGAAGTCCAGTAATGACCGGCTACTGTGGATACTTTGGCCATTTTACATTACCTTCCGCATTCTGGAAGCAGACAGTGGTTGGAACGACTTGGACCTTCTGGTGGTGTAATGGGATGCATTCTGGTGGTGTAAAAGGTAGCTTGCTGTGATGCCAGTCTTTATCTGGATGATGTTAACAGGCTGGCCATCGCTCTTGACCAACAGCTTCAGGTGTCACCTAACGCTGTCAAGATCTCCAGTCACTAGACTGTGCCCCCAACCTCTAGGCTTGGCTGACCACCCTGAGTCCAGGCCTCTTAGCATAGAAACCACTATGCAGCTGGGAGCATGCCAGATTTCAAGAAAAAAAAACCCATTGGCAAACGCAGGGGCTTTGTATGTACTGCGGATGAGAAGGACACTGGTTCCACAAATGCCCTTTAAAGGACATTGTATCTAAATAATTATTTTATTCAAATTAATTTGTTATCTCTTTTAAACTGCAAGTCTCTACCCAAGGTACCTCTGATTACGCACTTGGGTAGTTTGCCCCATCAGATGGGGGGCTTTTGGAAATGGTTTTACACAACAGATATTCGCTACTCTCTGGACCTTTAATACTGGCATCATTCATAACATTTCAGAGGACATCATTTGTTCTGTTTTGGAAACTTTACAAACAGCCAAGACCATCTGAACGTTGAATTATAGCTGCCAGGTCATAGCTCCCTAGTTCTACCTCCCACCATTTTTATTAAATACATTGGTATTGACTCCTGTAAATGTATCTCTCCTTCTTACTTTCCAGCACAAACAGAACAGTTATGAGGAAATTATTAATGCAGGTGTTAATTAGTGGGTTTGTTATCTGAGCATATCCTACTACTCCTACTCTGTAAATAAATGAACATGAAATACATTTAAGAAAATTAAAATGTTTTTTTTAAAAAGGCTAGATGCATCAGAATAATCTGGCATCAAAATGTAACTTAAGCAAAAGTACTGAAGTATTTAAGAACTCTGGAGCTCCTTCTAAGTGACTGATGGCATCACCTCTCTTCTTTTATTGAGGTCTGCGGGACAGTCTTGTCTAAGCAGCTTCCATTTTCTTGATCCGACAGTGATTACTGGGCATAAAATTTTGCTGTATTACATTCATGTACGTAAACTAAAGGGTTCTTTCATTATTTACAGGTAGAGGCCAATTGTAAGCACATGGTGTCCATATATGAGCAACATCATTCCTCTATGTTAACTCGAAGCGTTCATAGACCAGGGACTAAATACGACCAGTGTGTTATTTCTGTCGCGCCGTCTTTTCTTACCTAAAAGCAGCATCACTAAAAATGTATTACATTTGAGGATCGATCTATACACAATAATAAATATGATGCAGAACAAAATATTGATGTTATCTTTACCCAGACAAATCTGATGATTATAACTCACCTCTGACTGCTCAATATGAGGTAACATGACCTGTGTCATTCCACAGCACTGAGAAGATCAGAAAATACACAAAGGAAGAAGAAAACTGTTCATTCACACAGGGAGCACAAAAGAGGATCAGTGAGGCTTTGGGGTTATTACTCCTCCAGAGGTCCCGAAAAAGCATGGCACAGATGATCAAGTATCAGGAGATTGTAAATGAAACTCTGGCCAAAGAGCTAAAAGTCCTCAAGCAGGACAATAAGGCATCATTATTAATACCAGACTGAAACATGTTTACTGGGACAATGGGCATAAAAATACACAATCCTGAACACTGTACAAACAATTTAAGCATGTTAACCACAAAAAAGTATGTATTTTACTAGAGGAAAAGGACAGTACTCACTCGGTCAGGGGTGGAAGACATATTTGCTACCACTTCAAAAGAGACTGCTGACACTGCTGAGCACAAAGTCAAAATAAGAAGATGAATAGGTTCTACACAACACAAACCTGGATACATTTCCATCTAAGATTTTGATAGGCAGATTCTAAAATCGGAAAAACTATAAAGGTTCACATATCTTTACCTTCTACGGAATATGTTCCACTGTGCATCACAGAAGAAAAAGCATCCAACAGGAACAGCATACAAGAGGACTTAAAGGGCACAGTGCTATATTCCATGACCACATAAAAAAGAAAGATGTGTGGCTCTAAAAATAAGGCAACTGTTCAGGCACAGAGATTTCAAAGGATTTCAAAGCTATGGAGTGCAGTTTAAGACTCTCACACATCTGACTATTACGACAAGACATTTGAAACCCAAAGGGATCTGTAGGACACTTAAATGTGCTTAATTACTGCCCCAGTGGTATTTCCACATTTAGGTTTATGAACTGTTAACAAAAAGTTAAGAAACTTGCTGTACAGAACTCCCAGATTAAAAAGGTTAGGATTGTTATTAAAGCATTTAATATGGGAATGCAAAATAACCTACTGTCACACCAAAAATATTGTTACACAACTAAAAAGCAAAAAAGTAACATTGCCAATAATAATCAAACAAATCATTCAAATTTAAACAAATACTCATTTCCAATGCTAACAAAGCAACACAATGTCAAAAAGAATTTCAGCTAATGTGGAAAGGTACTATAATACATGCACAATCAAATACATCTAATGTACAAATACAGAAACATGGGACGAAATTACACCAAAAATGTGGACAAAGCAGATTTGAAATGAGTAAAGAGCCTTACCTTAGAGACAGTACATGTTAAGCATCTGGGAACCTCTTAGACTGTCTGGCTGAACTCCTTTATACTGCCTTCAGAAACTGACAAAAATTCTCATACCCTGAGAGCAGGGCTTTCTATATCTGCATCAATTCCTGATGAGAATAATAAACTAAGATGCTGTGTTTCAGAATTTTTGGTTTATGATTACAGCTCATTACAAGCAACAGCCTCTGAGCTCTTACTGCTATGTCATCATCTGCCAAGGACGAACTGCCTTTGATTTGTAAATAAGCGTTACAATGTAGTATCACAATGAATCTTAAGCTTTACTATCATGTGGATACTCTGCTGTCCAATAGAGGGAGCACTCGGCTGAGGTCAGCTGAGCTTTTTGCTGAAATATCTGTGCAAATGTGAATTAAAAATCCTGGGACATGTTAACAAATAACATTTATTTAAATCCTTCCTGTTTTAAAACAGAAATTTGCAATAGTTTCTTTTAATAATTCCTTTGAAATGTGCCTTTCAGCAAATCTTCATTAAATATACAGAAACAGATTTGGAAACATTTGGAGACTGTGAGATTACTAGGCAACAAAACCTGTGACTGAAAAGCAGAACAATTTAGTCACTTATAACATGAAGAGGTTGACCCTGCAAGAGAACACCAGTGATATTACACAGATTCTCCCTGGGTTTTACCTTGGATTTCTTCAGCGCCAAATCCCAATAAAAAGTCATCTCACAACCTTAGATTAGTTTTTAACATCGCCAAGCATTGCACCTAAAAATAAAACAAATGTAATTGATGTATCTAATCAAATTTAAAATAATCAAATAACACTTGAAAACAAATAACTGTACTTGAACTATTTAAAAACATAAGAAATTAGGTACAGCACTGACTCTGCTGTAGGACACCAGGATTTCATAGCACAATATGATATACGAGCTCATCTTCATCATTGCCTCTTAGGGAGGAAATACATCAAGCATGACCAAACATAGACTGAAAGTTCTGCTGAGTGTACATTAACCGTGCTATATAAGAGGCACCCCCAAGCACCAAACCTACCCCTGGACTCTGCAAAGGTGAGAGGACATCTTAATTGTTCATTAGAATTATGCAGTCTTGAACAATTACGGTTTCATTATCACTGATTATGTATAAACATTTTTATTATACTTTTTCTTTCAGAGTCAACAAACTGCCAGGACTGTTGTCTTTTCCATTCTTTATAAGCAGGAACAAAAAGGTAAGTCATAAAATGCTTTTCTACTCTAAGATCAAAATTGCTGTACAACCTTATATGTCTACAAATACATGTTCAGACACATATCGTTCATGTATTTAGTTTAGAATTGGGCTCAAAAAATAAATTCTGTGCATCAATTTAACAGACATGTTTAGTGAAAACTCTGTCTATGAGGTGAACTTACATCACTTTAAGTTGAAATGGTCAAAAATGAAGCTGGGTGCCATGGTGTGCCTTGTAACATTCTAATACACTAGGCTGTTTCAATTTCACAGAAAAAACACCATCATGGGGGATGGAGAGATGGAGTGTTTTGGCCCAGCGGCCGTCTACCTCCGGAAACCAGAAAGGGAGAGGATTGAAGCACAGAACAAACCATTTGATGCTAAAACAGCAGTGTTTGTGGCTGAGCCCGCTGAGATGTACCTCAAGGGTACACTGAAGAGTAAAGAGGGTGGCAAAGCTACTGTCGACACTCTGTGTGGAAAAGTAAGTGAAAAGACAACTAATAAGAAAACAGTTCTTAAAAAAACACTGGTTCTGCTAAAGATATCTTAACATTTAAGATTTTAAGTATGCAAAAACATTTCATACAATATATTTTGCATAAGATGCGGGCTGACATGCCTTTACAAACTGTATTATATTAATATGGTATTAAGAGTTTTATTTTAATAATCATGTTTGTTAGCCATTCAGGTTAAGCATGCATGTGTAAGCTCCACGCAGTCCACTGCATTTTCATAGTCGTACTATTGTGTAATGAAACAATCCTGTTCATTTTACAGACCCTCACAGTTAAGGAGGATGACGTCTATGCAATGAACCCTCCCAAATTTGATAAAATTGAGGACATGGCCATGATGACCCACCTCAACGAGCCTTGTGTGCTGTATAACCTCAAAGAGCGATATGCAGCATGGATGATCTACGTAAGTTTAACTTGATACATGCCTGAAAGCAATATTTATAAAGAGAGGTTACACCATAATGACCTTCTGGAAACATTCCTATCTGCAGACCTACTCAGGGCTATTCTGTGTCACTGTGAACCCCTACAAGTGGCTCCCAGTATACGATGCAGTCGTTGTGTGTGGATACAGAGGAAAAAAGAGAATTGAAGCTCCACCCCACATCTTCTCCATCTCTGATAACGCCTATCAGTTCATGCTCACTGGTATGACTTTGTTAATCTTAAAGAAGAACAGCATTGGGGCAAGTCTGAAAAAAAGTGTCTGTAAAAAATAGAATGAGGAATAATGTGCCTCATGTTTTCTTTTAGATCGTGAAAATCAGTCTATCCTGATTACGTAAGTACAATTTTTACTATGAACTATGAAAGTTCTTACAACATTAAATGTTTTAATTTTAAAAGTATCACCAGCTTTTGGAAACAATTACAGATGTTGCACTTTACACTGTCTGGCTTAAAAAGTCAGTTTCTAATAAAGCTTCCATCCACTTCTGTGCTAACTCAATGCACACTACAAATGAAATCTGAATGTTATATACTGTGATACACTTGAAAGTCAAGCTTATTATGAAGATCTATTGGTTCTATCTACAGTGGAGAATCTGGTGCAGGAAAGACTGTGAACACCAAACGTGTCATCCAGTATTTTGCAACAATTGCAATGACTGGACAGAAGAAGGCGGAGCCAACTCCTGGCAAAATGCAGGTAAATGAACCACTATTTCAGGATTCTCAGAGCATTTTTGTATGAATTGCACACAAAAGCTGTGTCCGAAAAATGCACTTGTTCACTATATAGGGCACTATGTAGTGAGTCAGCCATTTTGTAGTGGTGTCCGAAATTTCAACCGTCAGTTTCACCTACTAGTTGTGTGACATGCCAAAATATAGTATCTAGACACTGTACACGACATGAATACACATACCATCATACACTGCGGGTTTCTTTTACAGTGCCCTACATAGTGAACGAGTGCACATTTCGGACACGCTGCACACTACTTTTATCGAGCAAAACAAGAGGGAGGAGAGACAGGGGGAAAGTGGGGCTTCAAATGGAGGAGATTCAGTCACACTTGCACACTTGCACTTTTTTCTCCTTCTCTCTCCGCGGAGGACAGTAGTTTCCAGGGCCGGACTGAGACAAAAAATCGGCCTTTTGAGCCACGGTCCGCAGACGGGATTCCGCCCCGGGCCAAAATTACCTGGACGGCCCAAAATTGGCATCGGCCGACTGGGTATTTGCCCGGTGGGCTGATGTGAAGCCCGCACACCACAGCCTGCACACCAGACCCCGCACATGAGACCCTGTGCAGGCTGTGTCTGAACTAGAGAGACAAGATGTGTGTTTATGGGACAGAGATATATTGCCAAGATCGGGCGCACTATTTAAGCAACAGTTAGTAAAAACGTAACATCCCAAGTGTCCGAAATTAACTAAAGGTCACCTCAACCTGTTCACTAGTTAACTCTCTTTATAGCAAACACTATATAGTGAGTGAGTGAACGAGTGCACTTTTTGGACACAGTTCAAAATAGCTTTTCATCTCTAGGGTTCACTGGAGGACCAGATCATTGCAGCCAACCCCCTCCTGGAGGCTTATGGCAATGCCAAGACAATCAGGAATGACAACTCCTCTCGTTTTGTAAGTACACACAGAGTTGGAAGTCAGCAGACAGCAAAATAAAAATACAAAGGACAATACTGATTTACAGATGTTTTGAATTTCCAGGGTAAATTCATCAGAATTCATTTTGGACAAACTGGCAAGCTGTCCTCAGCAGATATTGAAACCTGTAAGTTTCAGTTTGAGAGCAGCCTCCTTGCTATGTGCAAAGGGTCATAAATACTTTTAGCATTACTTAGTATTACTTCACTCAAATGTTTCAACAGATCTGCTGGAGAAGTCAAGAGTTACTTTCCAGCTGTCTGCTGAGAGGAGCTACCACATTTTCTACCAGCTCATGACTGGACACAAGCCAGAGCTGCTTGG
>JBBPDB010000134.1:13159209-13171855 GCA_037974465.1 Brachypetersius altus
AGCCCCTCCCTAAACCCACAGAAAACCTGCCAAAATGATGATGCAACCTGATGCAACCTGCCAAAATGATGATGCAACAGCTGCACCTGTGCCCTCCAATTAACCCCAAAGGGCCCCAAGAGGGCTTAACAGTCAGTCTGCCCGCCATCTCGCCACACAGACCCCACTGAGGTCGTGAGCCGTCCTCGGCCACTCACAAAGTCTTGGAGTCGAGCTGGCGGATTACGTCTCCTCCGGGCCCTCCCAGAAGTCCCCGGGGACCTACGGTTGCCCTCAGTGCCCGTCCCTTGGTTCTGACCACCCACCTGTCCAGGTCTCTCGACCTCCCCACAGTCCTGTTCCCTAGAGTCCTTTGGGTGGTACAGGGCTAGTCTGTCCTGGTGAACGACCACCGCTTTCCGGCGGCCGTCCACCCGCACCCAGTAGACCACCTCCCCCACACGCTGCAGCACCTCACCCGGTCCGTGCCAGTGGGTGTCGAGTTTCGGACTCCGCCCCTTTTTCTGGGAGAGGCAGTAAACCCATACACGCGCTCCATCTCGGAAATCACGGCCCCGACTGCGCAGGTCATAGGCACGATTCTGTCTGGCCATGGCCCCCCCTTGGCTCTCTCTCGCCAGAGTGTGGACCACCCGGAGTCGCTCCCGCAACCACTGGGCATAGTCCGGTCCGGGTGGCCTCACGAGTTCAGATTCCGGGGGGGGCCCAAACGCCAAGTCGACTGGCATCCTCAGTTCTCTGCCAAACATCAATGCGGCAGGGGTGCATTGAGAGCTGTCCTGCACCGCGGTCTGGTATGCCCACAGCACGAGGGGCAAGTGGCAGTCCCAGTCACGCTGGTGGTCTGTGACCAGGATCGCCAGTTGCGTGGCCAAGGTGTGATTAAACCTTTCCACAAGACCATCTCTCTGTGGATGCAGCGGAGTAGTCCTGGTCTTGTGGATGCCCAATCGTGCACACACCTCGGCCATCAGCCAGGCCTCAAAGTTGCGACCCTGGTTGCTGTGGAGCTCCTCCGGCGCCCCAAACTGGCAGAAAAACCCCTCTACTAACTTCGCCACGACCGTTTCCACGCTCTGGTCGGCAATCGCGTATGCCTCGGGCCACTTCGTGAAGTAGTACATGGCCACCAAGACTTACCGATTGCCGGCCTCAGAGCGGGGAAACGGCCCTAACACGTTGACGCCCACCCTCTCCATGGGAGCCCCCACTACATATACCTGCATCGGTGCGCGCAACTGTTCCCCCGGCCCCTTTTTCACCGTGCATGCCTCGCAGCAGTGGACGAATACCTCCATGTTGCGCCGGCAACCCAGCCAGTAAAAACGTCCGCGCAGCTGTGCGAGCATTTTTGCTGTGCCGAAGTGGCCAACTCCTGCGGTGCAGGACCTCCTGATGCAGCCCACGGGGCACCAGCAGCTGCCACCACACATGCTGCCCGTCGGGGTGTCGCCAACACCCATAGCACAAGCCTCGTTTCATGGCTAAGTTTTCCCACTGAGACCGGTAGGCTTTAACCTCGGTCTCAGTGGCTGTGATTTCTGTCCATTCCGGCTGCTGCCCCCGTTCTAACCAGCCCCGGACCTGCCCGACCACGGGATCGCTCTCCTGCTCGTGCCTCAGCCTATCCTCGTCCACCCCGCCTTCCAAGTGGACGGCCTCCACTAACTGCTGCTCACTGCCCCTTTCTCTGTCCTCGGCCCGCGCGCAATGCCGACATATCCCCACCTCACACGGCCGACGCGTTAGCATTGCAGTGCTGCCGCCCCGGTCTGTGCTGCGCGTCAAAGTTATACTCTTGCAGAGCCTCAATCCACCGCGCAAGTCAACGCGCTCCCCTTCCTCCGTAACCTGCGATAGGACCGCACCGATGCCCTCGTCGCTCGCATCGGTGTTGACGACAAATAGCTGGTTTAGGTCCGGGCTCGTCAGCACCGGCGCTTTCCCCAACACCTCCTGCAGCTGCGCGAACGCCCCCTCGCACTCATCGAACCACCGAAACACCCCCCTTTTTCCGTCAGCCGGTGTAAAGGCCGTGCTACTGTGGCGAAATCCTGCACAAATCACGTTACGCGGCGTAGGCCAGTCGCGCACCGCCGCAACCTTCTTCGGATCTGTAGCCACCCCTTCGCCGCTAACAATATGCCCCAAAAAGGCCACCTTTTGACGGAAGAACGCGCATTACTTCGGGTTTAGCTTTAACCCCACCGCGCGAATAGCCCCCAACACCTCCTTCAGGTTTTCCACCGCCCCCTCAAACGTCTTGGCATGCACCAATAGGTCGTCTAGGTATACCACACATTTTGCTCGTGGTATGCGCCCTAGCACGCGCTCCGTCAGCCTCTCAAATGTGGCTGGACTGTTACAAAGTCTGAACGGCATCACTCGAAATTGCCATAGGCCGTGCCCAATAGTAAATGCCGTCTTGGGCTTCGCGTCCGCGGCTAGCTCGACCTGCCAATACCCGCTCCTTAGATCTAGCGACGTAAACCACCGCGACCCCGCTATCGCGTCTAATGCATCGTCTTTACGTGGCAAAGGGAAGGCCGCCGGTAATCCACACAAAACCTCCAGCTGCTGTCCTTTTTTTTACCAGCACGGCTGGAGCTGCCCAGGAGCTGTCCGACGGCTCGATCACGCCAGCTGCTGCCATCTCCTCGATCTTTTGTTCCGCGGCTTGCTGTTTGTCCAAGGACAGCCGGTGTGGTCGCAGGCGAATAGGAACAGCGTTGCCCGTCTCGATGCGATGCTGCACGAGCCCCGTCCTGGTGCACTCTTCGTTTTTCGCCGCGAACAGGTCTTCATTTCGTGCGAGGAGTAGCTCCAGCTTTGCTCGCTGCCCCGCGTCCAGCCCTTCGCTGTCTCTCTCCCGCAGCTCTTTCACGGCCTGACGCGTCTCACAGGACGGTCTCGGAGCTTGCTGCCCCACTCTCACTTCAGCGTCCGTGTCGCTGCCTATCTGCTGAAGCGTGGGCCCGTTTGGTGTGGCCACGTACAGTCGACTCGCCCCGGCGTCCACCGTGGCTCCGAGCTTGACCAGCGCATCCATCCCGAGGATGTATTCCTCGACCACCTCAGCCAGCCACACCTCGTGCTCTATCGCAACCCCTTGGACGGTGAGTGTCAGCAGCCGTCTCCCTCTCATCAAGGCTTTAGCACCTGTCACTTTTGAGAGCCGCACGGTTGTTTCTTCCCAGCCAGGCGGGCTCAGTCGCTGCGTTTGCGGCAGGACTCTGGGGCAGATGATGGTGATGGTGGAGCTGGTGTACACTAAAGATCGGCAGCGGACTCCCTCGACAACGCACTCGACGCAGAGACCCTCGGGGTCTCCCAGCAATCCTACTCGCGGCTCACTTTTCTCTAGAGGGGCTTGATCCGTCGACTGGGCGTTGCCCGGCGGCACTTGGGATTTCTCTTGATGTAGTGGCTCATTGCAGCTTCGAGCGATGTGCCCCGCTCGGCAACAACGGAAGCACAATCTCGTTCCTGGGGTTTTCTCGCTATTGACGCTGTTTTCGGCAGCTTGCATCGGGGCTTCTCTGGGCTCGATCTCACTAGCCGCGACTCTCCAGGGGGAAGACACTCTGGGTCGGCTACCCAGAATGACTTCCGCACGCTCTGTCTCCTCCAGGGCTTGCAGCAGGGTGGTCGGTGCGTGGTGGCGCACATGCTGCTGCAGGTTGACGGGGGACAGTGCGTGCAGGAACGCATGCAGCGCTAACTCTTCTTGGGCTGCCGCTGGAAAGCGTGGATAGGCCTGGTGAGCGTAGCTCTGGAGGTCTCCAGCAAGCGCTCCCCACGTCTCTCCAGCTTGGCGCCGCCTCTCTCCGAGCTGGACTCGCGCCCTCTCTTCCCCGTGCTGGCCGGCAGACTCCTTCACGTTACACAGCGTAGGCCAGTCGCGCACCGCCGCAACCTTCTCCGGATCCATAGCCACCCCTTCGCCGCTAACAATATGCCCATTTCTTCGGGTTTAGCTTTAACCCCGCCGCGCGAATAGCCCAAAAGCGCTGCCCTTAGCCCCTCCCTAACCCACTGAAAACCCGCCAAAAAATTATGATGAGCTGCACCTGCAGCCCATCATCCTCCCCACACATCACGCCACCCGTGACCCCCCTATGAACCCCCTATGAACCCCACATTAACCCTTGCAGGCCCTAGCATGGTCCAAACAGTCATGAGGCCCGCCAGCTCGCCACACAATATATTACTTATATTACAAACATTTCAATATGTTTACAATATATTGTAAATATATTTAAGATAATAGGTGAGCTATGACAGTAATGAGCTAATAAACTGTAAGTTTGTGTAGACTGCCTAACAGTACACAACCAAATAATTTCACAACATTTTGCAGCAAACACAAAACATGTTTATTATATTCAAACTTAAGTATGCACAAAATTCAGATACCAAGTCCAACATGAATCATTCATTGACAGTGTAATATGGCAGTGTGCCGCTAAAGAGGGTGAGCAGGGTCTAGCTGTGGTCGCAGTATGCTTTTTAACACTATGATGAGTCTGGTCACATTGAAATAAAATGTTCTCCTAAGCAGAGAGTAATCTTGTTATGAGAAGGCCAGCAAGAGATACCTCCTCAAGATGTTTGCAGACATAAGTAATCATTCTACAAGCCATTACAATCAAGAGCAGATCTATCTAGGTCCTTTTGTAGACTTGACAGTTAAAACAGTTTATCATTTTGGTTAAGGGAACTATTAACACTGTTTTAGAAATATATGTAAATTAGAATTTGTCTCCAAATTGATAGTGTTTATTGATAGTATAGTATTCTGCATCCTTTATTCCTATTATGTAAATTAACTGACTATAAATAGACTTCTAAACAAACCCAATTGCATTTCTTAAAAATAAATGCACAGTGTTCATTTTTTTTAATAATATCTTTGTTGACATCATGTTTGCTCAGCAAAAACTCACTAAAATGTAGGCAAATATCACTGTGGAGAAAAAGAAAGTATATGGGAATTCTAAAAAAGACAAGTATATAACCATGTTCTGGAGAGA
Organism: Brachypetersius altus; assembly: GCA_037974465.1. Lineage (NCBI taxonomy): Eukaryota > Metazoa > Chordata > Actinopteri > Characiformes > Alestidae > Brachypetersius > Brachypetersius altus. Next base: position 13,164,243 of record JBBPDB010000134.1, read on the forward strand.
ATCGCTTTAGAAGAAAGCAGAAAGCAATATCTTTTTTCTAGAAAATTCTTTCTTTCTTTTCAGATACTCAAAGCAAGTATACAGACAAGACTGATTCTACCAACACAGCTCACACCACTCACATACCTAAAGTTAAACTTGACACCACAATAGCGAGCATGACCTTCACTGGGAAACAGCAATGCACTTATGACACAGCTGACCAAGCCTCTATATTTGCACAAAGTCTTGAGAAGCCCATCCTTGAGGAGATGATGTAATGCTCTAACATTTTATTGGGCACATGTTACCATTTTATGGTGTAAATTCCTTGGAATTTCTTTCAGCCTCTGCAGTGACAATAGCGTAACTGGAAAGAAATGCCAAAAACTCCCAAAAACCAGTGAAGTAAAATATATTTCACGATATACAGTACACTCTTGGGAACAGGCTTTATGTGTACAAGAAAAATCAATGCTGTATTAGTATTAGCATTACCTTTATTATTAAAGTGATTTTATTGCATGAAAACCAATATATTTTTAGCAAATATGATTTACAAAATAGTAATGCTTTATGCTTTATGTAATTTCAAAGAGATTCCCATAAATAAAAAATAATATTAGGTGGCTTCCTCCTGTATGTTGTTTTGACGTAGTAGTACTATTTTGTCAGCAAGCAGGAACACAATTCTAAATATTAAATGAAATATATTAAAAACTGTGGGTGTCAAGTGATTAAACAAAAATCTAATAATTACAAGCTCTTTGATTAATTAATTTAAAATTGTTGCAAACATTTTTGCTGTAAAAGTATTCAAAAGTTCAAATTTTGGGATATGAGTGAATGTATTATCAACATTACAGACCTCCAATTTCTGTTCATGTGCAATAATGTTCACAACAATCAAAAATATGACCTAATATGCTAAGGGAAAAAATGCATCAGCAAGAACAATAATAGAACATCCATCTAAAAGGTACCGTTTAAGACACAAGGCATCTCAAGCCACAATTATAACCTAGAGGTAAGAATAGAATAACACCCCTTTCACACAATTTCTCCAGTACTGTATGTAACAAAATAAACACAGCAACAGAGACCAACAGTTTAACATTTTACCTCACTTCAATGTAACTCCCCCACAACCCCCCACCCCACCCAGTGGAGAGACACAGACAATGCGCCCACTCCACTTTACAAATGCTTCTGCCTCCCCACATCTGCCTCAGATCTTACTTCTCCCTCAGCCAGTCACTCAGACAAGCTAGCTTTTCTCAGAGCTCAAGACTGCCCTCTGGACTATGTCTTCTGCTAGTGAAAAAAGTCTCTCAGAAGCGGCAGAGTGGCCAAATATTTGCGAGACAAGACGGACAGCTATTGATGGGCCCCTGGATAATTGTGCTTGTCAGAAGATGCTATCTGTAAAGCCTCTGCTAATCCCTTGTCCTCAGTTACATTTTGCGGGTCACAAATACACTTGCTGTTCGGCTTGATTAGGTAGGCTTGGACCTAAATGCTAAATGCCTTGCACTGAGGTGATATTTTAGACTTGATGGTACGAAAATTCCTTATTGCATCAATTACAAAGAACCTTCTAGCCATTTTTTAAACGTAAACTTCCCATTCAATGGGCTAAGCAGCACATTCTCGTCTGTGTCCTTCATTTTACAGAACCATTGTGGCCATAACAGGACAGTGTTTTCTAAAGTTAGACTGGTATCTCCAAACCCATCTACCCTATTCTTTTCCCTCTTAAGTATTACTTTTTAGTACTTTCAATCATTTTTAATTTTCAATTTTCATTACTATTTTTCATTTTAATTTTGACCATTTGATAGTATTTCTGAATAAATACTAAAATGCATGTCCAGAAAAAAGGGTATTTTCTAACTGCAATTGTAAATCTATTCAGTAGGAAACAATAATGTATTCACAGTCAGCTGTTCATGTGATGTATGTTGCTGTAGAAGCCATTACTGTAGCCTCTTTCAATTACTGATATTGTAAGCAACTTAGTTGGGAAAGGAGTAATGTTACCAAATTAAATGTATCATTCCACTCACCCACTACTAGAGCTCACCAAAAACAAACAGACTTGAGGCTTCAGGTTTCAGTTTACTTACTTATTTGAGATGACTCATCAAACCTGTCATGCCTGCCTACCAGCTTCAAACCTCTTACTGAAATTTTTTCTTGTCATCTGATAATTTGAAGCATTCTCACACATGTCGTTTAGCTTTAGCTTTGGTGACTTTGTGAAAAGTTTGTTGGTTCTGAGGCAAGATATGTGTATGCCTAAACTAACCCCTGTTATTATTTATTTATTACATTTTACCATATATTTTACCATATAACAAGCAAGGTCCCTTTTGAAAGCCTCTGCTAATGAGGCTGGTTTTGACATATTTTGTGGTTTTAAAAAAACTAGTCTTTTAAATACTGAAGATTTGAACATTGACATAACAAATAAATACTTATATAAATATAAATTATTTGTACAAGCCATGGAAACAAGGCTAATTATTATTGATATAATGCATTGTTATATCAGTTATAAAACACAGTGTAAGGATAGTAAAAGAGAGTAAAGACAATTAAGGCACTGTATGACAACCAATACATTCCTGAATAAACAGGAGCAAAATATTGAGTGAATATATTAAGTGTAATTTATTTGCATCAGTCTGTGGTGTGACTTCAGGAATGCTACCCCACCTTTTCAGTCATGTATCTAGTCACTTGATGACAACTTGCTTTCTCCCTTCAAGAAAGGTCAAGGGTGTCTAAAAGAAGGAGCAACTCCTGCAAGTATTGCATCTTAATAGAGTGGAAAATATCTTCTCACAATATTGGACTGTTGTGGAATCTATTGTACACGGTCATATCAAATCTCCAGTAAAAAACATAACAATAAATAACAGACATAGCATGAAGGAAACATAATTCTTGAGAAATGGTAATAATAGGATACAGTTACTTTGTCTGACATCCTCAAGTCTTCAGTACAACAGCCCTCTTGACTGTTGTGATATAAATATCATCATTCTCACAAGTTCACAGAGCGACAACTGTTGTGTCTAAGTTTCCTTCTTTGTCATATGAAAGGCTCCCAAAGACCTTGAAACTGAATTCCAGTGACATATGAGAGCGTCTCCACAGCTAAACTCGGCTCTACCCTAGAGCCAATGTGCATTAGGGAGATTATGCTTTACCTAAGACCAAAACAATGTCTGCTCTTCAGTAACCGATACTTTTCCCATCCCAACATTCACTAAAGGTTGGCAACAAATAAGATACTTCAATATACTAACTATTTTCAACGACCTTTTCATGGTTTGCTTTCAAACTGACATCTATCACTACACCAAGTCAACAAACTTGCATTATTTACTCACTTATCAATTAATCTAAATTATACATCATACATTGGGCTAAAAATCTTTATTTTAGAAAAGTTTACTCTAAGGTGACACTGTAAAGTGTACTATTAGAATAGAGAAACAATAGTGCTAAAGCCATTGTCAGAAACAGGCGTGAAGCTATCAAGTATGCAAAAAATTCACACCTAAACAGAGCTATAATGCCTGCCCAAATACAGCAAGTCAGTTTTGCTGACTGAACATTCATCTGTCTATATAAGAAGCTGCCTCAGACTTCTTGAAGTATCAGGCACGCAGCAAAGGTGAGTAACAATGGACAATAGACGCACCTAGTCTCTGGGGTATTAAGTTATCAGTACGGTGCTGCTAGGCACAGACATATCTTACCTTGTAGAACTGTACATTTACCTGAAGCTTTGATCCTCTTTATACTGTGGAACAGGAACACACTAAAATAATTTAAGTAAAAAAAATTACATATCAATTATACCTTAATTGTTAACGGTTATTGTTTTCTTTCCAGCACCTCCATTCAGCAATTACAGACACATTTTCTCTCTGCACAGGAACAGAGGTGAAAGACTTTGAGTACTGTATCAAGTGGTTCAGAGTGCAATATCTAATCAAAAGGCCCTATCATGAAGCAGTGCAGCAGGCCAGAAGAAATGTCTTTAATACACTAACTTCCAGGCCTGCTGTTGTGTCAGTGCTTGATTGACACTGACTTACAATTCGAGGGTCACACATCGGATTCTGCTGATTAGTGTCTTCTACTAACCGACTAACAGTAATTAGCTGATGAAACTAGTTTAGGGTGTCTCACAGGGTTGGCGTCGCTGCTGCATGGGAAGGCAAAGCGTGTTGTTACCAGCATGTCCAAAATGATAAAACCAATAATAAATGTTTCTAGTCAAATTTCCAGGGGAACACTGTGTGCTGAATGTGAAACTGTTTTTGGCAAACAATAGAAACACATCCCTGCATTCTTGTGCAAATATTTTAAAATGGTATAAAGACAAAGTCATAAAATAAAAAACTTTTTAATACAGACTTTGTGCCATTATCCTGGTGTAAAGGATTATCTCCATGCTTTTTATGTATTATTTTTACTTTTCAAAGTAAAGTGCCACTATGGGAGACGGTGAGATGGAGTGTTTTGGCCCAGCGGCTATTTTCCTTCGTAAGCCAGAAAAGGAGAGGATTGAGGCTCAGAACAAACCCTTTGATGCAAAAACAGCATATTTTGTGTCTGAGCCGAATGAGATGTACCTTAAAGGGGTTCTCCAAGAACGAGAGGGTGGCAAAGCCACTGTCAAAACATTATGTGGAAAAGTAAGTATATTGTGTTCTCAGTTCAGTGAATAAAACTCAAATATGAGAGTAGCTTCAATTAGCTTCAAATAATGTTTTTATTCTACAGACAATTACAGTGAAAGAAAATGAAATCTTTCCCATGAATCCTCCAAAATTCGATAAAATTGAGGACATGGCCATGATGACCCACCTTAATGAGCCCGCTGTACTTTATAACCTCAAAGAGCGTTACGCAGCATGGATGATCTACGTAAGTTTAATGCAAAAAAGTGACATATTACAAGTATTGCAAAATAGATCATATTAAGATAACATTTTAATATGTGTAAGTCATTATTATTAAATGAGCCACATGATAACAGGATTACCTGAAAATAACTGACATTTATCCTGCAGACCTACTCAGGGCTATTCTGCGTCACTGTGAACCCCTACAAGTGGCTTCCAGTATACGATGCAGTCGTTGTGTGTGGATACAGAGGCAAAAAGAGAATTGAAGCCCCACCCCACATCTTCTCCATCTCTGATAACGCCTATCAGTTCATGCTCACTGGTAAGTGCATAAACATAGCTGGTCTATATCCCAAAAAACAATAGAACATTCAAAAACAGTATTAATTTATTCATTTCTTAATTTAATTTAGCTATCATAAGTCAGTTAATTCAAGGCAACTAAAAGCTTCAACTACATGAAACATTTTTTTTTTTAGCATAACTAAGACTATACTAAATTTGGACTGTACTAGTGTTTCAGGACAAGTGTTTTGCACTTGAGACCCATAACGTTTATTTGAAAGTAGCTACATGTTTTGATTCTTGATATTTTAATTGCATGTGCCTTGCTGTTTTTGTCCCATTATTTGTTGCCACTGGAGCTGGGCAATATCATTATCATAATAGATTATATCCCAATATGCTTTTCTGAGCATATTGTGAGCTCATCATAACTTCATTACATGAGCATAATTTGTCTTGTGCAGTGTGATTAAAAATGATATAAATTAAGACTTACCAGATGTCAGAAAAATATGTTTAATGAAATCATGAAATTTATTTTTGTCTCTTTCATTTTGTCCACTTACAATGTATTGTTTAAATTCTTCTTTTAGACCGGGAGAACCAATCTGTCCTCATCACGTGAGTATGTGTGTTTGAAGGTGTTTCTCATCAATAAAAGAAGCTGAATAAAAAAGAATAGTGTTCAGTTTTCTATTCTTTATAAATTCCTAGTGGAGAATCTGGTGCAGGAAAGACTGTGAACACCAAACGTGTCATCCAGTACTTTGCGACAATCGCAGTGTCTGGACAGAAAAAGACAGAGCCTGTTCCAGGCAAAATTCAGGTAAAAGAAATGTGTTCAGTTATTAAGTATGTCCATAATTAAGTGCTAAGACTCCTCTCTCGAATAAATGCTATTATATTTTAGGGGTCCCTGGAGGATCAAATCATTGCAGCCAACCCCCTGCTGGAGGCTTATGGCAATGCCAAAACTGTGAGGAATGACAACTCCTCTCGTTTTGTAAGAAACTGTATATTTAACTTTAAGATTTAATAAATGTTGCAATTCATTTATTAAAATTACCAAGTGGAAAGTGGCCTTTCAAAACATTTTCATTTGTAGGGCAAATTCATCAGAATTCATTTTGGCACCACTGGAAAACTGGCATCTGCTGACATTGAAACTTGTAAGACCCATATTCACCACAAAATCAGTATCTGCTGAGCTGCTGTACAATTACTGTTAGTGTATGCGGTCTGATTAATACACTGCATGTATAGATCTGCTAGAAAAGTCCAGAGTAACATTCCAGCTGTCTGCTGAGAGGAGCTACCACATCTTCTACCAGTTAATGACTGGACACAAGCCGGAACTACTCGGTGAGTTTGGATGATACTGAATTAAAATGAACACTGAATTTCACAACACAGATCTGTGTTATGGCATTTGTGTTTCTTTATTTTAATGTCATAATGTAATTTTGGTAAAGCCAATTGTTCATTGCAGAGGCACTGCTCATTACAACCAACCCATATGACTATCCAATGATCAGCCAGGGGGAAATTACGGTTAAGAGTATCAACGATGTGGAGGAGTTTATAGCCACAGATGTAAGCATAGGATATTTCATGATCATAAACACACTGAATGTTCCGTTCCAACTTTTTAATGTTTTTAAATTGTCTTGAACCACAAAGACTGCTATTGACATTCTGGGCTTCACCGCTGATGAAAAAATTAACATCTACAAGCTGACTGGTGCTGTTATACATCACGGCAACATGAAGTTCAAGCAGAAGCAGAGAGAGGAGCAGGCTGAGCCTGACGGCACTGAGGGTACATGAATATAAATATAAAAATACTCATTTTAATTAATAGTCTAAGTTTAAATTCTACTGTATTAAAAAGGCCTTTCTGTTTAAACAGTTGCTGATAAAATCGCCTACCTATTGGGCCTGAACTCTGCCGACATGCTGAAAGCTCTGTGCTACCCCAGAGTGAAGGTTGGAAACGAATTTGTGACCAAAGGCCAGACTGTCCCTCAGGTGATGACTTATGTGTTCTAAAATGTGCTATAATAAACATGCTAAACATACTAACATTACTCATTTTGAATTACAAGGTGAACAACTCTGTCATGGCTCTCTGCAAGTCTGTCTATGAGAAAATGTTCTTGTGGATGGTCATTCGTATCAATGAGATGTTGGACACAAAACAACCAAGACAGTTCTTCATTGGTGTGCTGGACATCGCTGGATTTGAGATCTTTGATGTAAATATGAACTATTTATAAATATACTCAGTGTCATGGTCAAATCATGTCATATATATGTACATACTATGAACATATTTTTTTTATATAGTTCAACAGCTTGGAGCAGCTCTGCATTAACTTCACAAATGAGAAACTGCAACAGTTCTTCAACCACCACATGTTT
>JBBPDB010000134.1:13195604-13206296 GCA_037974465.1 Brachypetersius altus
TATAGCTTCTCTAACCAGCTAAACTGTTTTCAGCTGTGCTAATGATTGCACAAGGGCTTTCTAATCATCCATTAGCCTTCTGATGATTACAATGAGCAAATGAGCAAACACACTGCACCATTAGAACACTGGAGTGATAGTTGCTGGATATGGACCTCTATACACCTATGTAGATAATGCACCAAAAACCTGACATTTGCAGCTAGAATAGTCATTTACCACATTAACAATGTATAGAGTGTATTTCTGATTAGTTTAAAGTTATCTTCATTGAAAAAAACTGTGTTTTCTTCCAAAAACAAGGACATTTCAACGTGACCCCAAACTTTTGAACAGTTGTGTATATATATATATATATATATTCAAGGTGCCTCCAGATTCCCCAGTTTCTGTGAGACGTTCTGGACAAACTAGTCTTATCTACGGGAGAAACCACCACACAGCTCAAAGAATCGGCTTTCAGAAATCTTATGGAGTGCAGACCTCGAGGGATCCGAGGTGTTCTGGAGGTGTGAGGGCTGTTGTGCATGGTATTAATGATTGGTGAATGTGGTAAATACAGACAGGCATATACTGTGGTGAGTTAAAGGTTATAAGTGAGCCTGAAACAGAACACCGGCATCAATGGCATCACAGTGCTCCTTTGATCTTGCCTTGGTGTTTCCTCAAAGCCAAAACACATTTCCTTCTGACCTTCCTTCAAAAAAGCCCTGGATAAAAATAAGACTGATTTACAATGACACAACAAGCACTACAAGCCAACGGCCAGTCTCTAAACAAACTTCCCCATAAACCTCCAAAACATCTCACTGAAGGGTGACACCAATGAGGTCACATGACACATGCATAAATCTTTTATGGCAACTGACATAAACCCACACACACTTATAAAGGCCTGTTCAGCAAGCGTCAGTCATTAAGATAGTTTTAGCCCAATAAGTGTCCTGACAGCTGGCACTTGGAATAAGCCTTGATGAAAGTCTATGCAGCTGTATAGTCCTGTGCAAAAGGACCATACAACTGTTTTTGCTTTTGAATCACCTTGTTAGCGCAAAAATACTATTTATTCCTGCCAAACTGTCTCATCATTGTCACGTTGAGTAAATTAAATGAAAGGTGTCAAGATAAAGGAGTTCCAACCACTCAGCATTCAGCACCACCAGTATACTGATCACCGCCTGATGATCAGGAATCATCTTCTCCTGTTTCTTCACTGATGCAGGACTTCAGTTAGATGCTTTGTTCTGCTTGAATGATTCATACGTAGATCACTGTGTGTCTTGACAAGCAAAAACATTCCTCTGAAACTGGTCAGGTTCAGGGATTGCACTGAAAATGAGTGTCTTTGAAAGTCCTTCAGGAAGCCTGGAGAACTGTTCCTCCAGACTATATTAAAATACAAAAAAATCTGGATCTTTGGAAGGAAAATATGAAGAAAAAGTCTTTTGCACAGTACTGTAAATTGGTATCTTGTAGCCCTTTTGTCACCTATTATAATTTCTCACTTGTGGTATTCTTAGTTTGGAATTTCCCAGTTTGGTGAATTCCCAAACTTGACAAACTGATTAAAAAAAATCTAACAGCTTTTAGTGTTTAGTTCATATAATAAAATCGAAACTGTTAAATTTATTACTTACTTATTAAATATCATTACTATGACAAGTGATTCCACTGCAGGAGCAAAGCAAAGCTGTTTAGAGTGAGGCAGGTGCTCCCCCTACAGGAACTATGGTGTTCAGTAAGTCCAAGAAAAGGCTTGATTTCTTTACCAGGTCTTCATTACCAAGGCAGAGTGAGCTGCATCCTCCAGGTTTCAGGTTTCATGTCTCCATAAAAAAGGGTTCTGTGGTAAATAAACTTTTTAAGAAGGCAGAATGTGTCTCAGTTTGCCAAGTGGAGTCTCATGTTGACATTTAAGACCTCAGATGGTCCTCCGTCTAGGCCAGGTCCACATGTCTGAGATGATTTCCCAAACCTCCTTAGCATTGAGATCATTCAGATAATTTAGCAGCGATCTTTTGGCCTCCAAACCAGCCGGCGGTCAGATCCCCGGCCCCCTTCTCAAACAAATTTCACCAGCCCTGTGTCGACAGGTCACCTCCAGGAAAGGGGTGATAAGCCAGGAGAAAAAATCTGAACCTTCAAAAGACCTTCTACAATCAAATGCCATTTGCCCAGGAAGGGGGTGCTCAAAATTTTGCAAACAGCCATACAGGCTGGAGTTAGCGGTCCTGTGTTGAAGACATGAAGGTTGTGCAAACTGCAACCTGAACCTTAAAAAGACCTTCTACAATCAATTCTCTTGAGTGATAATAAGTATCTGTGTACTAAAAGTGGCAGCAAATGTCTTCACAATGTCAAAATGTCTGAATGTAATTTGACTGTCCAGGTTCATTCAAAGGAAAATCCTTTTACACAGGTACATATTTTTGGGGCAAAACTGGTTTGTTATGGTTAAAAATATTTTTTATGAAGTATTATGCCTGGTGGATTAGCTAGTGTTAAATTGATTTACTCTAAATGCATCAGCCTAATTTTAATTGTGAAATGTTTATTTTTTAACTATATTCTAATGTCCATCCATCCATCCATCTAATGTATTAAATTAAATTTTTAATGGTACTGAAGTACTGAAAAACAAAGAAGGCAGAAAGGTACAGGTATTAAAGCCTCTTTTGTGTAATGGAAAACACCACACACGCACACACACTCACTCACTGACTCACACACACACACAACTCACACTGAAGCTGTAGCATGACGTCACTGAGGTCCGCCTGGATGTAGTACTCGCTGTATGGCGGCAGTACCAGGCCCAGACTGCAGAGGACAGCACACAATCAGAGAAAAGCAACAAGATCACACTATAGCACATGAATTCAAGTTGGTTTATGCAGATTCTGCTAGGTTTCAAAACCTGAGGAGGCCTACATACTCTGTACATTCATTGTGTATTATTAAAGGCTTTACGGTGAAATTGCAGACACAATATGAGAAAAAATACATTTAATGTAGATGTTTTAAGATTTAGGCAGATGCTAAACAATTACTTGGCTGGACACCCCACTAAAGCATGAAACACTGAAGCACAGGAGGCCCATCCAATTAAATCTCACCTGTAGTCGGTGTCGTTGATAGCCGTCCAGGTGTACGTCCGAACTGCCTCGTCTATGTAACGCTGGACACAGGGACAGAGAGGCACAAAGAGTTTCACTTCACTGTTAAAAATTAGTTTAAGAAGCTCAGATCAATGTTATTTGAGTTTTTTTGTTACACGTTGTCCCTGGGCAAAGGAGTCTCTTATCACGTCTTAATAAAAATGTAACATCCTGCTCACTTTCATGCTAAATATAGAACATGAAAAAATGAGTGTAAATACACGAATAAATAGAGCCAAGGGTGAATTAACCTTACAGCCATTTAAGCACACCAGTCAGAATTCAGCCAGAGACTGTAAACTCACACACAACAGATACTAATATAACAGTATCCTGTACCTCGTCCATTGACTTCACCAGAGTCTTGATGGCCATCTCGCCTGCTTTGCCATCAATCATCTGCCGTCGAATCTTAGAAACAAAACGAGAGAAAGAGTTGCTTTACTTTAAACAGCTAAACTGCAGTTAAATGTATCTAAATACGTGTCACGATTAACTGATATTATCAATAACATGCAAAGTAAAACACAAATTACTGATCTTATCTCAACATATCTGATCTCATCTACATGCAATTTAACATCTCAACAGAACTCTTTTCATCTCAACTGATCTATGCTCAACTCATCTCACTTTAACTCAACTCACCTCTTCTCAACTCTACTCAACTCACCTCATAGCATCTCAACTCATCTTATCTTCACTCATCTCTACTCATTTCATTTCACCTCATCTCGTCTCATCTCAACTCAACTCCTTCTGGGAGATGCTAAAGCATTCCCAGGCGCTGGCTCTGCCCTGTAGTCTTCTCCCAGTTGGTTGTTTTTGAAACACCTCCACTGAAAGGCACACCTCCTGGAACCGCAGTCTTTTTGTGACAGTGGGGTTTGTGTGCCCCTGTGACCCTCTGAGTTGTGGGGTCTGAACCATGTAGCTCCTGGCAAAGTTACCCAAAGTTTGTGATTATATTCATACCTCCTGTTTACTGCTGTCCTCTACCTCAGCATCCAGGAAGTCCAAAGTTACAGGTTCAGGCAGGTCAACCACCTGAAGACAGATTTAAGGCCGTCCTGTTATCCCGGTACAGCACAGCAATACAGTCGCGATATTTGGGCCACAATATGAGATTATTGCTCAATGGTTTGACATTAACCTCCTTTCCCACTTCTGCAAGTGAAGAATGAGGTCTTTCACCTTGTGGACGTTAAGAGAAATAGAGACTTTCATAACAAAATGAAAATCTATTAAATCAATTAAAAATGGATAACTATTATAAATATAACAATATTGATATTTTATACAACTGTAACATTGTTTCAAAAAATTCTACACAGTACAAATTTTTTCTCCCACCTCTAGTCACCATGTCCTTTTAGTGGTTACTTTTACTTTTACAAGTAACACCATCCAGCCTAACACAGCAACATACAGGTACTTCCATGAACCACAGAGAGCCACAGCTGTAAAACCCACCCCTCACTGAAGGAGATTCTTCCTACCTTGGACTGGAGGTTTGGGTGGAGGAGCAGGTATCCATTCGGGTCGATGGCAAAGATATAACCATTGGCTCCGAGCTACAGACAGAAAAGACATGGTCCATGTTTTCTGCTCTCTGCAGTGGGTTAAAGGCTTAAGTGTGGAAAAAAAGCAAGAGGAAAGCTCACATTGTAGCGCGAGGCAAGTCTTTTCAGCTCATCCAGGTGCACATCGACACCCATCACTCCCAGGATCAGTTGGTTCTGCATAATTGTAAATTAAACAATCCTGAAATCAGGGGTGCGGCAAAATCCTCAGTAGCCCTGCGTCATGCATGATGTGCTGTTTATAAGAGTTTTCAAGGAGGCAAACAACAAAACTAAATACCTGAGAGTTCCCATCCATAGAGAGATTAAAGACAGGCATCGTCCCAGTAACCACCAGTCCCAGACCCTGTCAGGACACAAATGGTTACATCTTCATTACATTGTCAACGTTTTCCAAACATCATGTTCAGTACAGTACTATTCAAAAGTCTTAAGGTCACTCCTCATTTTTTCATATTGTTTCCAAAGATCCAGACTTTCTTGTATTTTAATGTGGTCTTGAGAAACAGTTCTCCAGGCTACCTGCAGGACTTTCAAAGCCTCCCATTTTCAGTCTAGTCCCTGAACCTGACCAGTTTCAGAGGATTTTTTTTTGTTAAGTCACACAGTGACCTACATATGAATCATTCAAACACAACGAAGCACAAAGAACTTAAGACCTGAACCAGAGAAGACTTTTGCACGGTATTGTATTTATCTGGCCCAGCACTTTCTGCTGCTTTACTCGTGTGTGAAAGAAACTATGAGGGAACAGTCTCTTTAGAAACAACATGAGGAGCTACAGAGGTGAATGGGTTGTTATGATCTCCTGCAGCTTTGATGACTGAATGAAAGAGAATGAAAGAGGAGAACCGGCACTGGATCAGGACCTTCTCTCCCTCCTAATGGAACAGAACAAACAGAACAGATTCACCAGCTTCAGTCTGAGTCTCTCAGGAAACAGTGAAGGATTGTCAGTAACCTGCGTCATTGTTCTGTCTGATGAGAAGCATAAAAGGAAAACCATTGGAGATTCTAGCTCTCAAGGGCAAAACATTAAAGTTAAAGATGTAGACATGTACAGGGAGTTCAGCACTCTGCGAAGAACAGAGTGAACCTGTGTGTGAATCATGATTCATGCACATACAATTGCACAGCGTATAAAACTCAGACCCTCAAACACACAGTAAGAAGGAGTATGAAGGAGATAATGTCAGAAAAACATGGAATTATGGATGACGGTATGGCAGGTGGCACAGTGGCGTAGTAGAGCTGTCGCCTGACAACCCCAGCCAGAGCGGTTGGTACATTTTCCCCATTTCTGTGTGGGAACTCCAGTTTCCTTCCACGGTTTTAAAAACAGAAGCCGTACTACGGAGGTACTGAGGGATGGAATTCCAGAGTTTGGGGGCTACGGCACTAAATTATCTTCCTCCAGTAACCCTTCAGTAATTCTACCAGTCTGTCATGGTCGCAGGGGCTAATCCCCCACGACCGAGAGCTGTCTTCGAAAAAGCAGGCTGGAAACCAGGGCTCCATGCTTACGTGTGTTTATTCACAAAAATAAAGGAAAGAAGGCACACGGGCCAAAACAGAAAATGAGGTTCAGGAACAGGGCAAAACAAGGCAGGAACACGGCACACATCAAGCTCATAACAGACGATGGACAGACAAGGAATGACTCACAGAAACAGGCCTAAGTACATGAAGTAATAAGCACACAAGACAGCTGGAACTCAGGAACACATGACACAAGGACAGAAAACCACATGACAACACAACCACGTGACACAAGCACTAAAACAGACAAGCATATCAAAATAAAAGAACCAGAACCAGAACAGAACAATACAGAAAAACCGACAACCAGAAAACCCAAACAAAAAGGCAGTGGCATTCACCAGCCACTGACCAAGCCGTTACACAGTCACAATTTTTTGCTCATGTAACAGCGTTCTGTTGCTTTGTGTTGTTAATTTTTCTTGTATTTACATCAAAATTTTTGTCACCTGACTGCAATGCCTTAGTTTCAGTTTTTTAAATAAAGATGTTAATTTTCTAAATAGCTCCTCATCAGTGAAACAATGTTATGCTGATGTGACTCGATCGATTTTGACTCGTGACTCGTTTGAGATTGATTTGTTTAACAGGATGATCACATTTTTAGTACAACAGCACAAGCTGTGGTTGCAAGGGTTATACGGCCATAGTAGTGATAAACAAATAAGACAAATATTTGATAAAGCCAGTTTATAAAGGTGCATAACCAAAACAACAGCTCAACAGGGTCTGCTTTAACGTGTGTCAGGTGGTTCAACAGTTATGTAAAATGTAAAGATTTGTTTTTTTAACAGTGATTGTGTGTTTCCTGGCTGTGCGTATTGTGCTCTTGAGTGTCCTGCATGGTGCCCCCATCCATCAGTTTCATCTGATTCAGTAGCTGATGAACTGACAGGCATATAGAAGCATAAATATAAAACTCTTGAGTGTAAAGACGTATTGACTGTAATCCTGAATCTCCATTAACCAGCAGTGTGTTAGTTCAGTGTCCTGCTAATCTCTCCTGCTTCTCATTCGTTTGTTAAGTTTCTCCACACTCCAATGTCTCCTTGCCAAACTCCTGTTGATGCAGTTTAAAACTATCTTTATTTTTCAAAACATTTTTCACGGTTTCCTCTCGCTATCAGTGCAAGGTCTCTGTTGAGGCTCTTGCCTCCACTCTGTGACTGTGGTGTGTGTGTGTGTAAATGTGTGTGTGTGTGTGTGTGTGTGGGTGTGAGTGAGAGAAGACTAGCGCGAGCCTTTCAGCATTTCTACGAAGAGCATGAAGCTCCAGAGTCGCCCACTCGACCAGCACCTTCGAAAAGCTCCATGAGAAGCTCGGCGTCTTGGTGACCTGGCAGTTTCTGCCTCCGTTTTTAATTTTAAATCTGTTCTGAAAGGAAGAATAAAACAAAACTCTCACTAGCATGCGGTGCCACATTTTTTTATCAAATGAAAAAAGAGCAGCTGATCTGCAGTCAGGAATCCAGGAAAAATCAGCCCTGTAAAATGTATTTATTATTTATAGTATTATTTAATTTAATGTATTTATTCATTCAACCCAATTCATTGCTGCTTAGCTCCTATGTGAAATAAGGAGTACACTTTGAAATATACTGGACAGAAATATTTCTCAGTGATTGGTTCATTTACATAATGCAGTCTTCTTTGAAGACATTATAGCAAATGTTAATATTTGCAATAACAATAAACTGACTATACCACAAAACAGACTTTAATTACAACAGGTTCGCCCCACCCACTCAAACTGCGGGCTGCTTGACTGGCGGCCGCATTATTCAAAAAGGAGCCCGGGCTGAAAAACAATAAGATCAAATTCAAAACAGACTGTTTTTGCAGCTCCTGTGTGAGCCGAGCGGTACATTTTGAAACTTTTATTAAAAAAAAGGGGGGAAAAAATACTTCAAGCCCTTTAAATGATGCTCTTAAGCAGTTTCTGACACTGTATGACTCACTGTGATCTATAAACAGTGACTAAAATTCTAGCTACATTAGCCTTGCAGCTCTAGAGCAGTGTGGGGTAAGTGAGGGGGTAATTATGTATAATTCAACTGAATTAAACAATTTTGCCTAACTATAATTTTAAACACACTTTCACTGCTGCTGACCACTGGTGTTTCTGTACACTCAATATGTTTTCCAGTTCTGTGGACACACGTTGACCACTCTGGCTCAATGTTTCTGTAGTAGAACCAAGGCCAGCAGAACCCATATGTCAGAATGACAGCAGGACACGGCTCAGGGGCGAGTGAGTATAGTTTAATGAATCAGAGAGACTCTCTCACCAGGGCATCCTGATAGACGTTGGTCCACTGCACCTGCTTGGCACTTCTCCCAGCCAAGACCATGGGACGTCCCAGTACATCCAAATACTCCTACAACACCCACACACACGCACACACACGCACACACACGCACACGAACACACACATTTAAGATTACCTAATTAGTGCAGCACAGGATGAGTACAAAAATACAAAGCAATTAGTCCAGCACAATTATTAGGCCAGCAAAAAAAAAAATATTATTCAAAATGTAGAGCACAGAAACAGATGGCACATGACATAAAAGACTGCACATGAAAGAAAAACCCATGAAATACAGCCATATTTCCCATAGTGCTTGAATTTTATTACTATGTTTAATGCTCCTCCACACACACAAACAGGCTTCAGAAACAGTAATTTTATAACTGTTGCTGCTCAGTATATCAGTGTGTTTTAAACTACATAAACATTAACTAATTTTCATTTTCATCTATTTAAAAGTAATTTATTAACCCTTGTAGTCACACATGAACACACTACAGCAAAGCACACAGTGAGAACAGTGTGAAATTCTTTCTCTGCATTTAACCTATTCACCAAGTGAAGCAGGTTTCAATCCAGAAAAAAATTCCAAACCATGGATCGGAGCTCAGAACCCCAGACTCCATCACTACACACTGCTAGATGCTAATACAGAACTCGAGCTCCCTGTACCTTTCTTCATATTTTGATTTGAACGACTTTGCACGTGAAATAAATTCTATTGTCTTCTCTTTGGCACATGAGATTAAATGACAGAAACGGGAACAAATGTTTTACTGTGACAGGCGGCAAAGTGTCTAAAGACACAAGAAGCCTAGATAAAGGAGTTCCAACCAATCAGCATTCAGCACCACCAGTATACTGATCCCCGCCTGATCATCTGGAATCATCTGCACCTGTTCCTTCACTGGTTCAGGACTTCAGTTAGACGTGTTTTGTTCTACTTGAATGATTCCTATGTAGGTCACTAAGTGTCTTAACAAACAAAACCATTCCTCTGAAACTGGTCAGGGACTGGACCAAAAACTGAAAGGCCTTTGAAAGACTTTCAGGAAGCTTATCCACACTGGTGGATAAATCCACACTTGGTTACATTAATGAAACACACAGTAGTTCACTTGGACCAGTAAATGACACTGTGATAGGTTAATGGGTACATTTGCATATTACAGTCTTTTTAAAGTTAGTATAACAAATGTTCATATTGCAAACTCTAATTAATGAACTGAAATAAATAACTGCATGACATCAGTAACGTGTAACGTGTAATTAGTGTGTTCGCGTGTGTGTGTGAGAGAGAGAGAGAGAGAGAGAGAGAGCGAGAGAGAGAGAGAGAGAGAGAGATTCTCACCTGGGTGTTAATCCTTATGGCACAGATGGAGCGGATCTCAAAATAGTAACCTGCGGGAGGAAGAAAGGAGGGGGTGGAGAGAGAGAAAAGAGAGAGATCTTCCTTCAGCACAAAGCATCGTTAATGCTAATGAAACCCCCAGCACACACAAAAGGTAACACAGATGCGCACACATACACACACACGCGCGCACACACACACACACACGCACACACACACACACACACTTCACATTTTAAAACAAAACCATACATTGCATTAAAATAAGGTCATCTTCATCTGCAGAAATTTCCACACCCAGATGTTTGGCAGCTGCCAAATACAGGCTGTAAAATTCACAGTTCATTCAATATTCACCTCATCCGTTTACTCGCTCTTTGGCCAAAGCGACAAAATAACATTCTATTGCTTTTGTGAAGCATGAAAATAAAGACAAACAATACGTCAAGCTTTTTAAAACTGGCATGCTTTTTCATTTACAATACTGTGCAAAAGTTCTGAGCCACTCTTCATTTCTTTCGATTGTTGGTGGAAAAATATGCATACTGAGTAGATTAAATGAAAGATACAGGAGCAAATGTTTTACTGCAACCGACTGCAAAGTGCCTTAAGACAGCGTTTCTCAAACTATGGGCCTAAGTGGCAGATCACTCCTCTCTCTCTCTCTCTCTCTACAGTGGTACAACCCATAAGGAACGCAGTCCGCTCCAGCGGCGCATTGGTTATGCAGGGAGTTTATTACGCTTTGT
>JBBPDB010000134.1:13206396-13231192 GCA_037974465.1 Brachypetersius altus
AAGTAGTGCTCTTAAAACTCAAAACAATGAACACAATTTTCTTAAGCATGGAAAAAGAGCTAAGACCTAGGTAATGAGGTAATTACCTATACAGAACAGCCTAAGATATGATCATGTTCTTTTTTAAGAATACAGTAAGCCCCCGTTATTTGCGGGGGTTACGTTACAAGAGCACCCGTGCATAATGAAAAACCATGTTGTTGTGTTTTGGTCAAAAAATGCCTTAAAAAGCCTATTTTTATAGTGTAATCCCTAAATATGCCCCCAGATGTGCTCCCAGAACACTTTCATTTCGTTTTAAACAGTTTAATATATTACCCTTAAAGAAAATGTAAAGATAAACCTGAGGTTTAAATACGGAAAAGTCAGGAACGAGAGAGGCAGAGAGAGAGAGGGAGAGTAAGACCGAGAGAGAGAGACGATCCGTGCGCTCCAGAACGAGAGAGCGAGAGAGAGAGATACAGACACGGAGAGAGAGAGAGAGAGACACGTGCTCCGGAAAAGTCACGAATGAGAGAGAGATGCGCGCTTCAGAAAAGTCACGAACGAGAGAGCGCGCGCGAGATACAGAGAGAGAGGGTTGTTTGCCCTTTCATGCGAACTGAATTGCTTTCCATTTTCTTCACAGGCGCAGCTTTTAGTAACGAGCTGTGGTTGTTTTCTAAATGCTTTTGCATAGTGCTTGTGTTAGCAGAGGTGTACGGTATAAATTTCTTACAGTGTTTGCAAATTGTCTTGTCTGTCTGTCATTTTTTCGCCGTTTCTTATTTCCACAAGGAATCAAAAATTTTGCCACACCAACGATTTAAATGTTGCGGGCGCATCTTCTATCCTTACTTCTCCCTCACACTCCATCATGCCAATAACGCAAAGATATCGTCACAAATCTGATCTCGTACCACGAGATCCAATCACACTCCTAGAACAGATTGACTTGTGATTGTAAAGGTCTCTACACAGTTTTTAAAAAAATCAATACCTCAGTATAACTATAAAAACAATTGTGTTTATAAGCAAATGGTTTTTTTTGGATTTTTACAGTGAAACAAAATAATGGCTGGATGTACTGAAAAAAGGATATGACACTTGTACACATTGTTTAAGCCTGTAAATATTTAAGAAAAAAGAAATAAAAAGTAATGCAGAAACAGGACAAAGAGTTCTAAGGGCTCAGAGCTGGTTTACCTGGTGGACAGCAGGAAGACCCAGGCCGTGCTGTTTGTAGGGTCGTTAAACTGATTAATGAGTCTCTCTCTCTCTGAGGCCGAGGTGCTTCCATCCAACCCTGCAAACAAACAAACGTCAGATTTAATACCCCACAAAAGAAAACATACATTAATATGAGCTATTAGTAAGATATTATTGATGTATTTTATTAGTGCTGGGAAATTCTCCTCTAACCAAACGAACTGGATCTCAAACTGAACCAAAGTTAGAAGAGTAACTTCCACAACATTTAAAACACAGCTGCAATAAAACAATCAGGAACTCAGTTAAATAATATTGACCATGTTTTAATTTTAGAAAAGGAACTATTAAAACATTTCTTGCTTAATCATCCCACTTAATTATCGTTTTATATGCTGTTTTTAAATTTAGTTTTTATAGATGAATTTTGGCTCCGCTCCTCCTCTATGGCACCCTAACAAGTGCGTTATACCCATCCCTGTGAACACCAGTTAGCCAGCAAAACCTGGATACCGAGTGTGATAAATGTGTTCATATTGAAGTGTGTTAGTTTGAGAGCTCTAGTTCACGTTATTCACGTTGGAAAATGAGCTCATGCGCGTAAATCATTCTTCACATTTTCTAAGGGAAATGTGTCCTAGTGGCAGGGTTTCTACAGATATGGACAAGTTAAATTTAAGGCTCTTACAGAGAAAAGTCCTACAATTCCTTACAAATAAATGAATTTACCAAACTGTGTAGTCATTTTAACTAGTCATTACTTTACAAACCGTCCAACTTCAGTGTATGGAGATGGACTTTGAGCGGATAGTAAAGGTTATATCACCCCTCAGTTCCATCTTGGTTTTGTTTGTGGCTTTATTACAGCGTTACTACAGCGGCTCAAAGAAAGAACTACAACACAAAACCGATACACACTGTGCCAACAGATAATGTTGTGCCAGCAAAATGTAACAAGATCAGTGTTTAATCATGTTAACATTAAAATCCCAAGATTCAGATTTTGAGTTTTACCTGTTCTTTACATGGCAAATTGATGTTGATGAAAAAATATCATGCAATAATCGTGCAAAGAGCCTGAATATCTCAGAGACAGAACTCACTGTAGTAGTTGATGCTGCGGACCCAGTTCTGGCTCTGGTCTCCTATTTTGATGGGCATCTGCCTCAGGCACAGAAAGTCCTCGATAACCGTCAGCGTGGACAAACTCTGACTACAGGAAAAGACAAAAAGTTCAATTTTTTAAGCTAAACGTATTGGCATATTGGTTATACAAAGCTTAATCAAAGTCTAATCTACTAAATCTACTACGAATTAGATGTAAAAATGATAATTAGACCTAAAGAGAGTGGTTCAGAGTGGGGATGGTGAGACACTTCACAGTGGTAGTGAATATGCCTCTAAAAAGCTCCTCTGTAGAAAGTGATAACATGAAATAACATTGTGATTATACTGCTACATATAGCGACTGTGATTCCGTTCAGTATATATTAAGGTTCCATTTCATAATTTTGCGGGAATTAAAAAGGTTTAAAATCTGTAAATATTGTTTCAAATGGTCCATTTCCTCCCCGCATCCATACAGTCCATATACAGAAAATAAGCTACAAAAACAGCACGCGTTCAAATAACAGTTTTTGTAACGTCACAACACCGACTCATTTTAATATTTCAACTGAACACAGACCTTTTTTATGTTTTAGACACTGCGGTTCCATTCACTACCAATGTAAAGAGTACAAAGAATTTTAAATGAAGAGCTCTGATGAAAAAACCCAAGCCACAGACAATATATGGAGGTTCCACCGCCCCCCGTGCTGCAACATTTACAAGATTCAGGACTGAGTATCTGCTTTTTAGGCAATGATTTCTGCCCATGTTCTCAGTTATGACTTTATAGCCCCTTTAAACGGAAGGGTTACCTGAAGACGAGGATTTTGTCTCCTCTGCTGACGCTCTCATCAATCAGGTGGAAAAGCAGAACCATCTTAGCGGAGTTTTCCAGAACGCCCGTCTGGTAGACACTCATGATGTCCTTCGCCTATCAGTAAACAAGAGCTGATTACAGACTATTGTTTTGAATTACACAATAATATGCAAAAGCCTCATTTCTTTCTATTTTGCTTTAAATGACCTTGCTGGTGCAAAAATAAAAATTTCTGCCTGTCAAACTCTCCTATCTTTGGCATACTGGGTAGCATTTACCTCATTTTTAAATTAAATATTTTAGAGTACTGACTTGCACAGATTTTTTCCAAAACGGTGGTCATCTCTAAATATTGTTAGAAAAAATAAAATACAAACGATAGTGTATGTGTATTGGTGTGTGTGAGTGAGAGAGTGCATGTGTGTGTTTATTCATACCCATTCGTAGGTGATGACCTGGTTAGCTCGTTCCTGTAGAGGTGCGAGGGTGACTCCAGACAGACCCCCCTTACTGTTTGCGGGGTCTGAGTTTTTGTTCTTGAGGCCGGGGGCGGAGCAGCGGGTGGTGGAGGTGGAGTTCAGGTCATCTAGGTCAAGGTCCTGCTCATTGGCCAAATTCTCCTTCTGCAGGGCTTCATATAGAACATCTGGGTGGTTCCAAATCTGATGGAAAAAAGCCAAAACAAAAACACAGAAGCACATGAATCAAAACAGACCAACACACTGAATACTGAAGTGCTGATCTAGGATCAGCTCGAGCCTCACATTCAGTGCTGTGCGAGAGAGAGAGAGACAGACAGAGAGAACAGCTGTACTGACTAAACACTCTATAAACCCAGAGAGAGAGGCTGGTTATGAAGAGGGTATTTGGTTAATTAAGACTGATATTTCAGGGGTCGTCACCTTGCAGCAGACGCAGAAGGCTTTTAGGGGGTTGAGGCCCAGCCAGCCGCTGTTCCCCGCCTCGCGAAAGCGGTTCATGAACTCCTTATAGAGCGCCCTCTGCAGGGGAGACAGACGCACCAGGATCACATGCTCCTCTTTAGTAGGCAGCTGAGTTCGCAACACATCATGACCCCGCCTGAAAAAGATTGAGAGATTTAGACTGTAAAGGTCTACTAAACGACAGACAAAACATACCAACAGACATATATGTTCCAAATAATATGTAATAGGTAAGCTGTAAGATTTGTTGTTTTCCACTCAGTTTTAAGATCATTTTTATTCAGGAGTCGCCAGTCAGTTGTTCAGTCAGACTCTGATCCAGAATCACTTTAAAACTGATACACACAAGCTCCAATGTGTGTGGATGTGTGTTATGAGCTTAGGATAAAACATGTTAGCGTTTATTTGAGTTAATGTTAATCTGCGTTAGCTTACATACTATAAAAATATAATTATCCTCGTCATTCAGGAGTTTTTCAGCTTTTCACATGGTTCAAAATTAAAGAAGCAGCTCTAATAATCACGGCTCATCACTAAATATAAACTAGAACAAAATGTAATAAGATATCAACTACAGACCGATAGGGAATTTACTCATCCAGTAGTTAATTAAAAGTTAATTAAAATATTTAATTAAAATGTTTTAAAAATGAATTAAATGAACGGTGGGAATGCCAAAACTGCCTTTTTAACACACAGAGACAGAAACATCCTCTAAAGCAACTCATAAATGCTGGATTTAACCCTTTAATGCACACAGTCACACCTGCAAGACATTTCTGGATTATTAGAACACATTTAAAACGAATAGTATTTATTCAAACCTGACAAATAAAAGAAATGTATGACTTCGAGCTTGATGTTTGTCAAGGTCTAGTCTTTATTTCTTAATGCTGTTGTAACAATGCTTTCAAACCCGTGGGACTAATAAAGGGTTCTCTTATTTTATTTGATATTATCTTACAGAGGTGCCATCAAGGAGTTAGCGTTTGCATGAATTAGCACACCCTGTATCAACTCACCTCTGAACGAAGCCCTCCAGCAGGCTGTGCAGGACGTGGCTGCGGTACCTCATGAGCCGGACGTCCTGTGGCGTGCTGTCGATACACTGTCCGTTCAGGATTGGCCGCTCAAACATGTTGCTGAACTCCTGCCGTGTGCCAAGAAAATCGGGCCGCACAAAGTCCACCATGCACCAGTACTCAGTCAGGTTGTTCTGGAGCGGGTAGCCCGTCAGCACCACGCGCCGCCTCGAGCGGATGTTCTTCAGTGCCTGCGATGTGCTGGCATGGCAGTTTTTAATGCGGTGACCCTCGTCACATATCACCACGTCTGGACCAGGCCGGGACAGAGCCTTCTCAATACCTAATGACCAGGAAGATTACATTTTTAATTAAACCACAATTCTTTTATTCTCAAATCAGCCACACATTCACTGCTAACTTAAACATACTCTGAGAATCAGTTCTGCAATTATATTGCTACATACTGTGATTGTGATTTATTTCAATCTAGTTCCCATATCATCACTTTTAGCTTAAATGTTCACTTTCCCCATCCATACAGTCCAGCTGCAAAAACAGCCCATTTCTCTTAATAGTTTTTGTGATGTAATCAAAAAAGCACATTTATATACATCCTTATTTAGCACCGTCCAGTCACGCATCAAACATCAGGTGAAAAATGACATAAAAGGAAAACGTAGAATAGGAGCACTTTGAAAACACTTTGGTCAGTCCGGGTATTTAGTGGTTAAGGATTTAAATATTTAGACTTTTGTTGGATCACAAGAAGAACATTTAGCAGAACACCCAATAATTCACCTGGAGCTGTGATTGGTCGCCCTGTCAGAAAACATGTGATTGGTTGGTGGCTCATTCGCATTTTGCAGCTTCTGTGATTATTCTGTCCAGTCTTAAATTATTAAAGACCCTGACTGGATAAGGTGTTTTTAAAGAGCCCATAATGTACAATTTCCTTCCATTTCATTTTCTCCTAATTCATTCTTACACGATCATTTTCCAGGCATATAACTAAATAGCAGTTTCTGTTATTGTGCTGTTCAGACTTGAAAACAGGCTGTTCTTGCAGCTTAGTCTCCATATATGGACTGGCTGGAATATTTGTGAATATTTAAACCTTTTAAATTCCAGAAAAGTGACAATATGGGAATAAAGGCGTCACAGTCATAATATGCAGCAATAAAATCACAATACTGATATTCTGTACATATTGTTCAGCTGTAATTGCTGTGCCCTGCGTCCTGACAGACCTTTCATGAGCTCCTGTTGTCTGTCCTCCTCGTCCAGGTCAATGATGACGGGTCCAGCAGGTTTTTTCGACTTTCTCTTGCGTCCGGTCACAAAGCTCTTTTTGAGGGACAGCAGTCGGTACATTTCATATCCCATCAGCAGGACCCCGCCGTCCTGCGTCCACTCCTCCACCACCTTCGCCCGTGCTGCTGTCGTCCTACAGGACAAAACAGATCAATACAGCAGACACTGTACAATTACTCATATTATTGTTTTGTTTTCCTATCTATTTGTCTATCCCTTGAATTCTTTTTAACAACCAAATCTTAATAAAGATTTAGAAAATTGATCCTAAACAGCACAGCACTGTGAACAGAATAAGCAAAAAACAAACAAAAACACAAACAAAAACACCTCCAAAGCTCCAAAAGCAAATAAATATAAACTTTAATAGTTAGAAAGCTAGATAATAGTAAGAGAGACTGATAGGATAACTAGAATAACCGATATTTGCATACACAGGACAAAAATATAACAGTATGATGTGCTATTCAGACACTGGGATCACATATTTACATTTACATTTACATTTATGGCGTTTAGCATATTAAGGGACTGTTCTAAACAGGGCCAAACCTTCTAACAGTGATCAGCTGAGTGCAAACTTAATCTTCTGTAATTGCTTAAAATATACTGACCCAAACAGAATGAGAGGAAGGAGATTCTTCCAATTGGTTGTGTTTGGTTTTCACTATAATGATCCCCTTCATCCCAGATTGCTAAGATATTGGTCATGCTAATGTACTTTAGGCTGTGTTCATATAGAACAGTGGGTCATACAGTATCTAAAACTACTTAAGGGAGTCTGTTAGAGATCCCTCAGCACCTCCACACACACTGAAATCTGTGAAGAGGGTGTAGTTACTTGTGCTCGTCATTGAGAATGTGCACTTTAAAGGTTCGGGGAGAAATCTGAGCTGGATCGCTGTCCGGAGGAATGGACTCGGCCGCAGGCAACCACAGATTAAACTCAGCTAACCAGTTCTGTAGGGTGTTCACCTGGAAAGGGGGGGGGGGGGGGGGGTGAGAAAAGAGTGTGTGTGAGAGAGAGAATAATATGTAGGAGAGAATTTATCAATAAATAATGATTCTTTTAAATCACATCCTCCAGTGAGAGTTAGTCATTGACACAAATACACCAAATGCACTTTTCCACAGGTATATACAGGAACTATTCTGTACCTAAACTGTACTGTTACAGCATGGAAGATAGTAGAGCTTTTACTTCATTTACTTCCTAGTTGTTAATTTGTATCTCCATTATCAAACAAACCAAAAAAAACCCAGTTGCCTCTTTCCAAGTCTGTGCTGTCATGACAACCTTTCAACCAATCAGAAAGCAGTGAGGTTTGTGTATGGTACGGCTCGCCTACAGAACAGGTCGGGTGCAGCACAAGTACGGCACAGAACTGGCTCAGGTACAGGTAAGACACAGGTCAGGTATGGTATGGGGCAAGTACTGCTCAGGTGCAGCTTGGATCAGGCTTGGGGTATGGGTCAAGTACGGCTTAGGTACTGGTACGGGTACATTTTAATTGTAATGGAAAACATTTGCTT
Organism: Brachypetersius altus; assembly: GCA_037974465.1. Taxonomy (NCBI): domain Eukaryota; kingdom Metazoa; phylum Chordata; class Actinopteri; order Characiformes; family Alestidae; genus Brachypetersius; species Brachypetersius altus. The sequence continues at coordinate 13,214,325 of JBBPDB010000134.1, forward strand.
GCAGTACAGCTCGGTTCCTTGTGCCAGTGGAAAACCACCACATGATTGACAGGTGGAACAATCAGTCTGTTACTCTACTACTGAACAGGTCTTACAGGTACAATGGCGAGAACAGTTTTGGCTCCTGTGTGCCGCAGCAGGACGTCTATGAAGGAGATGACCTGCAGTGTTTTGCCCAGACCCATACTGTGGGCCAGGATACAGCCAAACCCACTGCTGGTCTTATGGCGCTCTAGAGACTCCACCAGGTTATCATACAGGAACCGGATCCCACCGATCTGTCAGGAACACAGAGAGCAACAAAAAGAGTGGTGACATACAAATATATATTATATAGATTTAAAAAAAGAAATAAAAAAAAAGCTAAAACATGCCTAATTGTGTGTCACACCTGGTGTGTGTCATATCTGGGGTGTGTGTTATACCTGGTGTGGTTTGACGACGCGGGCGAGCTGTGGGGCGAGGAACAGGTCGTCCTCCTCGGCTGGGTGGTTGATGTTGACCAGAACTCTGCCCTGAGCATCAGGCTGGTTCAGGGCATCATTGATGTGTGAGCCACTGCTTTCCTCTGTGCCAGGCGATCCTGAGCGCTCGTCATCTTCACTGCTGATGGGCAGCGTGTCTTCATCACCCGAACTCAGCTCAATCACATCTAATGGTTCAATGTTCAAGGTTACTTTATGGTCATCAGCAAACAAACACTTGTACACAAACATGGTGTGATATGCATCTTCATGGGCCACAGTGCAATATGTAGCAACATTCAAAACAGTGCAATTTAAGAAAGAGGCAATACAATTATTAGACAATACAGTAATGTAGTAGCAGGATAGTGTAAAAGGGATGTAAATCTTACAGAGTGACTAATGTTAAACCACAAGCATAATATCGCACAGGAGGCATCTGGCAATAATTCACATATGTCATAAGTGTGCCTCTTGTGGCTATAAACAGAAGCTTAAGTGCTAATGGAAGTCTAGACTGTAATATGAGAAGTATTTACAATAGAAAGTCAGGTAGTACACTAGAATAATTCAGTGACTAGAAACTGAAACTGCTACACAGTCTTGCACAACCAGAATGGAAGCTTCTATATCAGAGGGTGTTCAGCTCTGTTATAGGAGTGGGCTTAGTAAATACCTTGCACTGGAGGAAGAAGCGAAAGAAGGGTCTCAAAGTGCTATAAATGGGGATTGTGTGTGTGTGTATATACCATCTCTGGGTACTTCTTTCGGAGGTGGAGCAGCACCTCTGGAATCTCCTTCATCTCCACTGCTGTCCAGACAAATCACCTCACCCTTAACAACAGTCGCCAAGGGTGGAATGTCCACTGAGAAAGGAAGAGAAACACACAAATAAGTTTGTATGTGTGCATGTGTTTTCATACGGTTTCCAGGGCTTTTAAACGCCGAGTTTACTTTTAAAATCCTGGGAAACAAACAAATGTTTTCTAACTGCTGTTACGTTTACAAACTAATGTTATTTTTCAACTTACAGATACTGTTAAAAAAACAACACACTGGATGAAAGCGCTGCAGTAAAATACATTATCATTCAAAGCACAAAACTGTTCAGGTTATGAAGAAAAAGCAATAAAAAAAAAAAAGCAAAATGTTCCTGATTTTCGAAAGCATATATAACGTGTGTGTGTGTGTGTGTGTGTGTGTGTGTGTGTACCTGCAGGTAGAGGAAAGTCCTTGCGCTGTTGCTCCAGCCGTTTTCTCCTCTCAAGCTCTTCCTGCTGGGCAGCTTTAGTTCCCGGTTCCAGCTGGTGCTCCTTCAGAAGCTTCCTATAAAGACCACAGCGAACACACATTTACACACAAACGCGTCACTCCAGCGGGTGTGCGCTGCACAAATCTAGCTGAGACGTGAATGACGTCCAGTAATAAGAGATTCTTTCAGGCTAATATTATGTACACTATTATTTACCAGTTATTAGTGTGAGCGGAAGTACAGTAATCCCCGGCGTTTCCAAGAGTGTACAGTGAAAAAATGCATTGTGTTTTGGTTTAAAAAAAAAAAAGCTTAAAAATGCCTATTTTTATAATATTTTTAAAAAACATATATATATTTTAAAAATATGCCCCTGAATATGCTCCCATTACATTTTAAATTCAGCTTAGTACATTACGCTTAAGGAAAATGTATACGAGGCGGACCTTGGGCCAAAATTCCCCCGAGAAATTAGATCACAGTTAAAACATTCTTTAATATCTGGTGTAGACTGATTTTGGATCGATTAATCAGGAGTATTGATCCTTTAAACATTCGATTTTTGGGGTCTAGTTGTCTGTTAATTATGGGGAGAATGAGCAGAGGGGCGAATCTCCTTAAAAGTGTGTCAGAGTGTGAATAAAATGTGGAGCAACAAATCAATCTTATGGAGACACAGCAGACTCAAAAACAGACTTTAAGGCACTAAAGCTCAGGAAAGTTATATTAAAAAAGGTATCACTAAAAATAATCAATTCGTCAGCAACATACACTTTTCCCACCCCTTTTTGGGTAAGACTGGTTTGTTCCACCAGTTTCAGCTGTCTTTAACCATACTTGACAAAAACATGGTAATAAACAGTGAGTTAACAGGCCCCTCTGTGGTTCAGCAGTAAAACACAGCCAGAACAGGGGCCGGGTCAATATCATACTGATGTAGATTTACATCACTAAAAATACAGATTTTGCAGTACCCATGCTATCATACTTCACATTTCTCACAGAAATGCAATCCAGTACAACTGAAATCACACCTGATGTTCCTCCTCAGATGAGCAGGTTTGGCAGGTTTAGTGCTTTTCTTCTTCTTCTCTTCTTCTTTCTTCTTCTTGGTCCTCCTCTTGGTGTTGCTGGGTCTCTCAGGGCTGGACCCAGCGGCAGACTGACCGCGAGATGCTGAAGGGGATGAAGGTCGAGAGGTGGAACTGGATGAGGGCTGAGACGGCGGCCTGGACGGGGATCTGGAGGAGGCCTGGAAGGGTGTTGAGGGGGAGGAGTCACTGGATTGGGAAGATGAATGGGCAGGGCTTGGTGGCTCCACATGTTCCACCTCCATTCCCTCTGTTTGGTCTGTGGAGAAGAGAAGGAAAACCCAATCAATTACACGACGATTCAACTTACTTCATATGGCAAGTCATTTGGACCAAAAGAATTTTATTTATCTTAATTAAGGTTGTTACTGCAGCTCAGTGGGAGAAAGATCTGGGGAGACCAAGACATCCTGAGCAAGGACAAGCTGGACCCACCCATTCCAAATGAACATCCAGCAAATGATACAGAACTTTTCGTGGGGGTTACGTTCGCGTGGGTATCGTGAAAAAATGCACTGTTGTGTTTTGGTAAAAAAAAATTTTTTTAAAAGTGTGTTTAAGAAGGTAAATCGACACACTGATGGAAAACAGCCATCCAGGACCAGAGTGGCCCCTGTTTTATCCTTATCATCCTAAAGTGGCTGAAGAACCCTGAACAGGTGAAGCAGTGATTACCTTCTGGACCATCATCTTCTTCTTCTTCATCGTCATCATCATCATCATCATCAGCATCGTTCTCTCCATCACCTTCCTCTCCCACATCCTCCTCGTCCTCCTCCTGTTCGCTGTTCAGGCTGGGCTCCAGATCGCTCTCCGACATCACCTCTTCAGACATGACGTCGCCCAAGCTCTACCTACACATCCTACACACACACACACACACACACACACAGAGTTACCTACACATCCTTTTGAAATAAACATTACTATTACGTGTTTGTAACATATGCACAATTAACTACTTTTTATATTTTTTTGTGATTAAACACTAACTATGAGGAGGAAAGAGCAGGAGAGAGAAGAAACATCAAAATATAAGGCAGCAAAAGCTGAACATGGAGGTGAAGTACTTAGGGCAAGAAAATCAGGCTGCCCAGAGTGTACAGTGAGGTACTGAGTTTGCTTTGCGGATGAAAGGTGGTTTCACCAAAAATATTGACCAGGAACACTGATTTACATTTACACACAAGACCTTCATAAACTCATCAAGGTCTGTAAAATGTATTTAAATCATAGGCAAAGTAAAGATGTTTAAGAGAAAATGAGTACAACAAAAAAACAAACAAAAAGTGAACATTTGGAAACATGGAACAGCAAAGAGAAAGAAACTGAAGAAAAAAAGAAAATGGCTTATATAACACCGAGTTACATAACACAGGTACTGGAGGCCTCCTCTCTCTGCAGCATGGCTCAGAGAATATAGGCCAGTAGGCTGAACAGCACACACTGACACACTCTCAGACACACTCACTCTCAGCCTTCTGCTCTCCCAGCAACAAATACTATTGTCACTTAATTATAGTGATCCCAGATTTCAGAATGATCAGAAAATTTAACAGAATTTCCCCCCTTTCCCCCCCCACAGATGATCAGCTTGGGCCTCTAAGCTTAGTGGAGTTCAGTCTAATTCAGGTCCTCATAACATGGACCTTTCAGCAGCAGTAACACTCTGATCAGCTTGCAGGCGGTCCTCACCACTGTGACGTTCCTCACGCTGATTCCTTCCACCAAAAATAGAGCACTCTGTGTTACAGACAACGTTACCAAGCCAGTACTTCAACCTAGTTAGACCTAGCTAATAACAAAGTAGTTTCTTGGTCAAGCTGGATCTAGATAACAACACAAACATTTCTGGACCTAGCCAACACCACAGACATTTCTTTTTTAAAGATTTAGTGCTTAATATTCTTTTTTGGTTATCACACTGTCCTATAACTTGAATGTGTCCTTATACTTGCTTTGGATAAAAGCGTCTATCAAATGATTGTAATTTAATGTAAAGTAACCCCCTATAGACACATGTGAACAGACCACAGACCCGTGGAGCAGTGTGTGGGGACGGTAACTTGCTCATGGGTACCTCAGTGATGACACTAGCACCTGGGATTCAAACCCACAACCTTCTGATCACTGGGGCAACTCCCTAACCACCAGCTCCAGCTAACATCTATCTATCATCTAGCTTACATCACAGTAGTTACTGAATCTAGCTAATAAACACAAACATTTCTGGATGCAATGGTTGGCTGTGCTGCCTCTGCCTTTTCCGTCACCTACTCAGCAATTAAGGCCCTTGTGTTTTGTGCCTGGAGACTGTAATATTATATACCCTTAACAAGGGGCTTCAGGTTTACTGTCCTGTCAAAACGGCTGTGAGCCTTTTTATTCTCTAAGTATTACAGTGATTGGAACACTTAACTGTGTACTCCAGTCATCACATCTATCAGGGGAACTATGGGGTAGTGGTTAGGGAGTCCCTCCCTTAGTGGTTAGGGAGTCCCTCCCTTAGTGGTTAGGGACTTGGCCATATGACCAGAAGGTTGTGGGTTCAGATCCCAGGACCGCTAGTGGCACCTCTGAAGTACCTTTGAGTAAGGTGTTGTCCCCACACACAGCTCCGCCAGAGCGCAGTGTTCCTGGCTGCCCGCTGCTTCACTTGGTGAATGGGTTAAATGCAGAGGATGAATTTCATGCAGTTCACAAGTCACATGTGACATGTGACTAATGGCCACTTTGCATGCTTAAGAAGAAAATGATGATGGTTCATCGATTGTTCTCTCTGACTGCTGGTGTTTAGCCACTTGGCGACTGGCTGTCACCCTCAATTCTTTACACAGAGGGAACATAAACCTCAATCAGCACAATTACAGTCACTCAGTAACCCCTGCAGGACGTCCAGACAGTCCGCCAAAACACCACAGGCGCTGCTAATGACCCAGCTTCATTCATTAAGGAACCACAACATCCCTTTCTGTGGAGATTCCTCATGGAACAAAAACAAAGAGGGGAGTTCTGGACCCAGCTGACACCACAGAATAGTTTCTGGATCTAGTTAACACTACACTGCAGTGTGTGCGTGTGTGTGTGTTTGTCATAAAATATTTACATAGGTGTAAATATTTACACACAAGTGTTATGAATGTTGCCTTTCAGTAAAGCGTCACCAAGAATATCTTGTTTTCAGATCACATTTTGAGGCAGAAAATCTGACAAAAATGACAAAGTAACAAATCATTCAATAGATGTTTTGTTCCCAAAAACTCCCAAACATTCTAAAACACCTTTAGTGTTCAGTTTATGTGGTTTCTGACACTCTATAATTAACTGTTGTCTATAAACATGAAATAAACTGTGGACTCGATACAAGAGCTTGGCTGTCTTTAGGAATACTCCACCCCCCCCAAAAAAACTAAAAAAAAAACAAAACAGATTCCTCAAACAAAAACAACCCTCCTCCTCTGCAATTTTTCTTCTTTTTTTGTTTTATTTATCCATCACCCACATATCTACCATTGCTGCAACACAGACAGCTGGTGCTGACAGAAGAGATGGTTGATGCCGGCTTCGTTACAGACGTCTGGACAGCATCAATTATTCAAACAATCTGGACGCCTCGTTATGAAACAATCATGAACACACAACCTGAACAACCAACTCTCTTACTGGGCTGAGAGACACAGAGCTACAACAACCTTGGGGCAGTTGGTGGCCTGTTGGCTAGTGAGCAGTGGAAGGCTGTGGGTTTGAATCCCAGGACTGCTAGTGGCACCACTGAGGTACCCTTGAGCAAGATACTGTCTCACACACTGCTCCACGGGCGCCCCTTATTGGCAGCCCACTGGTACACTTGGTGAATGAGGAACAGTTTCCTTATTGTATTAATGTTGATAGTGATTATATACCACAGCAGTGTTTAAGAAACAAATTATTATAAACACAAATGTGAACACAGCAGAAGACTACAATATGCAAATGAGCCTCTAACCAATCACAGCTCAAGGTGTTCTGACGAGTCAAGGTCTTGATGTAATCAAACAAAAGTTTTGTTTATTTTCATCTTTAACCAATAAAGACGCTGACTTTTAAATGGCCCATATTCTACATTTTCCTTTAAAACGTTTTAATTCCAGAACAGTGATGATTTGGACAGTTTGAGATCGTGAAAGAAATTGCAACCACAGTAAAATCACAATACTGATATTCAGTTCATATCGTGCAGCTCTAGCACTGATAAGGACAAAATCAGTACCCCTTGAGCCCACGAGCACAGTAACCTCAGGGTCAGTGTGTTTCTTTGGAGATGTCCATCTACTGGACCCTTTAAAACAGCTAAACTGGGACGTCTGGGCGCTTCAGGACTCCACTGTGTGGTTTTTCGAGGCTGCAGCAACACAGCAGCACCGTCAACCACACATAACCACACAAACATACATACAAACACACACGCGCGCGCGTGAACACCCCCCGCGCAGCACACTCTCCTCTGTTTATAGTGTATTCTGGAGGTATAGACCGGGTCCGAGAGCCCTAACCGCGATGCTAACTGTTAGCCGCAGAGCTAACCTCCATTGTCCACAGGGCTTTACCTTTAGCATCCATGCTAACACCCTCAGGAAGAAAAACTACAGATAAAGCTTCACCTCTCGAGGCTTGCGCCGCGCTCCTCCGGCAAACTGACCTCCCGCGCTCCTCACCGCCGCTGCGCCGCGCCGCCCCGGCGCCCCATCCAGGATTTCAGCCGCTCTTATGCACACACAAACACCAAAACTGGACTATTTTATTTTTCTACTACAGTTTCCATCTGTGTCACCCTTAAGGCGTCACGGGGTGGCGCAAACGATGCCGCTCGAAGGTTCCACTCTTTCACCAGGGCATATAAAAAGTGAATTTATATTTGTATTTATATTTACATTTACGGTATGTACTTTATATTTTCCTTCACCTTTTTCCCTGTGTTTAAGTTTAAGCTTCCGTTTACATTTACATTGTACAGTTACACTTGCATTTTAGATTTACATTTACATTTCTGGTGTTTGGTTTGGGAGAGGCTCTTATTCAGAGAGATGCTCATGGCGCTTTATAGTCCATAAGAAAACATGCCCCTCACACCTGTAAACCCAGACTTACATCAACAGTTGCTGGTAGACTAAGATTCTACCTGAGGAGGTATTAAGGACACTCTCAGATCAGACAGAAAGAAATAAGACGACAGAGAGGAAACATCAGAACATTAAAAAAAAAAAAAGCAAAGAAACCACCAGCACCCTCTCAGATCACACAGAAAGGAACAATTAGAACCCTCTCAGATCACACAGAGAGGAACCATTAGAACCCTCTCAGATCACACAGAGAGGAACCATTAGAACCCTCTCAGATCACACAGAGAGGAACAACCTGAACCTTCTCAGATCGCACAAAAGACAGTGCTTTTTAAATGTTATTTGTGAAAATTGTGTTAATTACATTTTTAGTGGGATGATGAAGACAGAGAGGGTCTCAGAAGTTTGTTTTGCCCCTTTATGGTGCTGAAATTGACAAAAGTCTTAATGCAGGTCTTGGACCTTTTGAGCAGAGGTAAGTAGAGTCAGGCTGTGATTGATGCTGAGGCACTGGACTGGTCAGAGCTGATTGGTCAGAAGAAGCTGGAGCATGTTTTAGAAGCCCACAATTTTACAAATACATGTATTGCCATCTCTTGTCCTTTTATAATTGTATTTGGTTGTATATTTTTTTTAAATTACAGCTCTGAATTTAATTTGCACCTTTTGTATTTAATGTTACATGTGTGTACCTGAGGTTTGAGAGTAGCATAATTTCAATTCTCTGTATGTCTTGTACATATGGCAGATTTGACAATAAAGTTGACTTTGACTTTGATGACATTTGTGTTGGTCTAATTCATTTTTACCCAAATGCTTTCATTTTTCATCCTCTCTGAAGTTAAAATCTGCTGCTGAGTTCCTGTAAAACCAATGTTTGTACATAATTTTGATATGTTTTGACTTAATTCTAAAACCAGTCCAGGCTGAAACAGTCCTTACAACTTCAGCATGAGTGGATGGGGCTAAACTGCTGCAGGCTGAAAACATTTATGATTCAGTAGTAAAATTTCAAAACAGCCACATCATATGTGTATATGGTCTGTGTGAACTGGAGAACCATGTGTGGTGGAGCAGTGTTAATAGGGAGAGGTCTGTGGAATAAGCACGGTGTGTGGAGCGGTTTGTGAAAGAGCAGGGTGTGGAGAGAGTTGTGTGGATGAGCGGTGTGTGAGGGAGTGGTGTGTGGGGAGAGGCGTGCGAGGGAGCGGTGGGTGAAATAGCAGTGCGTGTGGGGGAGCAGGGACTACGGACCAGAGCGTGGGAAGCATTGTCCTGGGAGTAGGTTGTGCGCACGCGCCCGGTGAGTCTTTGTGTAAACTACAGTTGGTCTCGTGCTGATGACGCACGAGCCCGGCGCCCGGCGTTTCCTCCATTGTGTTTCTGCGCATCGCTGCTAAAAATCAGAGACAAAATCCATTTTATGATGAATTTCTGTTATTAATGATGCTTTTTCCAGAAGTGTGGGCTCCTATGTGACCCAGAGAGAAGCGGAGGACCGTGTGTTAAAACTATGAACATGAATAAAGGCTGGCTGGAGCTGGAAAGCGACCCGGGTGAGTAGCGGCTAACGGCTAACAACAACAACACCATCAACAACGTTCATAATCATAGTCATAACAATAACAGCCCATAAACACGATTCTCAGCCTTCATTGCGGAACGTTTCTCCGTTTTAGTGCCTGTTAGAGAGTCTTGAAGGTACAGCTTGCCGTTTACTTTAGGTATTTAAACGTTTTTTTCTGAATTTCTTGAGCGTTTAAATTAAGGCTGCACGATATGGACAGAAAATCTGTGATTTTACTGCGACATATGGTAATTATAATTATATTAAGGATATTTTAATAAGTCAGTAATAATGAATAAACAATCAATTTTCTGGCTAATACAGACTCACGTAGCAAACTGTTAATGTATGTTAGTGTGATTGGTAACACGTTGATTTGTTATTTGCATATGGTAGCGTTTTCTGATATCAGTACTACGGAGACCCATTTCATGATGATGATTAACAGACGATATGTTGCACAGCTCTCCCAGCCAAAAATGGTGAAATAATGTCCTAAATTGCTACTTTAACAAAAACCAAACAGTCCTATTTAGGTCAATTGAGAAATTCCACATTACATTAAAATGCTGTAGTTTTAAGAGAAAGTAAATATATTTATTAAACACTTGTTAAATATGCATGTTTGCCTTATGTCTGTTCTCTTATAAGAATTTTCTGTGAGGCTAAAATAAAACAAAACCCGGAAATAAAGTACTTTACCGTCTTTAAAAATGTTTTTGTCGATTTCAACTGTAACACCATGGAGGTATTTTTCCGAATAATAGAGAATTAAAAAACATCTGTCCATTAAGAGTGGGAACACAATTCTCAACCTGACAATTTCTCCATTTTATTGCCTGTTAGAAAGTCTTAAGATGTTTCCTAACAAAACCCATTTATTTCAGTCCAAATGCTTTAGAATGACATTGGTATGTTTTTTATTATTGTGTTTCTTGAGCTTTTATAGTAAAAATTTAACCAGAATTTTACTTTTTGCTTTATCTTCAGGACTGTTCACCCTGCTGGTGGAGGACTTCGGTGAGAAAACCTTGAAGCCACCTAGGGGAGCACCGAATTGATTTTTTGGCAGAAACTGAAAACCAAAAATGAGGAAACACTTGGCTGAAAACCGAAACCCAAAAAAAATTTGTTATATCAATTGTTTGTCATATTGCCGTTATATTGCTGGTACTGTGTGTTCTCCACATAAAAATCAAGCATGAATTAATATTCATGGTTCAAAGAATAAATCTGTTACAAAACTATGAAAATATTTATTTAGCATTCAAACAATGCACAATATAGTGAAATATTATACAATCAAATATCTTCTTTCATGAAACAAGTGAATTCAGGTGCATTTTAATATTCATAACTAAGTGCATTAACATAGTGCATTCAGAACAAGTGCTTCAGAACAATTGTGTATTTAAAGAAAGACAGGGATAGCCTATATATTAATCACTGGAAAACTTTCACAACTTTTCCAAAAAAAATCAATTATGTGTGACAGCACATACATATTCATGGCTGGAGGTTTCTTCTTTTTGCCACCAGCAAAGGCAGCAGTGTGAGGATTGTAAAAGACTAGATAACTGGATAAGGAGGCATGTTGACATTGGGATCAAGTTCAAAAGATATATATAAATATAAATATATAAAACACAGACCACTCACAAACCACAAGAAGAGATAAAGAAAGCAATAAATAAATAAATAGGCAACTAGCTGGAATAAAACTCACTAAGTGGACAAGGGCTACCCCTCTTTTTCACCTTTCAAGAACATGAGTGGAATAAAATAAAGTTTAAAAGCCATGGGAGTTCGAAAGCGAAAGGTAGATGGTAACAGCATGTATTCAGCATGAAGAGGGTGAGTGGTGTCTTGGCTAATAAACCTAGCTTTACTGATCATATCAGTATCTGCAGAAATGAAATGAGGCATCTTATCCAGAGCAGCTTATAATCATTAGTTACAGGCAGGGCCACCGGGACGATTTTTTGTCCCAGTCCAGCCCTGGGTACAGGGACAGTCCCCATGGAGACACATGTGTATATCAGTGCATCACTAATATTTAGTGCAGAAGGCTGAGTCATTCATTTTGTGTTGTGTTTGTTTGATAAAATGCTGCGTGTCCCTGGCTGGTGAGTGGTGGCGAGTGAGTAAGGCTGTCTGTGGGAATCAGTCTCCCTCCCTGTCCCGAGGCCTTCGCTGCACATAGAATGTTTTTCCCACTCATGGTTCAACTCACTGGATCATTATCACACATTTTATGAGTTTAATGAGGTGTATATGAGTAGGCAATATGCTAAAAACGTGCACAGCTGTGGCTTTTCAGAACTGGGAGTGAGCAAATGTTGGCTTTGAGATCTCCAGATCTGACATTCTGAACACACACCCAGGGAGCAAATGATACTCAAGTGAAAATTATAAACCACAGCATCACAGACTTCCAAACACTAGTACTTTCACCCATTTCTTCCATACTGTTCTGTCAAGTGTGCTACTCTTTGGCTATAAATGGCTGTAGCCTTGCTGGGAATTGATCTATCCATCCAGCGTCAGTTTTGTTGCTACGTGGCAAAAATCCCCTTCAGCTAAAATAATGCTTTATTCTATATATACAATTCATTTATATTTATACATATATACATATGGCCACATTCTCTAAGGCTTGACCAGACGGTGTTTGTTGGCTGATCATGAATAAGGCAGTCAAACTGTTCCGGCAAAAGTTCAGTCTAACCTTCTCAGCCCGGTGCATCGCTCAGTAGCTCAATTTCCACTCTAGAGACTTACCTACCTGGCAACCCAGCGTGGAGCCACACAGCAGTGAGCATGAACAACCCTCCTTTCCTTCCTGCTTTCTGGGACTGTAATGCTACATAAATGAAATTCCTTCCATGATTATTCGTTGACGTTATTCGCATTGGGATTATTTTCTAATGTTCCATAGTCCTGTATTCATCAGCATGGTTTTCAACCACAGCAACACTCTGAGCAATACTGATGTGTTTGTAGTCAACTGAAAGAACCATTATGGACACCTGGGTTTACCTGGAGTTCTGAAAACACAAAATAGAGAGAAAGTGACTGAAATGAAGAGACTGAAATTGTATTTATCCGAGTATAGAAGGTAAAGAAGATGAATTCGGTGAACTTAAATGAAACTGAAAGTTGAATCACATATCGGCCGTTTTAGCCGGTGTTACAAACCAGTGTTTTATTGCAGAGACATTTATGTGTCTGTGCCTGTGATGGTCTTGTGTGTGTGTGTGTGTGTGTGTGTGTGATGCCTTGAGGCTTGTTTCTAGTGAAACTCACAATCACTTTCGAGTGCTTAGTCATACTTGGAGAAGGCAACACACTTTCAGACTTTTAACAAGCGCGTAGTCACAGAAACAAACAGACTTTTCTTACTCATTTCAAATGCTGAAGCATCCAGACTCTTACAGGTTATACACATTATTAGACAATAAAACATTGTTAGACACGTGTGTAATACAAGATAAACAGACACAAGATGAGTCATAGGTGATACATTGATGCTGTATATGTGATATGAGATCACATGACGCTGTTTTTTTAAGCTCTGGTCATTATTGGCCCATAGCTATGAGCACGTATCATTAATACGTTATAACATCTGCTAATTCATTTAAAATATTAGAATAGTTTCAGGCAGTATTGAAGAGTAGACTGTAAGGATATTACATTGTATCCCATAGTAATACAGTAACTGATATACTGTAATACTTTTAGGGTCAGGCAAGTCATGTCAAGAGACACATTTGCAGTAGAAGATAAATAGAAAGGGGAATAGTTATAGATACACTGATGCTGCATATGAGGTCATATACAGCTGAATATGAGAATTTTAGAATGTATGGATATTAGAATATCTAAAAAAAAATGTAGGTACAGTTTGCACCATTCAAGGTGAAACAGAAGATTTTAAAAGGAAGTTGATAAATAAATTCAGCTTCTTGAATATGGCACAGCAGAAATAGCACTATATAGTGTGTCGGCCATGTAGTGCTGTTCTAGTTCTCATCTCTCAGATATTCAGTCTGTTCACTGCGCCAAATTCTATCGAATTAATAAATAAGTTAACAAGCGAAACACTTCAAACTCCATACCTGTCTCCCCGCCACTATACTCAGTGTGATGCCGCGTAATGCAGGGAGTCCGTTAGCTAAGCGCTGGTTAAGTTCTCCTCAGTATTGAGTTTTCCATTGACATTGTGTTAGTGGCAGCTGGTCTCACAAACCTTGGTTGTGTGATTGGGGCTCGTGGGTGTGGCTTGAACATGGGTGTGGCAAAAACAAGTCAATAAATAAACAGTTAAAAGAGTACACTATTAATTGTATTAAAATGTTGAAATAGATAGTCATTGGTATATTAAAGAAGCAATCATAATCTGAAATCTTTATTGATCCTAGAGGCATTTGCCTATGCCACGGCTACAGAGACACACAGTGACACACCAGCAAGAACAATATAAAACACAGTATTTGAAATAAAAGTCTAAATTAAACTCTCCACATGTTTGGTAATAAATACACTATGCTGTATACAGAAAATGTCAGTAAGAGAGATGGACATTCTATAGATAGACCAATAAAATTACTGCACAAGTAGTTTATTAGTGACACAAAATAGTGGTTTGAAGTTGTTCTCCCTACGAAGTCTTGCACGTAGTCGTGATGTTGCACATAATAAAACTATTGCACATAATAAACAATTGCTCATAATAAAAAAGAAATTCCATGAAATTATAAAGGATTAGCACAATGTATGAAATCTGGGTAGTGATTAGCTCCATTAGTTATATTAGGCCACATGTGGATGCTGTTTTTATGGCCTGGTCTTATTTACTTTGCTTTACATTATGCTGCATTTGGACCGAATTTGTAATTTTTCCTCCAATATCAGAATTGCTGGTCTGCTGGTGTGAAACTGATATTGCTGCCGTCCCTAGTTTCTGACTTTCATATCCAACTGTTTTCCAGGGGAAAAGCATGATAAGTACAGGCCTTAGACATACAATCATACACTTCCGAAGAATTCACGCACGCAGTCGCTCACTCATACAGAGCAGAGCGTTATGGTGGGACGGGACACTGACACACGGAACTGTGCACAATTAGGCTCGGAGGATTTAACCGTCTGTAGAACATAATGGCGTCATCACCGCAACAAGTCCGTACAACATTAGAACCGTCATAAAAGCATCACTCAGGCTGCGTACGAGGCTCGCACCTCACGCAAACGGATCAGGCCACATTGTGTTTGGTGCTTTTGAAGTCTTTTGTAGAGATCACACCGAAACGTCAGCGCCTGCTCTGCCCCTGCATTTTGGGCTTATGCATGTGCCGTGAGGCGCACCGCCTCATTGTGTGTGTTTGTGTGTACAGTACTGTTCAAACGTCTTAGGCACCTGTGCAAATAATATTTAAAACACATTAAGATAAGTAGTTCCCATAGTAATATTATTAAACACACTAAATAAAACAAATACAAATAACATTTTATGTACCGTATATTAATATGTGCCTTGGGGAAGTCCAGTATTAATGACTGGAGGAACCAAGGAGGAATCTGGAACCGAACCTGTGTTCTGCTCACAGCTCACACAATATCACACAATATCACAATATCTACAATAACTACTTTTACAAATAAAATGAATACTTTTTAAACGGACTTAGCAGAATGACACTATATCACACGCTGAGAGAAATGGCTTAAAACTATTTTTGCACATTTTAAGACTGTTGCACAGTACTGTATTTGATGGCTTGATGCAGCACTGTCCATTAACCAGTGTACTGTGGAGATAGCGCCTGTTCCTCTACTCTCTCATTTTTGCTGTAGGAGTGGAGTGTTTATGTATTTGGAGGAGAGGTGCTATTAAAAAATGGGTGGGCTCCCAGAAAAATTCCCCTTATGCGCTTTGATTTTAAGCAGGGGCTTCGTTTCCCAGGCCTGTGCCAGCGCTAAAAGTGATAACGCCCTCTTTCACATTATGATGAACCTCATGTAACAATGCAACAGTCACCCAGCTTTTTCCTGAGCCACTTTTTTTAAACTTGTCCAAATGTATGGCTGTGCAGAAGCCTGCCCTCTGCTGGTCAGTATTTGAGGTGCCAAATATTGTGCTGGTGGAACAAGGCCATTACTTTTATAAAAGTTGGATAAAGCATACTGTTAATTAGAAATAATGTTAAAGGATTTGTAGTGTATATATTGCATTACAATCATTTGGCCGAGGCTTTTATCTAAAGGCACTAACCATATACAGTCAAGCCCAAAATTATTTATACCCCTGGCAAATTTTGACTTAGTTTTTGTTATTCAACAGCAAGATTCTTCTTGATTGGAAATGACACAGGCGTCTCTCAGGAGATTATAAGACGATGTACAAGAGGCGTCACTGTGGAGAAAAATATTTTTATTTACATTTGAACAAAAAGTGGCATGTACAATATTATTCATACCGCTCTCAGCAATCAAATAGAAAAACCTTTATTGACTATTACAGCAATCAAACTTCCTATAATTGCTGACGACACTTTTTTGCACGTCTCCACTGGTATTTTCCCACAGAGTGTGACAGTTTGCAAAAGTTATGAATAATTTTGGACTTTTTGTTCAAATGTAAAAGCTGAGAAATATTTTTCTCCACAGTGATGCCTCTTGCACATCGTCTTGATATTTTCTGAGAGACGCCTGTGTCATTTCCAACCAAGAAGAAACTTGCTTGTCAAAAGTTGCCTGGGGTATGAATAATTCCGGCCTTGACTGTATATACTGGGATTTTGTGTGTTGGTTTACTGGTGTAAGGTTGTTCTGAACCTTCTTGGCATGTTTTTTTCCAGCTGGAAGAGCACAGCTGCGTATGGTGATGGCAGTGCTGTGATGGCAGACTGGTAGACTGGTAGACTGGCAGACTGGTAGACTGGTGATGGCAGTCTACGCACCTATGCAAGTTCTTTAAAGCCATTTTTCTCGCTGTGTGATAAAGTGTCTTTCTGCCAGCGCAGTAAATATAATAAATAAAACAAAAAAGCAGTAAAAGTATCACAATTAAAGTGGACACACACCACAGTGTGAACAGCACAAAATTCTTCCTCTGCATTTAAAGCATTCACCAAGTGAAGCAGGGGGCAGCCATGAACACAACACCCGGGGAGCAGTGTGTGGGGACGGTACCTTGCTCAGGGTACCTCAGTGGTGCCTAGCGGTCTTGGGGATGGAACCCAGACTTTCTGGTCGCAGGGTGAATGCCCTAACCACTAGGCCACCCAACAATTAGTTCTGTTAGTAAAGGTAGTGTCACGGCTGAGGGCTGTTAGTGGCCACCGTGGGTTTGTTTTGGTTCTGTGTGTTTTGGTTCCGTCTGTGTCACAT
>JBBPDB010000134.1:13231292-13260760 GCA_037974465.1 Brachypetersius altus
GTTTTTCTTTTGTATGTGTTTTTGAACTTGCAGCGCGTTTTTCTTTTGTATGTGTTTTTGAACTTGCAGCGCGTTTTCATTTTGTTTCTGCTTTTTCTTTTGTATGTCTTTTTGAACTTGCAGCGCATTTTCATTGAGTTTCTGCTTTTTTGAATTTGCAGCACGTTTTTATTTTGTTCCTGCTGTTTTTTTGAATGTCTTTTTTAACTTGCAGCGCATTTTCATTTAGTTTCTGCTTTTTCTTTTGTTCGTGTTTTGTCTCTAGGGGCCACCGTACTGGTGGCCCGAGTGAGGTTACATCACACCCAAACAATCACACAGATTATTTTTACACTTAATTCTCTTTTTTCTGTAGAACAGTCTGTTTGTCTTGCGGTGCCTTTAATGTCAATATATGTAAATGACCTCTGATTGGCTATTTCAGTCTGGGTTGTAACTTTGGAATAAGTGGGGGTGGCTAACTTCTTGGAATATGCACATGTACAGACACTGTTTTTTCCGAAAAAATCCTTCTAAAGGGCTGTTTTAGCAGCTTCATTCTTGCTGCCTGTTTATGCAGGCTTGTTCTTTCTGTTGAGTTTGGGCTATTTATCTTCTCAGGAATGTCTCAAGCCTAAAGCTCTGAAGGCCGGTTCTCGGATCCTGTCGTTTTCATAAATATCCATGTTTTCATTAATGTGTTTGAAGATGGTTGCTCTGCTGTATGTGCATTTGTGTCTGTTGGTGTTACACAATCAGAGCAGAACCCTGAGGACCATTACACTCGCTAATCAGCCTTGCTGGCCCAGCACACACTCCCCAATACCCATAAGCAACTGAGTAAACACAAACAAGTCAACCAGATTGTCTCTCCGTGGCAATGCAAATTCATGCCAATGAAAGCACGGTCTGGGCTCAGTCCAGGGGTGCCAAAAATACAAAAATGGCTAAACTAGCAATGTTTGTTTGTTGACTTTGAGAATGCTGGGTTTGCTGTTGAGTGGACTTTTGTTTATTGTTAGCATGTTTTGGGGTTGAAGTGGTCTTTTGACACAGTAAAGATTTTTAACCTACATTTTGAATAAAAATTAGGAAGCGGAACAGTTCACATGATTATATTCAGCCTAACTTTGAACTGAATCACACTGGAAAGTGGACTTTGAAATCCCCCTTTGTCTTGAGAGTGGTGAGGGCATGTCTAAAATCACTGACTTTTGATGTACATTCCATTTCTTATAGTTCCTTGTTCAAAATGGTAACGATCTTCAAATGTTTGGCATTGTTAGATCCCACGTTTTACACATCAGAATGAACAAAGAACTGGTAAGAACTGGCCCCCAAATAATGGAAAAGTAGAGATTAAAGGCAGAAGGGGCTATTTTTTGGTCTGGGATTAAAGCGTTAGGCAGTTTTTACAGAGCCCCAGTGCTGTACTGGTATAAATGACGTGTGAATAAATCAGTGCACCCCTCCCATAGCTGTGACCTACGACATTTAACATCTGTTTTCTTCAGAAATGCCATAGAGTTGTTTCCTGGACTCTTCACTGACTGTGGGAAATTTCCTTAGTGGGTTCATGATATTTAGTAGAATCCTTTCTACTAGCATTTCCAAAAAGGACACAACTGCAGGAGGGAGGATTTATTGTGATTCTATAATGTTTGTCAAAATTTTGAATTGTTGCCCCACAATGCTGTTCTTTTTATATACCTCAATCCACGTGAAACTTGGTGTGATGGAGGCCCACATGGCTGATACAGAGCTTTGCCCTCCTAGATGGACATGTCTCTTCACTATAGCGCCCCCTGAAGCCACAAAGTATTTTTGGGCAAAAGTCTGACAAATATTTTGCTAAAATATATACCAAGGGGTTGCAACTGCTGCAGCTGACACGTTTTATATCTCATCCCACTTAAACTAAAAATGTAAAACAGGGGATCTCTGGGGATTGGACTCCTCCTGATAATCAGGCCACACACACAGTTACGAATGTTGTTTCCCATCCAGACTGGTTAATGAGTTTTTTCTAAATATTTTGTTTATTTCATTATTTCAGTCAAGGATGTCCCTCATCACCTTTTCAATTAGTCAGTATATACAGCCCAACTGTGCTCCCAGAGTGCCAGGGTCCAGCCCAGTTTGGTGGTTCCCGTCCTTAAACACACAAATAAATCTGGTAATGAAGGGTTGAGCTGAACCAGGTGTGTTTGAGCAGGTGAATCACCACACTGTACTAGAAACCTGCCCTCCAGGACCTGAGTTGGACTGGTACCTTATTTTTCAGGTGCCTTTAAACTCTGTATTGCTATATGTGTTTATATATTACATGAAAAGATGGTTATTACTGGCTACACGCCTTATCTCTATGATTCTCCCACTCTCTAACAGAGAACTCTGCCAGTAAAAGCTGTGATCAGTGAACAGATAACTGTCACATATCTTATTAGGTTTTCTTGTGTTGTGAATCAACGCGTGTTAGCATGTGGGTTTATCATCTGCGCTTCCTTTTTGCTGATCCTATCACTACAATAGCTGCCAAAACTGTTGATTGACCCTGTCTCCGTTCATTCACTCTGAAAAACACAAAAGATCATCCTTCCTGTTGATACAACTGCATTTTTTTGTTGCCTTTCTGTTTTAATTTGCTCATTTGTTCCCTTGATATGTGATCTGTCTTGATCTATATCTCCTCTAATTGAAATGTGCCCCCATAGTGTCTGTAATACATTTTGAGGACAGACAACTTGTTTCATTCAGTGTTTCACCCATTTAAATGTTCTGATCTCTCATTAATATCTGTATTTTATTATAAACAAATGTATTTTATTAACTTTTTTAAAGCTTTTTTAAAGTTGCTTCATTTGGTAATATGAATTAATGTACTGTCTATGTTGAGCAGAAATAAGGTGTTGCCTGATAGACGTTTCCTGGAATTAATGTAATTATGGTTCCTAGCCTCACCAAATCCCTTTTAACATTACAGAGAGAGGAAAGAGGAAACATGGGCACCCTGATGATGAATGGTGGCCTGCTGTTTTGATGTTCATTAATACTGGTTCTTGCGGTATTCGCTTGTGATGGTTTTTTTGATACATGGTTCTTTACGCTACTGTTTTTTAGAAGAAAGAATGGCTCTGCCTAACATGCCAGACCCAGAGGGCCATGTCGGGGGATTTAGGGGTTGGTCGGTCTCCTGTCCCTCAGCCAATGGGATCCCCCCGGCCAGTGGGTCCTGCCAGTCAACAGCAGGCCCAGCAGAAAGGGCCCAGTCCTCAACCCGGGGTGAGACCTACAGGCCCTCAGCAGCAAAAACTACCTGGTGCCCAAGTAAGTGGTCCTCTCCCTCACACCAAACAGGGGACACCACAGAGCAAGGGTTCCACTCAACCATCTCCTGCCAAGACAGCCCCTACCCATCCTGCGACCAAGACCGAAATTCGAAAACAAGAGCAGAATGTTAGCAGGAAACAAATGTCCAAAACTGAGAAAGAGGGGGATACAAAAGCCCCTAGAAAAGGAGCACAGGACGTAAAAGACCAGAAGAAAAGTAGTGAGATGCAGAAATCTAAACACCATGATGTGAGTGACCCTCTGTGTCCTCATTGTCTTTGTACCTGTCCTCCATAACCAGCATAACCAGTCACGAATTTGACACGCTGTGATTGCGTGTTAAAGTTCCTATAATTATGCTGATGCCATCTGTTTTGAAAACCGATTCAGAGCCATACTTGGTCTGTTCATTATTTAATATACTCCATTATTATTGTTACCCCTATGCAATTTTGTCATCATCACTCGACCACCTCCCCCATTCTCTTTCCAGCAACAATCATCACTGTTTACAATCACTTCCTAGTCATCTTTTCACCTAGCTTGTCATAAGGTTTTAACCCTAACCACAATGTTACAGGACTGATACACTGTTCATATCTTGGACACCCATCATCATTATTGCTGTCGTGATCTACATGCAGTGTTCATTACTGTTTGTTTACATTTGATCCCTCACAGGTGTTGCATGCTCTAATGTTGTTGCATGCAGTTGGTGTTTTCTATTTATGATACTAAAGTAATATTTCAGTAGCATATATTATTGCTTACATCTTTTTTTCAAGACTATAATTTAATAATATTCATGTGGATGTTTACGAAGAAATATAATTATAATCTGTCATTTCCACAGGATTCCAACAAGTCCAGTACGCAGAGTCTCAGTGATACAGGCTATTCCTCTGATGGCATATCCAGCTCCCACAGTGAGATCACTGGACTCATCCAAGAGGAGGGAGTTAAACTCAGTGAGAGGGGGATCTCTGATCAGCGTAGCCCACCAAGCCCCTCCGAAATCACAAAGCTAGAGAGTTCCATGCGGCCACTGTTGGAATCACAGACGGCCTCCGATCAAGGTCGGGGTAGAGATTCTCATGGTGCAGCAGACACTGGTGATCAGCATAGACCTCAGACACTGTCCATATCACAAGACCAGTTTGATTCTGATGGGGAAGTGTCAGATGATCTTAGCTGCAAGTTACGTCATGATTATGTGGAGGACAGCAGTGAAAGTGGCCTTTCTCCCATGCCAACCAGACAGAAGAAATTGCAGAAGGAGCTAACAGATGAGGAGTTCATGAGGAGACAGATCTTAGAGATGAGTGCAGATGAGGATGAACTGGCAGAATCCGAAGGACATGTGAGGACGAAGAAGAGCCATAAACACAGTGGTGATCTGGGGAAAGAGAGACGACGCCTTACACAGCAATCTAACAGTTTTGAGGAGGACACTAAAGGCAGTGATGGTGCATACAAGTCCACTGATGGGGACGAAATGATTGGCTCACAAGGAGGCCTAAGACGATTTAAGACTATAGAACTCAATAACACTAATAGCTTTAGTCGTGACATGGAACTTAGCACAGAGCATGACCTCAGAGAACCAGAGCTTGAGATGGAAAGCCTAACTGGATCACCAGAAGAGAGGTCAAGAGGGGAGTATTCCTCAACTCTCCCTGCTACCACACCTAGCTATACATCTGGCACCTCCCCCACCTCTGTCTCATCACTGGAGGATGATAGTGATAGTAGTCCTAGCAGAAGGCAAAGGCTGGAGGAGGCTAAGCAGCAGAGGAAAGCAAGACATCGATCCCATGGCCCACTTTTACCCACAATTGAGGACTCCTCTGAAGAAGATGAATTGAGGGAAGAGGAAGAACTTCTAAGAGAACAGGAGAAAATGAGAGACTTGGAACAGCAGAGGATTCGCAGCACTGCCAGGAAAACCAAACGAGACAAAGAGGAACTAAGGGCCCAGAGGCGTAGAGAGAGGTCAAAGACTCCTCCCAGCAACTTGTCACCTATCGAGGATGCTTCGCCGACAGAGGAGCTTAGACAGGCAGCTGAAATGGAAGAACTTCACAGATCTTCCTGCTCAGAATACTCACCCTCAATGGACTCAGAGGCAGAGGGGTTTGAAATGAGTTCAAAGCTTTACAAGTCTGGCAGTGAATACAATCTGCCAAATTTCATGTCCCTGTACTCACCTACAGAGAAAACCTCCACTGCTGCACCAACTACAGGAGATAAATCACTTAAAAGTGCTGAGGAGGTTTATGAGGAAATGATGAGGAAGGCAGAGATGATGCAAAAGCAGCATGGACAGCCAGGTAGGCAAGGCCAGCAAGGGCCCCCGCATTTAGCAAATTATCAGCACCTGGGTACAGGGTCAGCATCTTTGAGTCCAGGCACAAGCCCCACACAAATCGCAGCCCCTGTCTCATTTTCAGATAGAGGCTCTAGTGAAAGGGGAAAAGCTGGAGTTAATGAGCCACAGCACTACACACAACAAAATCAGGCCAGGGTGACTAGCCAGACTTCCAAAATGGGTCCTGCACATCCAGGTACCCAGTCACAAGTGCGTCAGTCTGTCCCTGGACAATCACAAGTAAGACCTTCTCAGGGACAATCGCCTGACCCTGGAAATTCTTCACTGACATCAAAGATGTTCTCGTATTTCAAGGGTCCAAGCCCTCCTACATCCCCCTCTGCTTCTCCCTCACATAGTCCCACTCGAGTTCGTGCTCCTGGTCCCACATCATCTGCACCAACCACTCAAGGGTCTCACATCTCTCGAACTGGAGCACCACGCCTTGCAAGACAGCAGTCCTCTCAAGATTCCCCTGTCATGGTGATAGCAGGTACTACTAGTCAGTCCACAAAACCAGCAACTGTAAATTCTTCCACATCTCCTCTGTCTTCTCCAACAAGTAATCGGCAACATCCAGTTTATCAGACTCAGTCTGCAGTGACTACATCCCCACAGAAGACACAAAGAGCACAGTCAGCTGAGAAAGTTGGTATAAGCACTGCCACCGCTTCAGGCTCCCAAAGCCATAAATCTCCTCCAGGTGAAAACATATCATTGTGTAAGATCTCTACTATCCCAGGAACATCTAGGGTTCTTGAGCAAGGGACAATGACCCAAAGTGGTAATGTTGTTGATCTTAGAGCACCAATGAAGCCTACTCCAATCATCATGACAGACCAGGGTATGGATTTGACATCTTTAGCATCTGACACACGAAGGTACTCACTTGATTCAGACCAGCCCCCAAGTCGTCACACAGCAGTGCAACCTTTAATCATGAATCTAAATGCACAGGCACAGCCTCATGTGACAACATCCACACCAACGACAGTAAGTGTTACTGTGGCAGCGTCTATGTTCATATCACAGCCAAAGCACCCAGTGATTTATGGAGATCCACTTCAGAATCGTGTTGACCTTGGTCAGGGGGTTGGATCAGCTGTTTGTCTTACTCAGACCAGGTCACCAATTGCAGACCCATCTATTCCAAAGATAGATGCATGTCTAGAAGATTTAGGTATCCAACAGCAGCAGCTCCAAAAACAGCAGCAGAAGCTTCAAGAGCAACAACAACTCCTTGAACAACAGCTTCAACAGCACCAACAAAACGCATCTTCCTTTGCTCGTTTTAACTTAGCAAACCAAGTCCAACCCATACTGCTGAAAAAAGATTTAGTAGTAAGCCAGACCAGTGGTGGAGGTACTCAAACAGTGGTTAGTGCCATTCCAAAGATTTCACCTCTTCCCCCCCAGTCCTTATCAGGTTCTGTTTCTCCCACCCCTACTCTTGGCCATGACATATATGGTGGGGTCGCTTTGGAACTAAAGAATAAGCCTACTGTTGTGAACCTCTCTACAGGCAAGCCGCATGTAATGATGGTACAGTTAGATGAAGGTACATCATCTGAAGGAGGCACTGTTACCCAAATTGTTAAAAAAGAGGAGCCCCCACCAGCCCCAGAAGTCCTAGATCTCACTGGACAGATAAAGTCAGAGAACCAAGTGGCCTGCTGTGATGTTGTCTACAAGTTGCCTTTTGCTGGTAGCTGTTCAGGTTCTTTTGGTCAGAGAGGAAAGACGGCTACTTCACAGCCAGCTCCTACTGCTGAGCCCACGCAAGCTTCTCGTCAGCAGCTAGCTAATATGCAAGGAACAGCAGAGGAGCATAAACCTTTTACCATGCCTCCTCCTGGGCGGCTTCCACCGTCAATGTCGGACACAAATCTAGCAGATTCAGGACTTCAGTACTATCAGAGAACTGATCCTGGGGATCTTGCAGTGGATTTAAGCTCCATGAAACAAGCATATGAGGCAGGATATCTGGGAATGGGTGCCCAGTATGGATCTTACACAGACTTGCGCCATCAAGGAGATGTTTCAGCACCAGCTTTACCTCTGCGTAGATATGGCTCTATGTCCAATATCAGTGGAGACTATGGTTATCCTTCCCGTGACCAAGGTGGTTTTCAAGAATCAAATCTTGCACAGTATAGTGCCACCACTGCTAGAGAAATTAGTAGAATGTGTGCTGCTCTGAACTCTATGGATCACTTTGGGAATCGTTATGCCAATAGCCCTGAACTTGTACAGTATGGTGCTGGAAGAGGAGGCCCTGCAGGAAGGCTAGGTCTGCAACAGGGTCTGGCTTCTATCAGAGCCAATCTGCTCTATGGGCCGGATGGAAGGCCAACCGTGCATGGTCAGGCACTTACTAGTCTTATCAATGCTAGACAGGCTAGCCTGCGAGCCTTATATCCCCCAGCCGTGAGGACTGCAGATGGCATGATATACTCTACAATCAATACTCCTATAGCTTCCACTTTGCCAATCACAACTCAGCCTGCCCCTGTGTTAAATCCTATGGCAAGAGGAGTCTATAGACCTTTCCCTCCAGGCAATGTTACAGCTGTTCCACTGTCTAGCCTTACTAGATTGCCTCATGTGACTCCAAGGATACCCCTCCCTGCACAGGGTCCTTACAGATATGTCCCTCCCAACCACTTCTCAACATCTACACCAGATTCTCTCCCAGGAAGCATGCCGCCTACAAGTACCTCTCAAGAAGCTCCTGTATACCTTGGAAAGCCAACGGTACCTGGCACAATGCCACCAAGTACAACATTACCACCTGCCCAATCCATTACAAACTTGCAGGGCATACCTAGAGCAAATGCTTCAACAAGTGCTATGCCAGCTCAACCAAATATATTAAATCAACAGACGTCTCAGAGTCATATTGCAGTTGGTGGTACCACAGTCCTTTCCCCTGCTCAGACTCAAATTCCAATGCAGCAGCAAGCACAGCCCCAAACCCAGCCTCAAGGGTTCACCAAAGGTCAGGATTTGTCCATCTCTCAAGGTTTGTCAGTTTCTCAAAAACAGTCCCACGTATCAGTGCCACAGTCACAGTCACAGGCAGTAAGCAGTGTGTTGCCAGATCCAACAGTAAGCAGCATCATGACCACATCTACAGACATAGAAAAAGAGAAAGAAGAAGAACGTTTACGACAGCAGCAGGAGCAGCTCCTGCAGCTTGAGAGAGAGCGTATTGAGCTTGAGAAGCTTCGTCAGCTGCGTCTGCAGGAAGTGTTGGAGAGAGACCGGTTAGAGCTACAGAGGCACAGGGAGAAAGAACAGCTGATTGTGCAGCGTGAGATCCAGGAACTGCAGAACATCAAGCAGCAGGTCCTCCAGCAGCAACAGGCTGAAAGGGAAACACAACTTGTAATGCAGAGAGAGCAACTAGCCCAGCAAAGAATGCAGCTGGACCAAATCCAGTCCCTGCAACACCAACTCCAGCAGCAGCTTGAAGAGCAAAAGAGACAGAAGACAGCAGCTGTTGAAGCAGCTGCAGTTGCAGCCGCAGCAGAGGCGGCTGCTGCTTCTGCTGCAGCTGCTGCAGCAGCCACGACGGCTCAAGGTGCCATTCAAGGCATAATGGTTGGTGGTGCTCCTCAAGCCATTTCCATCATTTGCGACCAGAGCGGTAGAGTTATTCCACAAGATGGGCAGAGTTTGCAGTTCTTGCCTTGCGTAGATGGGCAGGTGGTGCAAGCCCTAGTGTCTACAAGGTCCATACCCAGCTCTTCTTCTGAAATGTCCCTGAGGAACAGTGATGATCAGAGAAGTGTCCATGTTATGAAGAAACAAAACTCAATGCCCCGTTTAAGGGATGAATCAGAGGACGAACCTGTAAAGAGGATTGCAGACAGCAGTGTCCAAACTGATGATGAAGATGCAGAGGATCGGTTTATGTCACGCCGCAGAAGGACCAGGCGCATCGCTGACTGCAGTGTGCAGACGGATGAAGAAGACCAGGCAGAGTGGGACAACCAGCCAGTACGACGACGACGCTCAAGGTACTCAAAACACTCTGAATCAAGTGCAGAAACTAAGACTGATGCTTCCAAAGTGACGTCAAGCATAGCCATACAGACCACCAGTGACTCCTCCTGTCAGACTGAAACAGATCAGCTGGGCAGAGTCTCTCCAGCCATTCACATTACTATGGCTGACACATCCAAGGTTGAATTGCTTCACTACATCTCTGCCCCTGAGAGGACACAGAAGGGAGAAAGTTTGGCGTGCCAGACTGACCCAGAGGCACAGTCTCACGGTGTGGTCACTCCTCAGCTCAGTGTTCCCACCACAGTCAGCCCCTACTCCACCAGTTTACAGCTTGTTGGTGCCACCCCAACCAAGTTTGAAAGGAGGAAGCCAGACCCACTAGACATTGGTCTACAAGCCCAACAGAATGACACCCGACCACCACCCAAATCCCCACAGGTGCTGTACTCCCCTGTGTCACCCCTGTCCCCACACCGCATGCTGGAGACCTCCTTTGCCTCCAGTGAGAGGCTCAACAAGGCCCATGTTACACCTCAGCAAAAAGCCTTCACCACAGAGTCTCCCCAAAGGCATCAGACAATTCCAAGGCCCATAAAGAGCGTTCAGAGGTCCATGTCCGACCCCAAGCCCCTCAGCCCAACTTCAGAAGATCCGTCCAAGACCAAGTTTACCCTGTACCAAAACCAAACCAGCTCAAGCAGTCAGGTAAGAAAACAAAGTTATCATTTGAGCAAAATGTATATTTTCTTTTTGTTAGTTGCAAGATGCGAATAGATGTTGACATAAGAATGGTTAGAGTGAGGCTGATGATACATCCCATAGGATTTGACTTCAGTGGAGATAAAATGGATTCCAACACACTCTTGTTTGTCCTCCCACTCATTATTTTCCCTCTTTTCCTCCCTTTTTTAGCTGTAAACCTTGCTTGTGTCTTAGTTGGATCCTTTGGTCATGGAGGGCAAGTGGTGCATGATGGAGAGATGCAATTAAGATGTTCTTTATCAGCTTCTTTTTCTTAGGTAGCCGTTATTTACCTTTGGACAGGTGATGTGAAGTAAGAATGGTGTTGTGCATCATTGTCGTTTGTGTCCTTGATGATATCCTATGCACCATTCCTTTTATCTCTTATTTCTAGCCTCTTATCAGACTATTTTGCTTTATTTTATCTTATATTTCCCTGAAAAGTTTTTTATGTCTGTTTTTAGATTTTTTGAGGTTTTTCTTGCTTATATATATTTTTTTTCCTCTCTCACACACACACACACACACACACACACACACACACACACACACACACACTCACACTCAGTGCTATGTCTGTAAAAACCCTCAGAATTGCCAGCAGGAGTCACACTGTGTAAGCATCCTGGTTTAGCCCTTGTCTTCCGGCTTGTCAGCAGCTGGTCAGAGAAGGTCTGAGTCTTTCATTTTCAGTGTGAATGCTGTTCGAGGAACATTCAAGCCTGACAGGCAGGTTCATTGTATTTCACAAGCTGAAAGAGGATTTAATTTTTGTCTTTTTTGTTTTTTTGACAAGGCCAACGGGCTTTTTGTCATCCAAATATGTCTTACGGATTTCCACTGTCTCCACAATGGGTATGAAATTCTTTTTAGAGATTTCGGGGTAAAGAATTAAGTCTAACTTAATTGTACATTTATGCATCTACTGAAATAATCGATGTTAAACGTATGTGCAAATTCTTATACTTAGTCACACTATGCGACTTGTCATTAGATTAGTTGGGGGAATGTGGGGGTGCTAAAATGACCTTCCATCAAAACAAATGCTATAAGGCTACAAAGATTGAAAATGTGTTTAAATATTATAAGCACTATAATCACTGTCATTACTTTTTTAACTGACATAGTGTCTACTTAAATATTGAACAGAATAAAAATATTTCTCATATTGAATATATTGTACCTCTTAAGCCATGCAGAATTAATGCTAAACCAGGGAGGTGCAATTAATAGAATTAATAAATTAATAGATTAATAACTATTCTTATCCCGCAGTCATATTGCATGTTTCACATTCCCTACCTAGGTTATTATTCACCTTAAAAATAATATTGATGGGTGTAATAATTGGACAGTGACCAGGGTAACTAGCTGCCAGCCGAGGCTAACTCCCCGTCAGCTGTCGAGCTAACTGGCTCTCAGCCTGTCTTTTTCTTTGCTTTCTTGTTTATCTGCTGCGAGAGGATGCATGTGGATGCCGGTCCAAAGGAACAGAAGTAATTAAATTCTAGAAATAGCCACTGCTCCCAGTGGTGTTGCAACCAATTCAGAGCGAAGATTCACAATTGAATGTCTTTTTATTCATATGTGAACAAAATTAGAGTTATATGTGCAAAGAAAAGTGTGAGCATCATATCATAAGCAATTTCCTCTGTGATCAATAAAGTTCTGATTCTGATTACAATGTCCAGATATAAGCTCTCTAACTAGTTTGCGGGTTAAAGCTAGTGTCCCATTTTAATGATTACACTTTCTCTTCTTTATCTCTCACCGTCCAGATGTCTTCCCTGCAGCAGCAGCAGAACGCTATGATGAAGAAGGTGAAGCGGACCCTCCCCAGCCCTCCTCCAGATGAGACGCCCCTCCCTATCGTTACCCCTGCAGTGTCCCACATGTACAGCTCCCAAGGCATGTCCCAGAGAGTTCTGCCTCGCCCAGTACAAGGTGTGACTAAAGCGGGTCTTCTAAGTGACCTGAAAGCAGTTGAGCAGGAGTCCTCCAAGCTGCGTAAGCAGCAGGCAGAATTGGAGGAAGAGGAGAAAGAGATTGACGCCAAACTACGCTGTTTGGAAATGGGAATCACTCAGCGTAAGGAAACAATGGTGAAAGAGCGAGAGAGGAGAGAGCTGGCCTACCTGCGTAGCATGGGGGATGCACGGGACTACATGTCAGACAGCGAACTGAACAACCTCAGGCTGGCTGGGGTACCGACTGGGACATATGAAGGAAATGCAATGTTGTCACGACCAAGCACAGCACCTCTTAACCAGTTTACTTCGGAGTTAAATGCGGCTTCTCAGTACATGCCCACCTCCTCGTATGTCCCGTATCCATACCAACAGAACCAGCCCACACCAAATCAGCCACCAACTGCAGCATATCAACAGATTGGGTTCCAGCCACCACAGTATCCTGCTCCATCACAGCCCCAACCAGGCACCTTCCAGCCTCATCCCCCACAACCTTCATCGTACCAGACTCAAGGAACCTTTCAGAGTCATGGTTACACCCAGTCTTCATATCAGACTGACATAGGCTTGCAGCAGCCAAGCCATCAGGGCTTCCAGCCTACTGTAGGTCCCTTGCCTGGACAGACTTTACCATATCCTAGCCAGAACCTGTCCTTCCAGCCCCAGGCTGATATTCTCTCTGTTCATCAGATGCCACGACAGACATCGTTAGCTGATCTTGAGCAGAAGATGCCAACCAACTATGAAATCATCAGTAACCCTGCAGTGTCAATAGCCACCTCGGCTCAGGAGACCGGCTTCAGTGGTGCATATTCTTCACCCCTGACAAATGCTTACGGTCCATATCGTACCCCTGACCAGACACTGACCGACCGAATACCAAGTCCTACATCAGGGTTTGGCACAGAGGGTCTCTATGCCACAAACCTAGAACAAAATATCCCCAGAAATTATGTCATGATAGATGACATCAGTGAACTGACAAAGGATAACATGGGATCTTCAGATATGTCCAGGACAGGCTATGTGACTGAGAATGGTCCACGAGGGACTGGGTATGGAGATAGGTCTGAAGATCCATATGGAAGACCCACCGACAGTACAGGTTATCATCAGCAGGGTGCAGTAGACAGTCATGGCCGGCCTACCACAACTGTAAGTGGTGGATCATCTTATTACTATGATGACTACAAGCATGGATCTCGCAGCAGTTCAGGAATGGGAAGCCAGAAACACTCATCTAAAAATTTGGCACCAGCTGTTGTGTCCTCCAAGCGTAGCAAGCACAGGAAGCAAGGCATGGAGCAAAAGATTTCCAAATTCTCTCCTATAGAAGAAGCAAGAGATGTCGAGTCTGATCTGGCTTCCTACACAATGACGACATCAACAGGTGGTAGCTGTACAGTGGTGTCTAGGACAGGAGGGAAGAAGAACATATATGATCAACAGAAGCACTATGGCTCAAGAGAGCACCTGGAAGACGACGATCGTTTGTACAGCTCTGGAAGGTCAAGGTCCACAGGCTATGGCATGGATAAAATCTCATCCAGAGACTCAGCAGGTTACAGGAGCAAGTCCTATGAGAGAGATGCCATGGAACGATCCCAGAGGGGTATCCACAGCCGGAGTGGAAGGCCTTCCATGCGTACTCAAAACTCTGAGGAGGAGAGCCCACTCAGTCCTGTAGGAAAACCTATGGGTATGGGACGTGGCACAGACCCACATGATGTGCGAAATCAGTATGGTTCCAGTCATTCCCTGCCAGATGTGCAGGACCATCACATACGGGACATACCAAAGAGCCATGTGTACAAGCCGGATGACCCGTATCTAGTGGACGATATGCATTGTGCGGTTTCTGACAGTGAAGGTAACTGGTGCTGAATCACGACTTGCCTGTTTAAAGTGCATCCTATCAATCAAGTGACTGCATGCCGGTGGTTACACCTTGATGATGTTCTGTGTTTGCTTTTTATGAGCATTTTTGTTCAGTGCACAAAACCATATATGCCTACTTGTTTGCATGTTGTTTCTCAATGTTAAGTGTATGTTAAGTAAAGTGTATTCGTTCTCATTTGTGTTATGCATGTGCTGCTTTTTTAAAAACTGACTTCCCCATGTTTTTTCTTTTTTTTGATGGACTTGGCTGTATTTTTGTGTGGATTTCTTTTCTCTTCCGTGGGAGATCTTGCATGTTTTGGCATTTCCCCTCTTTTTCTGCATGGCTACAGTCTCCATTCTAGTTTTTTCATAAAATAGCTCTGACTTTTTTCATCTTTGTCTTGGTTCCCCAAAAAGCCTATCATTTGGGTCAGGAGGAGACAGACTGGTTTGAGAAGCCACGTGAGGCTCGTTCAGACCGTTCTAGGCACCATGGTGGAAGCCATTCTTCTTCAGGTAAGAGAGGCCACGTCAAGCACACCTACCATGATTATGATGAACCCCCTGAGGAAGACTTGTGGCCACAAGATGATTATGGCCACCAGCACCAGTCCTCTTCCACCTCTCCCCGAGAACACCGTCATCATGGTAGCAGCTCAGGACGTCATTCTTCATCGCGGCATTCTTCCGAAGATCCTAGATCCTCTCGTTCTTCCCGATCACATACAAAGGACCCTTCTAATCGCTCCGAAGGCCGTGGCACTTCTTCCTCTTCCCAGAAAAGGTCCTCGGATCCCCGATCTTCACAGCCTGGTTACCGAGATTCAGGCGACTACTCCCGCGACCCTGCATCTGGACACCACCACACGTCCAGCGGCCAGCGGGGGCAAAGACAGCCTGGTTCATCCAGGAGGCAAGAATCTCCTGGGTCCAGGCAACAGCAGCATCAACAACAACAGGTTCCTGGAAGTCAACATCAACCACCACAGCAAGGACAGCAGCGGTCAGCGGCACAGCCAGCACCTAGCAGGCAACCTGGATCTCAACAGCCCGAGACTGGGCAGGCCAGCCAACAGACTCGCACCCAACAGCAGCAGCCACAGCAACAGCCAGGACAGCAGCCAACAACAACAGCTGCCACAGTCCAGCCCATGCCCACAACCACAGCTGCTGGTACTGGAGCTGGGGCCGCTCAGCAGCAAGCTAAGCCTGGTCAGGCTTCAGCACCAGGCCGACAGCAGGCAGCAGGACCAACTGCAGCTCAGCCGGCTGCTGCTGGGGTGAGTAAAGATTAAGCTTTTTATTTCAGTTGTTCTACAGGTGCATCAATGCTGATATGTGTCCAAACCCTTAATCATAAGCATTGTAACTACAATAAGCAAAATATGATCTGATTACTGTAAAACATATTCTTCATTAAAATGTATTTTGCATAGTCTCTAAAATTAAATACAGATGCTGAAATTGTTGGCAAACTGTTGCTTAGATTAAACGTAGTCTTGTGACAGGACAATGTAATCCAGGACTAGATTTAGCACCTGGAACCAATCCTAAATGATGAATGTCCACAATGTTAGGGTTGGGATTAAGATAAGAATCAAGTTTACAGTGTTTAGGGATAAACACCTTTATTATACTTCAGCCAGCTAATCCACATCCTCCAGCTGTTACTTGGTTGACCTCAGTCAGACTAATAATAAAGAATTGTGATCTGGGTTAAAGTTCCCTGATTATCATCCCTTTTTTGCAAAGATGGTAAAGATGGATCCTGCTCCTGCTCCTGCTGCACCAACTCCCGCTGTTGCTATTGGGTCTAAAGCTGTACCCCAGCCTGCCAAGGCCCCCACGCCTCCGGCCACAGGCATCGGTGAGTGGAGCCATTTTGTTGCAGGATCAATTTTGTTGCAGTTTGTAGCGCTGCTTAAATTAAAGGGATGCTCCAGCATTTTTCAGGATAATCGCCATGTCCTGCATGCGATTAAACGTCGCTGAATTGAGAAATTGCTAGGACTGGGTAATAATTAAAAGATTTGAAAGCCCTGTAATATGTGAATCAAACCTTTTCTGCTATTCAATGAGTGGGAGACTTCCCTCTTTAGCCCGGTTTTCCAGGCCCAGATTAAAGTGACCATTCTGTCATTCATAAACACACTGCAGTGCACAGTGTGAACGGCACAAATTCTTCCTCTGCATTTAACCCATACACTAAATAAAGCAGCGGGCAGCCAGGAACACAGCGCCCAGGGAGCAGAGTGTGGGGACGCTGCCTTGTTCAAGGATACCTCAGAGATGCCACTAGCAGTCCTGGGATTTGAACCCATATCCTTCTGATCACAGGGCCAACTCCCTAACCACTAGGCCACCAGCTGCCCCTAAGCACGGACTAGAAATACGTTTTGGCACTTTGTTTGGTCCAATTTGTTTATTTTCACAAAAAAAGACTTGAGCTCTTTATATTTTATGAACATTTCATGACTACTACAAACGTTTGAAAAACATTTCATTCACATACCATTCTATATAACATACCTTAATAATATAAAAGTTACTTTCTATTACATTTAAAATTTGATGTTGTTCTTGTCTTTGTGTCTCTGTGACTGTGAAGTCCCATAAGCAATTGCCTCCATGATCAATATTGACTTGATCATGAAATCCATATTAGGCCAGTCTGGTTTTCTGTACATTTCTCTGCCTGTCTCATATTCTGTTAAGGAATCGCCCCCAATTCTGCTGTGTCATGATGTCAGTCATGGAGTTAGACTCTCGTAAGTGTTGATAGAACCTAGACAGAGAATTGAATCACGTGCGGCCTCTCATTTCACAGCTGCACTTCAGAGTTTATCGAATGTTATCATGAAGATGTTTATTTTTACGGATATAAACGAGAGCAATTTTGTCTCTGGTGCTGACTCGCATGCACCCGTACTTGGACGCAGACATAATTGCCCTCTCAACGTCCTCGATTAGGCTAGCATGAAACATGGAGAAGCTCTCACCCTGTTGGCATTGACACCTCCTTGAATTATTCATTCATGGTAATGATGTTGTTCAGGTGCACGGCTTCGTTGATGTGAAATACTCTGTTTTGATGTAACGTAACGTGTCTAAGCAGCTTGCTACCCCTGAGGACCAAATTCTGGAGTGAGGCCGGAGATATTAAGGTCAGGGCGAGCCCTTGTAAAATGAGATTTTTGCTAGAAAAATGTAACCAAATGAGCCCCTGTAAAGAGGGCAACACTTTCTAGAGGCTGCCCAACATCCACTCCCAGGTGTTCCAGTACTGGTCTAACTATGCTTGGAGGCTTCAGACATTACAGGGAGCTTTGTTTAGTGATCATACATTGTGTTGAATCGCAAAATGTTATTTTTACAGTGGTTGGAGCTTTGAATATTGTATCAATTTTTATTTGTAGTTGTAAAAACAAGCAGAAAAACATATGGTGTGAGAAGCCTAATCACATGTGTGGGTGAGTGTGGAAGGGAGGTCTGTGCGTGTGGTGGTGGGTGGGTAACTCTGATCACAGTCATGATCAGTATCCTGTAATTTGGACTAGTTGCGTTTGACAGCATCCACTTCAGCTTATTTGTTTCTGATGAATGTGATGTCTTTTACCCCGTTAGGGTCCAAAGCAGCCCCCAGGCCTGGTGGGATTGGTAGTGCGGCCCAGCCGGGACAGCAACCCGCTGAGGGAGAAAACGTTCTCTCCAAAATCCTGCAGGGCGGCGCAGCGGAGCAAGCAGGAAAACTTGGAGATGGTAGGATAAAAGGCAGACTGATTCAAATACAGAAATTGCCAGATTATGGGTGGGATTATCCCAGTTATTTAGCTCATACCCTCCTAGAGAACGATTTTTCTGCTTAAACAGTCTTTACATTGTCTCATAAGATATTAAAGTTTGGCTTGTTTATCCTAACCCCTCTTTAGGAGAAAAACTCACCGTAAGATAGAAGTTCTTCTGCTGTTCATATCAGCTTCTCAGTTTTTTTTTCTCTTTAACAACCTTATAGATCTCAAAACTGTCTGACTTTGGTAGTTGAGACTTTTTCAGATTTTATAAGATGACCAATTTTTCTTTTGGATCTTCTGGTTTATCTAAAGATCTGATGAACTGAGACAAACAAAGATCAGAGCAGTGAGAGAAAACAATGTCATTTTAAGGTCCGAAATTTGAATTGGGCTGAAATGGTATGATTTGGTTAATCGTGTCAATTAAAGAATGAATTCTCATTGTATTGTAATCTTCCATTAAAAAGGTAAAAATATTCACCTATTTTAATTTTTGATTATGTCATTATGCACCAGTGGGCGGGGCAGCATAATATTAAATAAGATCAAGGTCATGTTTTACACACACACACACACACACACACACATTGCTCAGATATAAAAAAAAATATTTTTCTCTAATTAATTACCCAATTAATTCCTCCTGATTTCTTACAGCTGTGTCCGCACTCGGGAAGAAGTTTACGTCCTTTTGGTGAGCTGCTAGCTGGAGGGTGAGTAAATGTTGGTATTTTTATAATAATAATAATAATAATAATAATAATAATAATATTACCTCATAGATTTGTATAGAACCTTTCATTTATAGAATGCAGCTAAATGTGCATCATTAAACCTGCAAATAGAACAAACGTAAATGACACAACAATGAAAATGCAAAGAAAGCACCCGAAAGATAATGTAATTACATGCATTTTGAGCTGCTGATTAGTTGATTGTATTGTTGTTTCATTGCACCCTTTAATAAACTAGGCTAATTCCCCCTGGACTGATGTGTGTTATGTTAATGCTCTTCAGGGTTTGTGGAGGCTGAGGGGGAGGCTTAGTACTGGAAAAAAAATCTTCTGCAACTGTTTCTGCCATTTCACACTTTCATCAGAGGGTGGAGGACACTGAGGACTCCGGTGAGTTCACTCTTATCTCTTACAGTCCAAAAACAGTCCTGATCTACAGAGAATAAATTCTCCTTTACAGATTTACAGAGAGAGAGTTGTTCTATAACTTAATTCAGGACGA
This sequence comes from Brachypetersius altus, assembly GCA_037974465.1. NCBI lineage: Eukaryota > Metazoa > Chordata > Actinopteri > Characiformes > Alestidae > Brachypetersius > Brachypetersius altus. Next base: position 13,250,600 of record JBBPDB010000134.1, read on the forward strand.
GGTGATTATTCATCAGTCGAATACGGACAGAATATGTACAATTTGGACAGAAAATGCTTATTGCCATTACTCTTCTGGAATTAAAAAGGCTGTAAAGTCTGTACATGTTGTTTCAAATGGTACATTTACTCCCTCCATCCAAACAGTCGCTATATGGAAAATAAGCTACAAGCTCCTTACACTGGTTACAGCAGTTAGGCTCCGCCCATTCATGCACTAACTCACCTTTGACAGTGTCTTTATTGGATTACATGACGACCTCGATAACATCAGAACATCCAGTAACTCACCTGGAGCTGTGATTGGTCACCCTGTAAGAGACACTGTGACTGGCTAGAAGTTAATCTGCATATTGGAGCCTTCAGCGATATTAGTATTGCAGAGACCAAGATTGTGATAACGATTAACACATGATATGTTGTACAGCCATAGCCCATACTAATTGTGGTAAGAGGCCGTCTCAATGGGCTTCCATTTGAACTCCCAGTATAACCAGCATGGACTCCGAAAGCATTCCCCACAGCCTTTCAGCCTCGAGGCACAGCCTGGACTGGATCAGAGCCACATTCCAGTTTCCGAGGGCTTTCATTGGAGTGTCTCATTACTCTGTGATAGAAAAGAAAAATCAATTGCTCAGCAGGAAGTTTGCATAAATTATGCGCCCTTGCAATAGAAAAGCGAGCGGATGTCTGTTTGGATGCTGGTTGATGTGATTTATTTGACCTGAGATCTGCTATGTCTCTCAGTCACTAAACCAATCAGAGAGAGGAACCTGCAGGACGCTTCATCAGCAGACAGGACCAGGAGGGCCAGATGATTGAAGAGATGCTGGTCAGCACTGAAGTCCCCCGACGCTGGACCCTTTCAGCCGGGTTGTGGAGGTTTCAGAGCTGCTGGAAGTGAGAAAGTGGAGAAGCAGTGGTTTGGAGGGGCCAGCTGTTCCTCCTCATTAAAACTGTGAGCACCTTGTCTCCATTCTCTCACTGATGTATGAAATTTACTAATTGTACATTTTCATATGAATAAAGCAATTCTCACTAACACAGTTAATAAGTAGTTAGTAAATAATTATGCTGCTGTGATGCATAATTTGTGTGTGGGTGTGTGTTTCATTGTGTGTGTGTGTGTGTGTGTGTGTGTGTGTGTATTAATAGTAGGTATATATGTACACAAGTTGTGTATCATAGCAGCAATTCAGGTTAGTTAAATTCAGCCTCATTTGGTTCTGTTTGTTTCAGTTAATTTCCGTTTAGCTAAAATTCCCTTTAGTTGTTTAATTCAGTTTAAGTTGAGTTGAATGCAGCTCAGTTCAGTTTAACTCAGTTTACTCCAAGTTAGTTTGATTCACTTCAGTTCAGTCTGGATCAACTCAGTTTGGTTTAATTCAGTTAATTTCAGTCTGTATCAGCTCAGATTAGTTCAGTTCATTTCGGTCTTGGTCACTTTACTTTGGTTTAATTCAGTGTAATTCACCTAAGGCTCAATTCAGTCAGAATCAATTTACTGAATTAAAGTTTAGTCTTAATTCAGTTCAGTTCAGTCTGGGTTCATTAAATTCAGTTAAATTCACTTCAGAGCACTTTGGGTCAGTTACATTCTGTTTTAATCCGTTCAATTCAGTCTGGATCTATTCAGTTAAAATTTTGTTAAATTCAGTTCAACTCATCTCAAAGTGGATTCACATGAGACAGAAGTTTCAGTATTTTTAGAGAAGGAACCCTCACAAGTCATTGAAGAAGAACTGACAGAGAGAGAGAGACAGAGACAGAGAGAGAGACAGAGAGAGAGAGAGAGAGATAGAGAGAGAGAGCAGACAGAAAGGGATAGAGGGAAAGAGAGAGAGAGACAAAGAGAGAGACAGAAAGAGAGAGAGAGAGGAGGCAGAAAGGGATAGAGAGAGATGTAAATTCCTGGCTGATTTAAAGGCTATATTTGGATTTAGCTTTAGCTGTTAGCCTCAGTAAACAGTGAGCCGACAATAGGGTCAGAAAATAGGACGTCTCTAAGGAACAGACCTTTTACGTTAAAACTGACAGTAACTGATGCTGGTTCAGCAGCCTGTGGGCTCAGGGTCACGGGTTCAGCCCCAGCTGACTGCTGCTGCCACTGGGCCCTCCGGCGCGCTGCTTAACCTCTGACCCCCACAGGGAGTTTGTGTCCTTCAGCGCTGCCCGTGTTCCGCTGGTCTCTCAGGACTGTACATTAAGCCAGACTCTTGTCACCACGGTCTCAAAGGCCTGTAACTCGTTATTTTTACACTCTTTAAAAGCACCTACTGGCCTTCACAGTGTGTGGATGTTTCTGGGTGGACCAACAAAAACACTCCTGCTTAGGATAAGTAGCTCAGAGAATTGATGGATAGATTATTATTTTTAGTAGTAGTAGTGTAATTGCAAATGTGATAGTCTAGTGGGCAGGATACTTACCTCTGGACCAAGAGGTCATGAGTTCGAATACTACCTGAGCACCTCCACTGGGTCCCTGAGCAAGACCCTTAACCCTCCAGGGAGACTGTTAGGGAACGGAAGCTTAATGTGGTAAATGTAAATGTACTTCTACTACTAATATTAATAATAATGTTAGTATAATAATAATAATGTTAGTATAATAGTAATAATAATAATAATAGTTACCAAGCTAAAAGTGGAAGAGTAGCCTTTTCATTTTATGCTCCAAAAATGTTAGATTCTTTGTCCGTCCAGGTCCTTTAGGGCAGGATGACCAGTCAGTGTAGCTCTAATTCCAGAGTTCAGTTCAGTTCAGGCCAGTTCAGGTTTTTGGGTTTAGTGAATGACGAGCAAATCTCCTGCAAGTGGGAAACTCAAGTCCAAAACTCTTTAGGATCTCTTCTACAGTTCTTTCTTGGGTGAGAGTCTGTGCGTGTGTGTTTGTGTGTGTGTGTGTGTGTGTGTGTATGTCTGTGTGTGTATGATATCATAGAGCCTTAGCCCTGTGTGTGTATGTGTATATGTATGTGTGTGTGGATCTGGAGAGGGATAAACCGGCTCAGGGACTCTTAACGCCGCCACCAATCCGTCTCAGTCCCCAGATTATGGGCCAATCCTGGTCATGGGATGGGCCAATGGGCAGGGCTTGGTGGTCAAATCGAGGCTGAGGTGGAGGTTTGCTGCTCTCTGCTGTTGGGGGGGCATCTTTGATTTCACGCTCCGTCACAGCACAGTTATGACTCCACATAGTCCAGCCCACAGAGAATTACCCAGCATGCACTGCAGCTCGGTGGGACCCTTTTAGGTTTCATAGCAACAAAACCTTTTTTGTGTGTGTACTGGAATATATACAGTATAGAACTCAAATTCTCTCATATCTGTTCTGGTGACTGATAAATACAACCCTGCTGCCCTCTGGTGCTCATAAAGGGTAGGGCCCCTCTTTATAGTGTATTATTTGTATTTGCATTGTATTATTTGAAAAATTACATTTCATTTTATAAATATGCACTGTAGATATGTATATAAATAGATAGATAGTTATGTATGTAATAATAATTAATAAGTAAATAATATATGTATATTTGTGGGTGTATAGAGAAATATGTAGAGAGAGAGAGAGAGAGAGAGAGAGAGAGAGAAAGAGAGAGAGAAAGAGATGTAGCTCCTGATCTGAGTGTTGGTGAGGTTTCATGTTCAGTGTTTGTGTGTGAAGTTAATACCTGCTGTTCTGTATCTGTTTACCTGCAGATGAGTCACCTGACCTGTGAGAACAGGAGGGGAGGGGACGATGGGAGTGGCCTCTCTGACCACCTGCTTAAGCAAAGACGAGTCTCAAGACCTCAGTGTCTGACTGTCTGCACTTCTTTCACCATCCTCTGATCTACACACACACACACACACACACACACACACAAAGAGCTCTGTGTGTATCGCAAAGGATGGAGTGATTGGAGGATTAGACCATTGAAGGGGCACACAGTGGAGAAATGCTTAGGAAAGTAATGCATTAAATCTACCTGAGAAATCAATCTGTCCGTCTAAGAAAGTGTCTGTAAATCCGTTTGTCTGGACAGTGGGTGTTTATTTGTTCAAAAGTCACATTACAATTAACGCAAATATTTTTTTACACCATCAGACAAATGGTTTTAAACACTTTCCCTTTATATTATGACATTTAGTCAATTTCACAAACAAAAATGTGAACTATAAATTAGAAACTGGTGAGTTTTGTCCCTTTCAGTATACATACAGTATTGTGCAAAAGTCTTAGGCACCTGTGCCAATTGTTTGAAACCATTTATATCAGTATTGGGTTTGTTTCTGCCAGCAAAAACACAAGAGAACATTAGAATAAAAGCAAACAAACAATAAAGCAGTAAAAAGTATCAAGATTAATTTTTTTCTAAAAAGTAGTTGCTGTTTTGTGAGCTGGTTAGAAGAACACAGGTTTGGTTCCAGATTTCTGCTCGATTTATAACGGTCCGTAAGCAACACACCTAATTTAATCTAATGCAGTAAAAAGAGCTGACCCTGGTCTCTGATGGAATAATACTGGGCTTCCATGAGGAAGGAGGTCTGGAAATGGTCAAGCAAACACTTTGCCAAACATGAAACTATGGTTTACTGTATTAATGTTATTTGTATTTATTGTAAAATTAGTGTTTTAACACTAACTTAACACTACTGCCCAGTAGCAAACAGCTTTTAAGTATAATTTTCTCAGGTGCCTAATACTTTTGCACAGTACTGTATATATAGAGGAATGTTTTTGTTAAGCCACACAGTGACCTACATAAGAATCATTCAAGCTGAACAAAGCACATCTAACTTAAGGCCTGAATCAGTAAAGAAACAGAAGCAGATGATTCCAGATCAGGCGGTGATCAGTATACTGGTGGTGCTGAATGCTGAGTGGTTGGAACTCCTTTATCTAGACTCCTTATGTCTTGGCTCAAGACTTATATAAATCAGGTAAATTTAATACATTGCTTTCTTCACTGTAAGTTCATGTCCATCCATCCACTCCATCTATTTTCCAGCTCAGGTGTCCTCTCTCCCTCACACACACACACACACACACACACTGTGAAGACATAAGTAGTTATGGGAGGCTTTATTCCAGTCCTAAACCTGAACCTGAGACCCGTTCCACGGCAGCGCCGAATGGTCAACGCACATCTACGATCTCGACATTCCAACATGGCGATGATTGACCTTCTCTTTGAATGTTTTTGGGGTTTGTTTATTTAATTTATTTGATTTTTTCCTCTACCTGTTCATATGAATGCAAATGTGTGCAATGTGGACGTGGGAGTGCACGCACAACCGTAGAGATCTTCTATAGAAATCTTCTGTCTAACCACCCATCTTGGGTGGCTGCAGACTGTAAATATATCAAAGCAAGGCGATGTAACGTGGAGGGAGCATCAAATCAAAAGCCCTTTGACAGTCCCGCCTGCATGTTCACCTCCCCAGTTTAGCCATTATCGAACCATCACTGGTCAATTGCAGTTGTGGCAATTTTAGGGGTCCAAGCATCAAAACCCTGTCTTATTTCACTGTCCTCGGTTCGACTGTTTCTTATCGTTGTGGTTGGCCTGATTTACTTTCATATTTAAAAGCCTTATTCATATTTTGTATACCTCGTGTTTTATTTTGTTTGCTTGTTTGTTTGTTTTTTTTGTTTTTTATTTAAAAGTAAAGCTCCGGATCATCCTTACTTGATTGATTTATTTTGCACAGCTGTATCTTACTGTAAAGAGACTGATATTGTAAATCATTTGTGTATTTATGGATTTATATTTGCTTGTTATTTTGGATTCTTTATACTTTGTTGAGTTTTTTTGTGTTGTTTATTATCAGTAACATTTTTCTTCGGGAAGGGGGAAGGGGGTGTTGATTGTTGATTTTTCGAAGCAATAGCATGCGGATAGCTATAGAGCACAAAACTTATTGGTCCCTCGCATATGTTGTACATTTACTCACAACAAACATTCCCTACATACGGAAACATACACACACACACACACACACACACGCATTAATACACCACACTGAAAGGTTTTGAATTGAGTTTTCCATTTCAAATTCTCTATGCAATGATCCATCCGGTATTGTTCATTGCCACAGTTCCGAATCACCGCTCAGAACACGGATACAAACCTGTTTGTATTTAACCTTCTTGTATGTATTGAACTTTCTGGGATTTGTTTGTTTGTCTTTTTTTGAATTATTATTGTTATTATTATTATTATTATTATTATTTCAGTGGCATGTTAATGACTGCCCCTTGTATATCCCCTGGTTTTCGGGGGGGACTTTGTTGCCAAAGGGTTTCTCGTGTTGACTGTCTGTCTTGGACGTCCACCATCTTGTTGCTTGAAGCATGGTTCTGCTTGGCATCTCTCTGCCTGCTTGTGTACAGTAAAACCTCCTCTGGCCTGCCGCACGGCCAGTCCGGCTCATGCACTTGTTGGGCGTCTCCAGTGGACAGTCAAAGCAAATCAGAGCGAATCAGTGTTGGTTTTGCTCGTTTTAGATATTTAATCAAAATTAAAAGTTTGGATGTAAGAACCATATCATACATCAACTGTAGCTGAGAGGCTTGAGCTCTTCTGGAACGGGACCCATTCAGCCTAATGAAATTATTACCAGTTTTTGATGAAAGTCCCTCATATTACAGTGTCATTCAGAGTGGGTTTGGTGCATTTAAGAGGTTCAAATTTCTTTACATATCAGAATTAGAATCAGAATCAGAAAACGCTATTAATCCCAGAGGATCTTACGACTGCACAGAGACAGAGACAGGAGCACATACTGTCTCTGCATGTACTCCTGTCTAGTCTAAACAAATCCATTAAAAGAACATATCTGCAGAAAAACCTCAAGATAAAATACACTATACTATACACACAGAAGCTAATAAAGCCACAAACCACATGGTACAGTTATTAGTAAAATAACAATCCCATAACCGAGATGTAAACAGACATTCAGAGTGTGTTTGGTGTGAGACTCTCATTTCTTTACAGTGGAGGTGAAAGGAACCAGACGTCTCCAACACAAATCCAGCCTTTTTATTTTTGATCGCCCCCCCAGCGAAGGTCACTTGTCTCTTAGTGTTTATATGGATGTTGATGATGGTAAAATACTGAATCTGAACTAAATCTGAACTATTTGGCCTCACGACACCCTGCGTGTATCCCTCCACCTGTGAATGGGTTTAGTTTTAGGACCAAAAGTTTCTCAGAACAGTTTAGAATGTCTCAGGCCTCAGGTGGTAGAAACATAACCATTTCATAGAATGACTTTCTATAAAGAGCTTTTAGAGGCAGACGCCTGGTTCCATTCGCTTCCACTGTGAACCTTTGACACCAAACCCACACTGATTAGTGGAAAATATGTTAGTATTAAATATTTTTAAAAATCAAACGAATCTCAAACTCTAAACTGAGGTGTGTTTTCTAATTAGGTTGGAAGGGATTTTCGATGTAGCAACAGCTGAGATCACATTTGTGGGCAGAGCCTGCATGGGTCGACTGCATATCTATGATAATCCAATCACAAAAGATCAAAAGGATAATCGAATCTCAAAAGGACCGTTCGCTATGTAGCATCACCATCATAAGAAAAACATTGAACTCACATTGCATGAGCACTTTGTAACAAATATACCAGTATTTTTGACATTGTAGGCAATGTTAACATTTTTGACTGAACTGTTGGTTTCATGCTTCATCTGGTCTGAAAATTAGGTCTCCATTCGAACTGCTAAGAAAGAATGGAGGAGAATTTCTAACAGCATCATGAAAAATTTTTTTTATTTCAACTGATGAATAAGACATTCATGGACAAATTAGTGCAATGTGCAAACATTCCTTAAAATAAAACGTTTTGCCATTTGCTAAGATGTTAGTTAGCCTATGTTGGTTTACGGTCCAGTATGGGGTGAGTTCAGGATTCAGCAGGCGTTTAGTGTTGCCATGATGACTGAAAGCACAGGCTAATCACTTGCACCTTTGCAAATCAATAGTTTGTCACTGTTGCCATGGAGACCGCCAATAACCAGTGCATCAGTCGAAGTGGTCGTCATCGTCGGGAGGCGGACAGACACGCATGACACACAAAAGTACACACACACTCTCTCTCTCTCTCTCTCTCTCTCTCTCTCTCTCTCACACACACACACACACACAAACAAACACACAGGGGCACCTCACTGTAAATACAGACTCTCACTATTTTGTACAGCGTTTAAATATCATGAGTGAAAAATGACGGCCGTCTTGTGCATCCTCACGCCGGCCTTGCTGCCAACTTTTTTGTGCTTTTGTGTATAAAAAGGATGATTAATGATCATTGTTATTATTATGATTGTTATTATGATGATGAAAATTATTATTATTATAAGCATAGTATCTGTGGCTGGCTCTCAATGACTGTTGAATACAGTGAAAAAAAAATGCTCTGTGTAGAATTTCCATATTGTGACAAAACAAGAAAAAGAAAAGAAGAAAAATATCAAAGTGGCAAAAGTTCCATCGTTATCGTACTATCTGTACTGGAAGATTAACGTGGGCATGTGATTCAAACTCCAATCAGGTATTAAATTATTCAGAAACATCAAAAAAAAAAAAAAAAAAAAAGCAGCATCAATCCGAGGGGCGAGTTAACGGAAGGCCGCCTGGCGGACCAAGTGCGAGTCCCGTATCCATTGTGAAACCTCGTGTTCTTTTCAGTGTATTCCTGTTCAGAGGTAGAGTAACATTCTGGTGCATCATGTCATGTAATGTGATTATGAAAATAATGGACCTGCAATCTGTTTCCAATCTGGAAAAGAATAAAGAGAAAAATGAAAAAAAAAATAAACACGCATCTGCTGGCTTGTGTTCGTCACATGTTCAAACACTGTTCACCAGGGGGTGTTGGAGGGCCGGTTTCCAGCACAGTGTCGTGATTTACCTGCCCAATCACACCTGGTTCAGCTCACCGGGTGATTGGCAGCTTTAGAGAATGTTTTTGAGGAAGAATCACCAAATTGTGTCTCTTCGGGAGCAAATCTGGGCACCCCTCAGACCTACAGCAGCTGGACTCGGTTCAGATAGGCTCTGGCACATTTTTCTGGACCTGGGCATGGTTTGGCTGGACTCCGACTTCCGTTGGACTCACTCTGCAGGACCCTAACTCGTGAAGTAAATATGAAGGACTGTATTTGGTAAAACAGGTTACCGTCTTCACGCTCTTAGGTCACGGGAACAAAAGGAGAAAGCGGTGAGGGATATAGGGACAAGAGAGACTGGGATGATAAGGGTCCTTTAAACCACCAGCTGTCAAATACTTCAACTATTTAAGTACCTAATAAAAGAGCTCTATGGAAGGAGAACCAGAGAACAGGGTGACAGGTTTGTGGGGCCCTGAGTTTCACAGATGTTCCGTCTGGTCTGATCCCACAGAAGATCTACAGCAGAACAAACTGATGAACAACTTCATGCTGCTCTGATAGAAAATGGTCAGAACACACATACCCCTTTCCCACTACATAGACAACGATTACGTGCAAGACTCCGCCCACAGCTCGTAACGTCACTGGTTCTACGAGGCCAGCAAAGTTTAGGCGCCGGTTCGGAAAATGGAAAAGGTGTAACAGTGCAGCGCCCCCTGCTGCGTATGGGACTGCATAGCTGCAGACCGGTCAGAGTGCGCACGTTGAGCCCTGTCCTCCAGCAAAAGCAATGGACATCAGAACTGGACCATGGAGTAATGGAAGAAGGTGGACTGGGTTGATGTGTCACATTTTCTTCTACATCATGTGAATGACCACGATGCACCTTGGGTTCTGCATTCATGTGAGCATTACTTTAACACCCAAACACTGCAGACCAAGTTCCCTAAACTGTTCAGGACCCATTTGAGGAACATCACAAACAGATTCAGATGTTCTTGTTGAGTCCAGACATTGACCGGTAACAGCTGTTCTGGTGGCAAAAGTGGCTCAACAGAACATTAGACAGGTTTTAATAGTATGACTGATCAGTGTAGGCTATTAGGTTTATGTGCCCATAATGTGGGGCAGAAAAGGAAAAAGTTTTAGATTACAGTTTTGTAAATTTGTTTGTAAAATGTGATTGTGCAAAATGTCTTTTTTTATGTGTGGTAATTAATATTTGCATTAATGTTTAGATGTTAATTTCCCCATGCTGGTTTACTTCGG
>JBBPDB010000134.1:13270913-13306915 GCA_037974465.1 Brachypetersius altus
CGCTTGACAGACTGACTACGCGCACCATTCAGCGGAGCTTTTATTTTTCTTTCGGATCTTCGGATCACATGCGTGCCAAACCGTGGAGAGGGATCGGTTCGGATGTCGGATCAACAGTGATCTGTTGCACCACTACTTCAGGCCGTTAGCTTCTAGCACCTGTTTTCTTTACTCACCCCACCGGTGCTCCTGGTCCTGGTTCTAAAGCTTCGCTGGGGCGTTTGACTGAGGGGGAGAACATGGGTGGGGCTCTGTGCCCATGTGCCCACCAGCCTGTGCAGCTCCATGGGGAAAAGGTCAGTCTTGTTATTGCTATTGTTGGTCTGTGCTTGGGCCAGTCCCACCACTGGCTGGTGGGGAGGGGGGGTTGAACCTGGAGGCATCTGAGGCTGGTTGGATGCTGCTGGAGAAGCTCCAGACCCTGAGAAATTAGGGAGATCAGAGTGAGGTCACAAATACTTTCTGTCTCATTAGCTTGAGTAACAGCAGATGTTTGGGAGAAGACTGATTTCTGTTTCATCACAAAAACGGCTCTTGTTAGCGCTCTTGCTCCTGAGACGATTTGTGAAAACTGATCCTGTTTTGTAAAAGGGAGTTTGGCGGTACATTGAAGTTTAGTTCATTTTTACAGCTCAGAGTAAATCACACTGTACCCTAAACCCTGAATATAAATGAACAAAGAGCTGGGTGGGTTTTTTTTGGGTCCAGGAAGATTTGTTTGCAGTGAAAGAGTTGCGTGACATCTGATGTTAGCAATGTCAGCCTCATAGCTCCAAATCTAAACTAAATAAGAAAATTTGGACTCCTAACACATCTCTGCTGATCAAACACATTTTCTTTTCATCAAACTATTTGTTGTATTTATGAGGGGGTACAGGAATGCCAAAGGTTTGGCAACCCCAGATGTATTGCATAATTTCTGTCATAGGAAGCTGTTCTGGGTATAGCTTAACAGCCCTATCTTTGCCAATTTAGTTCTTTCTGATTCCACCAGAAATAAACAGCCTCACTGTGCTTGGAGGAGGACAATAACTGCTAATTCTGTTATGCCTACAAACAGACACTGACACTGGCTTGCAAGTGAGCTTCTGGTTATGAATAGCTGCAGAATAACCAGGATCAACTGTAGATTCAATATTTGAGATTTGTAAACTGGGAAACTGTAAATTAAAAAATCGTATTTACTGCTGCTACGTTCTTTTCCCAGGCAGAGCCGCTTAAGCGTCGACCCTAAAGGAGAAAAGATAGATAACAGATCACACAGAGGAACATCAACAAAGGCACACAAGTAAAGTTTATCATCATTTAACAAATATTTTTCATTTGTATAATCTAGTTACTAATATACACACCCACACACTGCATTTTACAATACCGTGCAAAAGTCTTGAGCCTCTCCTTATTTCTTTCTATTTTGATTTTAAATACTATTCTCTTATCTTTGGCATGTTGAGTGGATTAAGTGAAAGGGAACAATTGGGAACAAATGTCTAAAAATACAAGGAGCCTAGACATAAGTCTTTTCCTGCCACCCAGCATTCAGCACCACCAGTATACTGATCACCACCTGATCATCTGAAATCATCTGCTCCTGGTTCTTCACTGGTTCAGGACTTCAGTTAGATGAGCTTTTTTCTGCTTGAATGGTTCATACATAGGTCACTGTGTGGCTTAACAAGAAAAACATTCCTCTGAAACTGGTCAGGTTCAGTGACTGAACTGAAAATAAAAGTCTTTGAATGCCCTTCAGGAAGCCTGGAGAACTGTTCCTCAAGAACACATTAAAGTACAAGGAAATCTGGGTCCTTGGAAGCAAAATACGAAGAAATGAGGAGTCGCTCAAGAGTTTTGCATACAAATAAAATCAAGGCTTAGAAGGGTTTAGATGTTGGAGGTTTTGAGAAATTCACATAAAACCAGACTACATAAACGACATAAATCTGATTCTAATTGAAAGTTCTCGCTGTGGTGTGATAAGATTGATAAGATTGTGAGAAACAGATTTGGGAACTAAAACAACATAAAACAAACAACAACCACAAAAGCCACTACACACAGATGAACTAGCGATGACAAGACCTCGGAACTAAGTATCACTGACCAAATGACCCACACGACATATAGCTGTGTGCCAAAGTTTCGGCGCCCGTAGTCAAATGACTTGCAAATAACATAAAGACCTATAGAAAAGTTACGGCACATTTGATATAATAATGGTTTATTTAATTTTTTTTTTCCCAATATGTTAAACTCGGTAAATCATTTTATAACTTCTCTATGTTTATAGATTTGCCTAAAAGCATCTTAGAAATTAGCTTAGAAAGACCCTCAGTCTGAGAACCACTACCGTTGAGGATGTGCACTCATTTTCACGCAGAGGATATCCAGGATATACATTTGACCAGGGGTGCTCCAACTTTTGAATATGTAATATATGATGTAACTATATAATTATACAGTAATTAAGTAGCTATAAACTACAGGCCAGAAGTTTGGGCCCACCTTTGGTTAAAAATAATACGCAGCTTTACTACAGACTATAAAATACAGGGGGTCCTCAAGTTACGACACAGATCCGTTCCTTCGACAGTGGTGTAACCTGAATTTTGGTGCAAGTCTAAGACAACTAAGCCACAGAAAAAGGAAAAGAAAAACTCCCTCATTTAAATTACTGCGTATTCTTTCACCGCACGTAACCAAACTAGTTCGCCCACATAGTCTGTACATACGAGGCTAACAGTGTAAGACGTGTGGGAGTGGGAGTGCGTATGTTGAGACTGTTGTAACTCCAGGACCCCCTGTACTGAGAATCTGAGAGTCAGCCCAAACTTCTGGCCTGAAGTTATAATAAAGCAATACGACAAGTACAAGTCTAGACTGCAACGAATGACTGATGTTTGGGTGTTAGTGCAGGTCAAACACAAAACAAGGCGAGACTCTGCTGTTCTGAGGTCCACTCCCATCAAATGATTCTTCAGGTTTGAATGAAATAGATGAGAAAATACAGTAAGAAAACTTACTGACCTAAAACTCAAAAAACAAGGCTTGCTAAATTGACTGCCCAGTTTTGAGTAAGCAGGGTTTTTTTCTGAGAGTGAAGAACTTAAAATGTATGTCTAAGGCAATCAGACACAGCAGAGAGACGTCAGGTTCTGCAGAGTTTATGTAAGGACTCAGAGAAAACGAGGGAGAGGGAGACAAAGAGAGAGAGAGGGAGAGAGAGAGAGAGAGAGAGGGAGAGAGAGAGAGAGAGAGAGATAGAGAGAGAGAGAGGGAGAGAGAGAGAGACAGACAGACGAGGCAAGGCAGAGGGACCACTCAGTGTTTTGGGTGGGTGGAGAGGAGAGAGATACAAACAGATGGAGAGAGAAAGTGGCCCACTGAGGAATCTAGCGCGTGGTTTACTGGACTTATAGGTAACCCTCTCAGCCGCCGGAGGATACTGAGGCCAACCTAGAGAGAAGAGGATGGAGGGAAGACGAGGGAGAAACAAAAGAAGAACATAGAGAGATTAGGAGTTGCCCACTACTGTGGACCACCAGTTCAATGTTAACACTGTTAACATTATCCACATCATGAATAAAAGGACCGGGTATCGTGGTACTCTTTGAATATCGGTAACTGTGCAACACTAGTCTCTAACTAAATAGTTTTTTGTCATTTTATTAGAGCAATTGTGTCAGCAATCGCGATAATGTTCTTAAGTTTTCTTTTATTATTCTTTTTCTATATTTATTATACTCCCAACTGATTCTAGTTTATCATCTCCACTCGTTCCCCATCACAATTCTTAAGGAAAAAAATGAAAGTTAATTCCTGGTCTTCCCAAGTGCAAGTTATCCTTTTATTGAGGTTCTGTTCAGAATGAGAAGATCCATTGAGGTCCACTGAAGTGGTGAGAGGAAATTCTGCAGATTCTGAATGTTTATATCAGGACATGTCAATAGAAGTGTCATGTCCCATCATCAGCCACTAGAGGTCGCCACAGGTTAAATTTTAGTGAGGAACATTTATTTTTCTTGTTTGTGATTAGTCATAGATGGATGCTGTATATACAGTTAAGTGTTTGAGTTTATTTACTGGGTGTTGGGATTTGAGTTTATGTGTACTAGGGTTTGTAGTAAGGTTCGGGTGTCGGTCCACCGTCATACTGAGTGGCTCTGTTTGGATGAAGAGGGAAAACATGACGAAGTGGAGATGTTTCTTCAGGATTTAAATTTAGTTCTTGCTGACATTTTTGCCAGTGTGAAAATGTAATTGGACAGTGTTTATTATATTAGTAATCAATTATATAAAGCCATAAAAAGTTTTATCTCTTAAATAAAATTCAGGTTATTCAAACTAACATCCTCTCGTGCTGAGCTCACCCTGTCCTGGCGGGTTGTAGGCTCCCGGTCCATCTCCCTGCAGTCCGGCGTAGATGTTATCAGAGGACAGCGAGCCCTTGAGGGAGCAGGGCTGCTGAGTCTGGACCGGTTCAGACACAGAGCTGGGCAAAGTGCCTGTCCCCGAGCGAGAGCGGCTGTCAGACACCAGGGACGCCCGCGCTGGAGAGCCATTCAGACTCAGTGGAGGCTCACCTGGAGGGTCAGACAGAACATGCCTCTGTTCAATGAACTCCTGCTGTCTTTCAACAGGACTCTCACGAGTGGGTCAGTTATTTTTTGGTGGATGCTCCTTGGTATTAAAGTGGTACTAAAAACTGCTTTGTGAAAATTGCACTTGCCTGTATATTCTACCTGTATTGAGATATTCTACCTGTATTGAGAAAGCACGAGCAGAAACCTCGCAGAATTCACATGAAGCAAGCAAACACAGCAAGCAAACAAAAAAATATGCAAAAACTGCTCACAGAAAACACACACATGCAGGCACATGCAGATATTACATGCAGAAATCAAGCGCAGACGGCCCGTACAGACATCGCACACACAGAAATAACACGCAGAAAGAACATGCAGAATAGAAATCGTCACATAGAAATCATATGAAAACACACAGAAAACACTCACAGGGGTCACACTCAAATCACAGACATAAAGAACACACAGAAAACACATGCCAAGAGAGAAGTTATCTATTTTGAATGGTTATTAGTTATTTGTGATCTTTATCTGTAGGCCCTGTGGTAGAGAGTGGAGAACTGCAGACCTGTTAAAGTGTGGAGAAGGAAACTCACTGTATTTGTCACTGGCTTTGCTGCTGTCGCTGATCTTGGTGACGCTCCGCAGCTGCTGGACCAGAGGGCTGAGCAGTTTTCCAGCTCGAAGCTTGTGCTTGCTGGTCCTGCGCCTGCGACCAGCAGGGGGCAGCGTGGAGGAGAGGCTGAGGCCAGGAGGGGGTGCTTTACCGAGGCGCATATAGAGCAACTCGATCTCCCCTCGCTGGTGAGCCTGCAACTCAGAAATCTCCAACATATGTCTATAGGAAAGAGAAAAAAAAACAGGGAGAGATTATATAGAGAATAAAATAAATACCCAGAATATAATGCATATACCCAACACATTTCTAATAAAGATTAATATGACAAACTAAGTTCTAATAAAAATTAATGTCTTCCCAGAATGTCTTCTATTTTTATAATTATTATTACTCTTATTAAAGCCAAAAAAGGTGCCGCTTCTCATTCGAGCTCATGTGACATTTCGGAACTGTTCCAATTTTAAAATGTCTGTTAATATCCATAGTGGTGCGTTTGTATATAACTTTGTGATTGTTTGATAAGGGGTGAAGTATTGATCTTTTAAAAAATGGTTGAGAGACCTCTGTAATATACGGGGAGAGAGAGAACACTGGTGTCAGAAAGTGAGTCTGGGAAGAGACCAAATGCCCAAAACCAAATGCGATGAAACAAACGTAAAGCAAAACATACAGCAGATCCATAAAGTGACACTAAAGCTAAGGTCAGTTATAAAAAAGAGACATGTCTCACTGTTTGTAGTGATTTAATTGCTAACACAATGACACTATTGTTCTTATCGAGTTCTTTTCATTTTTTCACCATTTTTTAGTACAGTTGCATAGATATATAACAGAAAATTAATATAACTCTCCCACACAGACATACAGGCTGAGATAACACACTCACTTCTCCCTCAACCTCTGCAGTTCCTTCTTGATGTCCGATTCTTCCATCTCTGAGTCGTTGTCGCTGCTGACATATGATCCATACAGGCCACCCTGTCGGCTGGGTGAGTCGGAGCTCTGGACGCTGCTGCTGCGGCCCGAGCGCCTCAGGAAGGCCACCGCCCTCTTCATGAAGTCACTGCCCCGCCTCTCCGAGCGCCCCTGCCGAGAGGGGGTTGGGGGGGGCATCTTGGCCGGGCTGCTCTCCGCGCCGGAGTCAGAGGACAGGAAGCGTGGAGCGTGGACATCCACCGGGACAGAGGTGTGTGCCCGCGGCAGGGAGCCCCTCTTGCTCAGGGTGGGTGGAGCCTCCAGGCAGAAATCGGGCGGGGCTGAATACCTGCTACCGTGCTTCCTGCGTGTGACCTCCTCCTCCGCGCTGACCACCGAGAAGCGGCCAATGGTGCTGACTGGAACGCTGGGGTCCCCATGGGCACTGCGCTCCCCAAAAGGGTGTGCTGGAGACGCTGTGCTGCTCCAGCTCTGCTGCTTCTTCTGCTGACATGACAGGACCTCAGGAGGGCCAGGAATCATCTGACAGATCCAACAGATAGTTTGCAATCTGTCAAAAGCCCCTTTAAATGTTGAACCAGCTCAAAACCCTCCTTCTGGAGATCTAGCTGGCCAGAGGGTGCCAATATTATTACACTTGTTCTAGGTAGATCACACCCTAAGCAACAAATATCAATATTTCATCAAATCCTGCATAATTAAGTGCCTGAGATGTAATGAAAGCGATTCAGAGCGTGTTTGATGTGAAGCTCTCTGAGCCAGAAGTATTGACACGGGGGTGAATGGAATCAAACGTATGCCTTTAAAACTCCCTCACAGGAAGTTATACCATCGAATCGTTATGGGGTGAGAAGCTTTTAGCCCTAACTAAACCATTCAAATAAACTTATGGTTCAGATTAAGTAATTTAATTTATCATAACAAACCATTTAAACATTTAGAGACATTGCAGGTGAGTACCTTAAAGCGACTCCTGGATCCAGAGCAAGAGGAGGAGTGAGGCATGGTGTGTGTCTTTGTTACCGTGACTGCAAAAGAGAATAATTCATTATGATTATAATGATGTGAAATGTAGAGACCTTGACCTACCCCCTATTTTTTATATTTTGCTTTGTATCACCCTGTTTGTGCAGAAACACTATTTTCAGTCTGTCAAGCTTTTATCTTTGGCAAATTGAGTAAATGAAGCAAATGTTTTACTATGATAGACTACAAAGTGCCTAAAGATACAAAGGAGGACAAAGGAGTTCCAAACGCTCAGCAAATGCAAAAACTCTCTGGTCCAAGGTCATTAACGACTGCTTTCAGCTCATCAGTAAAGTAGGAGCCTATGTGTCAGTTGTCCATTGTGTCTGTGCTCTTGTACAATACAGGCTGAGGAGTGGCAACAATCTAGTTTATGATTTCCCCGCGAACATTTGACCATCAGAGATGACTGATGGTTTGCTTGACCTTAGTTTGCACCCTGTCAAACTCTTCATCCAGCAAATGACTAGATAGTGCATGCCTGGTTCGTAGATCCGAATTCTAGAAAGCATTGTGCATGTGAAGGAGGAATGCTCAACTGTATGTGCATCAGCCTTGATTATGCTACAATATACTACACTATATTTTATGTTCCCAAACTTCCAGTTTATTCCCGTTAATTCCCATAAATTTCATGTTAAGTTTCCATCTTTGAAAATTTTGCAACCTTCTTGAACAAAAAACATTCCTCGGAAACTGGACTGGACTGAAAACGGGAGTCTCGGAAAGTTCTTCAGGAAGACAGAGAACTGTTCCTGGCTCTTTAGAAGTAGAATATGAAGAAATGAGGGGTAGCTCAAGACTCTTCTGTACATTAAATGCATTAACATTGAAGCTGAACGATTAATCTCTGTATGGATACACCAGGAGAAACAGCAAAAATGAACCGCTGTACCTCCAACAGCAGAGTCACTGAGCGCGCTCAGACTATCGACTCTCTCTGGAATCTGCGGCTGCGGATGAAACAAGAAGACAAGATGTTGAACCACAGGCTTTTTACTCGAATTCATCTCCACAACTAGTATTAGATAGGTTCTCCCCTGCAAACCATCACTGTTACAGCTGAGCCTTCAGTTTGGGCCATTATATTCAAAAAAATGTTTTTTCATAACAAGTCAATATGATAAAAAGACTATATTTATAATTTAAATAACTATTTGGACACAGCTAACAAAAATCTGAAAATCTCTCTTTTTACTGTAAAAATGATACCATTTGAAAAAAATTATGCCATTTGTAGAGTTCTACATTTCATGTTTGTTTTTCTTTGGTTCTACACAATACACAAACACAAAACACATCTTCCTGAATGAATGAAGCCTCTGTCTACTCAAAGTCACAGAAGCCCATGTTTTAGCAGTGATGACCTATTGACGCACTGGCATGTTAATTCGTTTTGGAGGGTTGAACTCACCAGCTGTTCCCCTGCCCGGATCAGACCCTCTCCGATGAGGCTGGGGGTGCTGGTCCCCGACCCTCCAGTCGCGCTCTCTGGCCCCGGCGGAGACTGGATGTACTCGGTCCCAGAGCCGGGTGTTTCGGCCGCACTGCCTGAGGGGTACATGGGTGCATACTCCTGGTACAACAGGTTCCTCAGCTTCTCGTCCAAAGTCTTTATGGTGCTGTCTACAAACCCCACCCTGCCCCGGCCCTCGCCATCTGACTCATTAGGGGCAAGAGGATGCTGCGAAGGAGCCGGGCTCTGGGGCAACGAGGGGACCTTGCCCCCTCCCACGGCCGAAAAGGGCTGCTGCAACACTACGGGGTGCTGGCCACGCTCCGAGATGGACTGCAGCTGCTCCCGAGCTGAAGGGACGTCCTGCAGTAGAGGAGGGGTCAGCGGGGAGGGCTGCTGAATGCCAGAGCCAATGTCCAGTGCAAGGGGCATCACCAGGGGGCAGCAGGGCACAGTGTCTTTTACAGATGAAGCGCAGGCGAGCTCCGCCACCTGCTGGGCAGCATGGATGGGCGAGAGAGGGAGAAGTTTGGCACTCGAAGGGTTGTCCACAGACAGGGAGGTATGTGTCGCTGGGCCAGGCTGCACCCGGAGTTGGGCTGCACTGGAGCCACCACTATCCTCCGGGTGGGAGGCAGGCTGTACTGGCAGAGCGGCAGCCAGTGGAGCGGGCGGCAAAGGAGACAGCGGAGCCAAGGACAGGGGGTCTGTGGTGGTCAGAGAGAGCGGGCTGCAGAATCCATGAGCATCACTGTCGCCAGAGGGAGGTGCTGTGGCATAGCCTTCTGAGTCTGGAGACAGAATTAAACGCAGTCAGTTCTGAACCATCTCTGCTACAGCCCCATTTATGTCAGGAGATGCAGGCCCAGAACGACCACAGTCACCAGAGACTCATCTCATGCAGTTAATGCCTGTCTGACCCGCTGCAATCAGGAAAACTTTTGTAGTCAAAATTCTTAACCAGGACACGGCACACAACGTTAACTGTTCACCGTAACCGTTCTACCTCACAGTATCTCACCTGCATCTTTACCTCGCTACCTCACTATCTCACCTGCCTCTCTGCCTCACTGCATCTAACCAACTTCACTGTACCTCACTGTATCTTGAAAGCTCAGCTTTCTCTTTACCTCACTGTACCTCACCTGCCTCTCTACATTGCAAATATGTTTTTGCCCTGTAAAATATAAAACATTTCTGTGACTTCATTATGGGTTATGTCTATCTACATAAAGTTAAATGCACAAACGTTAATCCAAAATAAAAGTGGTACCTATAGAAGCAGAAGCAGATGCAGTGCTGCCCTCTAGTGGCTGTGTTGAGACGCTCTCAGCAGGCTGTCCGTCGGTCTGGGCACCTGTAGGGGCCGTCTGCATGGCTGCTGCTGCCTCCAAAGATGCATCGTGTTTGTCTGCAGGAGGCTCGTCCACAGGACATATGATAAACCACCTCTTGCCGGTGTGAAGCACTGCGGGAAGAGAGAAGCAAATCCTGCTGATGCACTCGCAAACACCAGACTAGTTTTCTAAACCTTATCTGTGAGATTTCTTGTTGCACAGTGAGAACCCTGTAATGTCACCCAAAATACTGCGACAACCCTAAATCGACTGAAATGTTAAAATGAATGTGAAAAAGGTCATTCACTTTAGACCAAAGAGAGCATACCATTCTGCTGATAAACTGGCTGAGGAGCTCCATCCTTCTGTCCTTTTGTGCTCTAGAAAAAATGTTATTTTAGTGTCCTGGATTTCACAGAACATTCATTCATTTTCTTTGCACTTAATGTTGCAAAATCTATGAGTTTCACCTTTAATTTCAATCTTTGTTTGGGCAAATCAGCATCTTACTCTTTTTCCTCACCTCATCCCCCATCCCTCCGGGCGTCTGGCCCTGAAGTGGAGCGTCTCTCAGGGCAGCAGGTCTCTCCCCCTCCACCTCCTCACTCAGCATGTCCTCGGCCTTATCTACAATGTCCTTCAGCTGGTCGATGAAGATCTCCTTCTCTATGGGCAGGATGAAGCCGTTTTCCACCTTGGAGAGAATGATGCAATGAGGATAAACATGGGATTTAGAACCAGAAACAAGACCCAAATGACCATTGGATGCATCGCCCTTACCATGTAAGTGGCTATTTCCTCAGGGGCATCACCATCGAGATCGAACTTGAAGGTCACCATTCTGTGATTATGGGTCTCCAGCTGGCATTCCACCATTTTATCACCAGTATCACAAACCTGGAACGAGAAGAAGACCATCAGACAGATGTACAACCAAGCAGAGAAACATGGGATGGAATTAAAGAGTGGTAGCTCTCACATTTAACATGCTGAGTTTGGGTTTGTTGGTCTTCTCCTGTCTGGAACGTGTGCGGGTGGATTTGCGGTGGTGTTTCCTGGGTTTCCCGTCACCCTTCCCGCCGCCGAGTGTTCCATCGTAGCTGTCGCTCATCTCTTTACCTGAAGCTGCATCTGAATTTACACTGGGCACACACACACAAGGTTAAGCAAATGAGGCTGAAATCACTCATTAATTTATTATTAATTATTGATCAATCATTGGAATAAATGCATTTAGCATCCTGAAAACATTTCAAACAGTTGAGGTGGGATTGGATAAGTGATGTTTCTTTATGTTGATTTTATGTTACTTTAATTTAGCTTGTTGATGCAGAAATACTATTTTATTCCTGTCAAACTTTCTTTGGCCTTTTGAGCATATTAAATAAAAAAAAATGGTACAAATGTTTTACTGCGACAGGGTGCAAAGTGTCTAAAGATATAAGGAGTCTAAATAAAGGAGTTCCAACCACTCAGCATTCAGCACCACCAGTATACTGATCACCGCCTGATCATCTGGAATCATCTGGACCTGTTTCTTCACTGGTTCAGGCCTTCAGTTAGACATGCTTTGTTCTGCTTGAATGATTCATATGAAGTTCGCTTTTGTGTTTTGTGGTTTGTTTTGTCACTGCGTGGCATAACGAACAAAATACATTCCTTTGAAACTGGTTGAGCTCAGGGCTGGGACTGAGAATTTGAAAGTCTTTCAAGAAAGCCGAAGAGCTGTTCCTCATAACAACATTCAAAATACAAGAAAGTCTGGCTCTTTTGAAGCAAAGCATGAAGAAATTAGTCTTGAGGCTCAAGACTTTTGTACAATACTGTATTTCTCCTGAGCTGCACTTTCATATAATTCTCCTCTCGAGTTTTAGTAGAGATCTCAATAGGGTCAGATCTGGGCCATCACCTTCTTGTCTACTGCCTTTTTGCCTACGGGATTTTAGAAGAACCACCATTACATCTACAGAGACACTAAAGGTCAATGATTGGTCTCTGAACCCAAAGTTGTAAAACATCAGTTAATAAACCTGGATCAGCTGAACATGGATCTCTGGTCCCTTACCTGTCACAGGTGTAGCTGGGAAAGGGTGTGGCCATGGGCTCCTGCAACACAAACACAGATATTTCAGTGACTTTCTAGGGACTTAAAACACTCACAGGATATTTAAAGGCTCTTGATGGTCAACAGTATGTGCAGTCGACTCTGCTGAGGCATATTTCTTATGCACAGTAAATCTGCATTTGGCTCAGTTTAGCAGCAACGTCCTTTTGGAACACAATGACATGGCTTTCTGTGTCTCAGAATACTAAAAAATTCAGTTAGAAGATGGCCCTTGCAGTCCACACCAAGGTCTCCGGACATGAAAAACATTAGAGGTCTGAGGGCGCTGCAGTTCTCCCTATCAGCAGAAAAAATACAAAGAAAAGTAAAACCCTGAAACTAACCTGGGTTTTGTTTTTAGATCGTTCTTTTAAATTTGATAAGCACATATCTTCTGTGGTCAAGACTGGTTTCTATTAATTGCGACAGACTGAAACAGCAAAATCTTATCTCCTTCCCACAGACCTAGGAAAGTTGATTCATGCTTTTGTTATCACTAGACTGGACTACTGCAATTCACTACACGTTGGTCTCGATCAGTCAACCCTCCATCTGTTGCAATTAGTCCAGAACGCTACTGCGCGACTCCTAACAGGCTCCAGAAAATATAGCTACATCACTCCGGTCTTGGCAGGTTTGCACTGGCTTCCCAGAGTTCAAGATTCTTCTACTGACTTTTAAAGCTCTGCATGGTTTAGCACCCAGATACTTAAATAATCTGCTAGAACAACATAATCCTAAAAGGGCACTTAGATCTGCAGGTCAAATGCTTTTAGTGCAGCCAAGTTCTCTTTTAAGATGCATGGGTGATCGTGTACTTGCTGTGGCAGCACAGAGACTCTTGAATAACCTGCTTCCTAATATCCGAAATGCAGATTTACTAGACTGTTTTATGACTCGTTTATTTGGCTTTTAATTTGAGCTCTGTGTTGTTTTGGAATGTTCTGTAAGGGGTTTATCTGTGTCTGCCTGTTCTTTTATTGTGACTATATTGTGTCTGCTTTTCTTGATTTTACCTTGTAAAGCACATTGATCAACTCTGTTGTTGTAATAGTGTTATATAAATAAGCTTGACATTGACACTGACAAAAGTTTAGTCTATAAAAGTATATACATATAACAATTATAAGAGTGTGAACAATATTACAATATTTTTCAGTAGTTAGCCAGCAGCTATGAAACATTTTAGTCTAAAGCCCCCCTGTCAATATGAAGTGTTAGGGTTAGGGTTAGGGTTAGGGTTAGGGTACACTTTCAGCCTCTTTATAACTTTATTTGACTTTATTTGAGTCGTGGAAATCAGTTTGCAGAATCTTATTAAAAGTTAGAGTAACAGCATAGAGACACAACGCTAATGTAAAACCACAGAGACGATAGTTTATTCCTAAGCACCGTGCAGAAGAACTGGTTCTACACATCTGGTAATGCACATCAAAGTACAGAAGCGGTTCTGTACCCAGGAGATGCTTCTTCGGGAGTGGCCTGTCTATGTCACTTACATCATAATCGCGACTGCACTGAGGGGTTGTAAGAGATCGCAGTTCATGCACTGCCATGCACCTCCACACCTCCGCTGAAACACTGTCCCTACCTCCAGGCTGTGGTCAGGTGCAGGGGGAATGAACGCGTATGCCGTGTCCAGGATGTGCTGAGTGCTGCTGGGTGCGACGCTACTATCAGTCTGAGCAGCTGCTCTCTGGGTTCCGGGAGGCTGTGGTCTGTCGACGAGGGCTGGACAAGGGGTTGAAGAAACATCATTAGGTATAAAAACTATTAAGCTATTAGGAATTTTATTCATAGACTATTACATTTACATTTACAGCGTTTGGCAGACACTCTTATCCAGAGCGATGCATCTGTGCTTTATAGTCCACAAGAAAACATCCCTCATACTTTAATATAAGAGCTGCCAGAAGACTATGATTCTACCAGAGAAGAAATGAGTACTCCACCAGGGACCTATTAATGCATGAAGGCTGACTCCTTTAAGTTATTAACAGTTATTAACAACATTGCTTTGGTTATATTTTAAAGAATTTTCTACTATAATTAAGCATCAGGAAGGACTTAAACACCCACCACAACTGGTTGTAGTAAACTCTGGCTCAGATTCTTCTCTCCGAGGAGGCGACTGGATGCCAGTTTCTGCACGGACGTGCGGCAGAGAGTCGTCCTGCAGAGGGAAAGGATGTTGTGGAAGCTGCTTGTGCCAACAGACCCAAACTCCTGACCAGATCTTACTCTGAACCAGCACAGCCTTAGAACTAGCACTCAGAAACAACACATGAAATTCTCCTTGCTTTCAGGAGTCACTTCAATAAAAAAGTATCAAAATGTCTCTCTATTTGGATGCTTGGACATGGATGGTTTGTGAGATTTTAGTTTAATAGAATTAAATAACTGAATTCAGTTACGTTATACAATATAAAAGCATAAAAGTATAAATGTTTCAGTTATGATTTATTCATCTGAATTTCTAGGGATGATTGTTTTGTTTTCTTAGACTAAATTTACTTGAATTAAAGGTTACGAAACTATGCAACCTCTGTGTAACCCCATCTTTACGGAGGGTGCCACAGAAATCCCATAGTGAGCATGCCTGGGTTAGGAGGGGCACCTATCGTTCTGAAACATGCAGAAGAACAGAAAGGAACAGCATGTACCTGAGCAGTGGAGACACAGGGTTCTTGTTGAGGAAGGGAGGACGACAGCTGTGACGTTATTTGAGGGAAGGGCAGAGACAGTTGGGGAGGTTGGGGTTGAAGGAGAGCACCATCTGAAGGAGGAGCAGGGGAGTACACCTGCTGCTGCAGTGGAGGCACGAAGGATGGAGGGAAGGCCATGCCAAGGAGAGGGATGGGGGCTGGCATGCCCAAGGGGGCAGATACAGGGGTTTGTGGGGTACCTGCTCCTGGTATGGAGGGCATGGCTTGCATGGGGGCGAGAGACAGAGGGGCAAGGACTGGACCGGGTGAGTAGTAGGGTGAGGGTACAGTAGGACCACCACTGGGGTAGGGAGAGGAGTATGGGACGGGGGAATAGGGCATTGCCTCGTTTCCAGCAGGAGTGACCCCTGTTGGCAGAAC
Source organism: Brachypetersius altus (assembly GCA_037974465.1). NCBI lineage: Eukaryota > Metazoa > Chordata > Actinopteri > Characiformes > Alestidae > Brachypetersius > Brachypetersius altus. The sequence continues at coordinate 13,286,061 of JBBPDB010000134.1, forward strand.
AGGGTATGGCGAAGGGAACTGAGGAACAACCAAAAAAAGAAAAATAAACGGAACTGCTACAACCTTCACTGAGTTAGGAGTTGCTCTGTCAAGGCTCTTCCACACTGTCTTTAACTTGCCATAACAGCTCCTGTTCTGCAGATGTTTAGTAGTGGCTACTTTTGTGAACTACATTGTTTATCGTAGAACTGTGCAGCAAACAAGGCAGTGTGAAGTGTGATAACACATACCAGGGGAATAAGCTATCACCAAGCTAAACTGTTTCATTTGACAGCTAAACCACGGATTTGCTTAATTCACCTGAGTGGAAATCTGAAGAGGCTGCAGGAGGGGTGTGGCATGAACAGCCTGCTGCGGTTCAGGAGCTAGAACACCGCTCAGCATGGAAGGTGCTGACTGGAGCAGGTGCTGAGGAAGAACCTGTCCTTCTGAAGACGACTCCACAACCGGCTGCAAAGTTGATAATGTCTTAAAGAGAAACAGAGCATATTAGTTGTGGATGCGTTGTTTAGACCGATGTTCGACACAACACTTAGACATCAACTTTTCGGCCAAAAATGCTAAAGAAAGAAAGAAGTCAGTTTTATAGAGCATTTTAGGAAGAAGTGTCCCTTTTAATCTATCTCCAGCAGCTCATATTTCAGTACAGCCTAAAAGATCCATGAGGATAACTGTACACATGTTTGGTATGAAATCACAGTGCAGTAATTCCCATTCAGGATGGTGATCCAAAGGCCAATGACTGATAGCTTAGCAACAGGAGGATGAGGGTGTTTCTACAGATCTGAGACGGTGGGTCTACCTGGGACAGGAAAGCTGCAGGATGGAGATAGAGGTGAAACTGAGAGAAATAAAAAAACAGAAGAAAGAAAAACAAGCTAAATTAAAATACTAAGCCACTACACCATGAGGACACAGGTCAGGTCATCATCATGGACAACACGACACAGACACACTTTTGCACTTTTGTTTTGAGGCAGAAGCAGATGTCGCTTGCTGAGTTACATGGGACCTGTGAGGATCTCACCTCCTGTGCTAGAGGAGCACCTAGAGCAGGTGTGGCTGGAGCTGATACAGTCTGAGCCAGTGCAGCGGCAGGCTGAAAAACACAAGACACAGTCTGTTCAGGAGACTCGTTCTGAAACAGGAACACTAGATCCAGCAGCTGCAGTCTGGACTTTGTTGAAAAGGGGGCACCAATTATCACTGGCCCTGTCAAAACGACTGCTCCGATTTGTTTTCAAAAGTGAAACAAAAGCACTAACAAAATTGAAATGGTCAAATTCCGTTGGCACTGACCAGTAACCATAACTGGGAAGTGTGCTTACCCCCGCTCACCCTTGAGGAACCCTCTACAACCAAAGATTTATGGAAAAAGTGCTACAGAAAAGCTCTTTTACAGTGAAGGGACAAATTGCATCAATTATAAGTTACTTTGTGTGCAAAGGATACTCAGAGGCCTTCAACCTCAGGGCCCTTCATTCAGTTCATCTGCTTTGCATGCCACAGCCTATATCCCCCTGTACCCCTGTTGTTGTGCCCGTTCAAAATGGCAGACTCTGCACTGTTATTGGCATCGCCAGGATTTATGGGGAAGTAAAACTAGAAATCCCACCACTCCTCAAGAGTTTGTTTTAATGTGACAAGGAAAATTACAGCTGCAGCTGTAGAGGAGAATTACAGGGTGTAACTACAGGAGAGAGACCTGTTCAGTGGCAAAGGTGATATTAACTATTTTTATGCTGTCTCTGCTGTTCTCTATGGAAAATATTTTCTGAACAAGTTCCTTTGATCCTTTGCAGCCATGTCTTTCCCCTATAATCAGCAACTGGTGCACAAACGCAGTTTAGTAGTCTATTGAAGGAGTGATATTGGGGACAACAAAAATTCTGGAATTCTAAAAGGTTATTAAAGCATTTCAGAAGAAGTGTAGGAAGCTTAGCCAGGCAAAGAAGCATCAAACAAGGAGGGATTAGGGATATCAATGTTTTAGTGGGTTAAAAGGTTCATTTTTTTTTTACATACCTTGAGGACTTGTTCAACCTTCATGCCATGCATGGATAGTGCCTTGTGTGGTGTGGTGGGTAACGATCCTGTGCTTTGGTTGTTATCTTGAGGACAAAAGATGCTATATTCTGTAGTATCGCTACATGGTTTCCATGCAGTTCTGTCCATCAATGCTGGTGAGTTGGTGCGAGGGCTGATGATGTTTTGTAAACATTGATTAAGATGAGACAGATCTATGTTGTCACCAAAACTACGGGAGGTACTAAGAGGTACCCTAGAGGAGGACGGGCTAAGAGGGAAACACGGATCAACAGGAGAACAAGAGGACAAGTGTTTAGGAGAGCCTGGGGACATGACCGGAGAGGGGATTACTATGTGTACTGGAGAAGATACTGCCTTAATCTTTAGGCAAGGGGAAGATGTTGGAGGTAGGTGTACCAAAGCCCCCTCAGAACAGGAATGACTTACATGCTCAGGAGACGGGGGTGTGATATGCACTGCAGAAGGTACAGCCTGGTGAACAGGAGACGATCCATTCAGGGGATTTGGAGAAGGCACACAAAGGTCAAATGCAGAGGAAGGGAATTTTTCCAGAGAAGAAGCCAGCATGGAATTTGGGGTGGCTGGGGTTCTATGGTCTGGGGAGTTGCAGGTACCAGGGACTGGGTGGATCAGACCAGAAACAAGGGCTTGGTTCAGAAGAACCGGTGAGTGAGAAGAGTGGTCAAGAGATCCTCTGCTGCCCGTCCTTGACTTCAACAAAAGAGCAACACAGGCCTGGCAGATGTTTGGACGACATGATGGACCAGGACAGGTTCTAAGAGCGGAGTGCTTGGCTTGCTCCTGTGGCTTGTGATCGAAGTCGTTACGAAATTCCGATTCACATGGAGAGAGTATGGCTTCAACTGAAGAATCATTCCCAATAGTCAGGATATCTCTGAGGGACAGAGATGACAAAAACAGACTAGGAGAAGGTGTCTGTTTTACTGTGTCCCATTGAGCTGGTTTTTGTTTGGGACAGCTACAGGGCAGGTGTGTCTGTAGCTCTGAGTGAGCATGCAGCTGGGCTCTTCTTTGCAACGTATCAACAAATGAGGTACTGCACCGTCTGGCACCAGTCAAGCTCTGAAAGGACCAGAGAGATTCCTGGGACTCAGAGGGAACACTGCCATGTTGCTGAACCGTCAGCCACAGGTGAGAAATGAAAACACATTCAGAATTTATAAACAACATAAATGCTCAAATAAAATGTAACACATGAATGCAAGGGGATGGCTGGTTGCACAATGTGCCTAGAAAAAAGGGGGATTCAGACTTACAGGTGGAGACTGCTGGTAAAGGCTCTGGTGCAGCTGCACGGAGGGCTGGAAAATAGCTCCTTGGTGTTTCTGTGGAGTGGATTGCTGGTAAGCCCCTTGGTGTAGCTGTTGGGCACCCTGGTGGAGCTGTGTTGCAGCTTGTTGCTGGGCCCCATGGTGCAGGTGAGCACTTGGCTGCGGCTGGACACCAGTTGGTGGTTGAATTGCTTGGAGTAACTGTGCTGCTGGCTGCTGCTGGACTCCATGGTGCAAGTGGATAGTAGGTTGTTGCTGGGCCTCTTGATGCAACAGGGCACTTGACTGCTGCAGCTGAGCAGGGGGTTGCTGGAGAGTCCCAAGGTGTACAGTCGGTTGCTGCAGGGTTTCTAGAGCAGCGATGTGAATTGGGACCTCCTGCTGCAGTGGAGCTGTGAGGTGCGGGTGGGCACCTTGCTGCAGCTGAGCCAGGAGCTGTGCTGGAGGACTAAGGAGTCTCTGGGGAGCGGAGACAGTCTCTGGCAAGGTCTGGTAAGGAACATGCTGGTTACCCAAACCATCTGAAACCACGGTAGAGCTGACAGTGCTGTCTACTGCAATGATGAAGAGAAGGCAAAAACAGTAAAGCACTTACATTTGCAAGCTGCCCACTACAAACCAAGATTTTCCTTTCTGTCTAAGGATGGCATTCAAAATAAAGGCTATCTAAAGATACACCTCAGATAATCTCTGCTTCACACAAGTGAGGCTGGAGCCCTAAATATACCTTTCTATTCAAAAGTCACTAATTAAAGCTGTTAAGGTGGAAGCAGATATTGTAACCACGGAGGAAACGGCTGTGGGTGAGTGACTGTTTCATGGTCATCTAAAGGTTTGCCGATGACTCATTCTGCTGACTCACTGGAGATGTAAAACTCTGCAGCCAGCGAAAAATTCAGCTCTGTTTAAGAACACCTCCTTCATCTCATTTCCCACTTGAATAGGTCTGAAGGAGTCTAAATTGCTAAAAGACCACTTTAAGGAACCATAAGTGTATTCAAACAGCGTTTTCAGTATGAGGGCAGTGAGTTTGTGGATTATGTCAACTCAATTAAATTCAGTTACGTCTGATGTTTTTACAAAGCCAGGGTCCGAGTCCCTAGTGAGTGAGCCAAAGGTGGCAGGGGTGAAAAAGCCCTCCTATGGGCTAACAATCAGACGTCTTTGTGTGTCATCTATGACCAACAGTGCGGTTACGTCTGATGCTTTTTTTACAATCCTGAAGAGGATGTAAGAGGAAGAAATGACATCATAAAGTAGCAATCATTAAAGTATTAGAACTAAAGAATGGGCAAAAAGGGAAGCTCTAAGGCTGAATAATGAGTGATTCTGAGGGTATTTTTCACATGTAGACATATTAAGAAGGAGCAAATGGTTTTGGACTGTAAAAATATAACTACTATAAATGTGTTTTCAGCTCAGTGTGATTGCACCTTAACTCTCCTGTAGCCTAATATTGGTAACAAAACATGAATTCATTTATTCAGTTCATAGGCACAGTTATACTTTCTCTCTGAGGTTCCCTGAGTAAGGTACCGTGTGGTATGACAGAACAGTCACTTTACATTTTACTAAAACTGAAATTAGCTTCATGTTAAACCACCCAATCAGGGTATACCTGCAGTGAGCGACAATAACAAAATGAGCTTGTTTTTGTTGGTTAGTGCAGTGACTAGCACCAGAAATAATTCTAACAAGATACATACAACATTTATATTACAACATCAATTGTATGAAGTTCTATGTCATTTATTGCGACATTTATAAGGACAAATACCCAAATTTCTTTTGTCTATGTATCACACGGAATAGCAGATACTTACATGTAGCGGTGGCAGTGGTGGTGGGGACACAGAGCAGGGTGGTCTGTTCTCCCTCAGGCTCATCCAGGTCAGTGTGGGGGGCAGGGCCAGAGGGGACCTGGAGCTGATTCTGCGTCTGGATCTTTCTGACCTTCCCTTCGGTCTTACCTTCACCCCCAGTGACGACCCGCTCCCTGCGCCATTTAATTAGAGTCACACGGTCCCGGATCGACTTGCTCACCAGCTTCACGTCGCACTCCAGAAAAAAACCAGAGTCAACCTACAGAGAAAAAACAGATTTTATTTTCATTTTTTCATTTGTTCTTTTGTTATAGTAACCGTTCTTTAATATAAACTTGTCATTTATTATAATCATTCCTCATTCTGGAAACAGAGGTTCACCATGAATCTGCTGCAGTGTGCACACACACGCACGCACACACACGCACACAAACATACACATATATATATTTGAATATGTATTAACAATATTTCAAGTTATAACCTTAGAACACATATAAAAATTAAACACGTTTATTTCACATTTCAGTCTTGAATTGTGGCTTCCATTCACAGGTCTTTTATCTTGTAGCTGTCTTATTATATTTATTTTATACAAAATGCTTTATTTGACTTATTCAAGCCTGCATACCAAATTCTCATTAACTGATGCCATTAAAGCTCCACTTTGTCCAGGCAGTGTGAGGCCGTTACGCTCTAGCCAAGACATCAGAGTCTGTGCTCTTTAAAAAAGGATTAGTTAAAGTCTTCCTCTCCGCAAGTTTGGTGTGTATGTGTCCATATGTGTAAGAGAGTGTAAAACAATAAAACACAGAATTTAAAGTCATTTCACTTTAGACTTTCTTTTGGAATCTTTCAAAAAAAACTCTGATCATGTTTGAATTACATGTTTAATATAATTATAATTAAGTGTAATATAATTACCTATTCAGAAACATTTTTGTGCTCATTTTAATGCAGTTCTCTGCATAAGTCTTGAGCCTTTACAAAATGAATGTGGTGTGTGCCTAAACTGTTTGCTTCAAATCACCTTGTTGGGGCAAAATACTCTAACTGCCTCTCAAATTGTCCTAAAATAGAGTAGATTTAATGAAAATTTGGAACAAATGTTTAACTGTGACCGGTTGAAAAGTGCCCAAAGATACAAGTAGACCAGATAAAGGAGTTCCAACCACTCAGCATTCAGCACCACCAGTATACTGATCACCGCCTGATCATCTGGAATCATCTGCTCCTGTTTCTTCACTGGTTCAGGACTTCAGTTAGATGTGCTCTGTTCTGAAAATGAGAGTCCTTGAAAGTTCTTCAGGATGCCTGGAGAATTGTTCCCCAGGACTACATTTTATATACACATCCGTGTAGAGAATTATACCATTTCTTGAGCAACAGCTTCTGGAACCTCCCTCTTGAGGTCGAAGGTGAACTCGATGGCACCGCTGTCCTTGTACTTCCCTTTCAGCTTCTTCTGGTCTTCAACCCACAGCCTGAGTGCGATCGTTGTCTTTTTACCATCGTCTTCCTCAGCGAGCTCCACCCGGACGCCGGTGTCCTCCGCGAAAAAGGCGTGATTCAGGAGGTCCTTGATGGAGTACCTGAGGACAACATAAGCGTTGCTCATGTTAGTTCAGTCTCAAAAAAACAAAAATAAAATGTGATTTTAACTCTTCGGTGTTCAGGCAATTACAGCAAAGAGGTTTTGGCCTTTTAATCGTAATGAAGTGTTTTGCTGCTCTGTGCAGAACTGCGTGAACCCACATGTTCAACTTAGTTCATTAGTTCAACATTGACTGCCAAACCAACACCTAACGTCAGCAGGATGTTTTTTCTTTTCCAGTTGCTGCAGAATGACATAAAGCCATTCAATGTTTAATGTCTCTAAATACAAAACCGATCTCATTGTTTTCATATTAAATGACGTTTCCTAATGTAATACAACTGGATAAACACTGAATTAACATGATATGTTTTCAGTGTCCTGTATGCATTTTGGATATTTCTGCCAGAGCTTTGATATTTCCTGTGCTGTGGGGGCTTTATTACATGTACACTATGCGTCAACATTTTCAGCCCAATGTGTCTGTGTAGGTGCTGTGGCTCAGTAGTAATAAACCTTCCATTCGTGTCCACTTTCCCTGATTCTGACTGATGTGGTGGTCCAGTGGATCAGATATTTTTAGGAGGCTGTGGGCTGCAGGTCAGGAGAAATCAGGGCTGGCAGATCGGAAAGAAACTACGAGGATGCCGCCCTAGATGTGGGTGTGTTGGATGTAGCGGTGACTGTAGATCATTCTGAAACCTCGGTTCCTCAGTACAGTGGGGGAAGGACTGGAGATGTGCATAAAACTAGTTCTGACTGTGAACAAGACCTCAGGTTACTTGGAGAAATGTTTACACGTAATAAACAAACATTTGTGTGTGTGTGTGTGTGTTTTGAAAATTCCATTTTCTCTCAGTCAGTCAGTCAGTGAGGATGATGATGCAGGAGTTCAGGTGTCCTCTCACCTCTCCTCCCAACGGTGGCGAATGCACTCCCCGATGATCTCCTTAATCTCAGGAACCGTCACCTTACTGTAACTGGCGGGCTTCACACCCTGCGCCAGACAAGATAAAGTGTAAATATCTCACCTTTCAAATACATTTGAACACTAAGTTGTAAACATCAAATCACACAATGTCTGTTTAGAGAGATAGTGCAATTTAATATAGCATTTTTGATATTTATTTTTATTTATAGCTACATACTGATGCAATCATGCTATCATTCTAAAGTTTTGTTTTTATTCCACCAGTTTATTTTGGCACTACTTCTCGTCTGAGGCAGTTAGAGATATTGGAGCTACAACATGCGTGACATGCGTGTTATGAGCCGGTGTACTGCACTTGCATACAACTTTTTGATTGGAGGACTGGGGTGGAGTACTGACCATTTAGGTTCAGAATTATGTGGGCGAGTCACCTTGTGAATAAATATAGAGAGAGTGGAACACGACATCACTGCTAGCAAGCTGTAGAGTTTAAGTGTGCCAGCTGTTTTAGTTTGAAGGCAACTGCTTTGCGGTCAGTATGTTGCAATACATTTAATGAATGAAAATAATTCATAACTGTTGTTTTAGTTATTCATATGACGTTTTGTTTCTGTATTTTTTCACCCATTTTCAGCCATCCTTGACCTTATATGGGCTTCAATCATGCACTGAGCTAACTATGGCAGTACGAACAAAATATCACTATTGTGAATATGCTGTTAAATATTTTGATTGTTATGGCTTTCAACATATTAAAGGGCTCACAGGCATGCACTGCAGACAGTGAAGCAGGGGGTGGCAACTAAAGAAGTGTTTGATGATACGGACATTGCAAATCCATTTCTATCTCATTCCTAATAATAATGCAGCGGAATACTGGACCCAGGAGTCCAAGTGAACAGCACACTGTTTAGATCACACTACTGCTACACAATATAGACACCAGTATTGCAATTATTAAACTGCTCCACATTGAGATTATGATGTGATTCAATGTATTAAAATGCACATATCACTTAAAATGTTTGCTCACACCCACATTCATACAGTCATACATGGAAACTAGTCGGTTTTCAAATCCGTTTTGTCACAAAACTAACACATTTACATGTATCTCCTTACCACAGAACTACAGGCTATGGCAGTTTAGCCCCCACCCATTCATGCTGAAGTTCTAAGGAGTGGTTTAGTTCCTAGCTGCCTCCTGAATGAGGTGCAATAATAGGCAGCCAATCAGAAAAGGGTTTAAATATCTTAAAGGCACAGTCTGATTCATTCTAATGGATAAAGAGAGATTGGAAAATGCTTGGGTAAAAATGAATCCTGATCAATTATGAATTATATTTCGTCACACAAACGTGATGAAAAATGTAGAATACAAGCACAATAAAACACATTAAACAGTAAAAGATACTGTTATATAATGGCTGCATTACGATTCATCAGAACACCCAGTAACTCACCTGGAGCTGTGATGAGTCACACTGTCAGAAACACTGTAATTGATTAGAGGCTCATTTGCATATTGCAGCCTTCTGTTATATTACTATTGCAGACACTGATAATGCCATGACGACTAACAAATAAACCGTGCATCCCTATGGCACACTCACTTCCACGGAGGAAGGGCTGGTTAATGGGATGGTAAATTAGACTAATTGGAAAATTGATGTTAAAGGCATTAAGAATAACAAAATACTAAAGAGCCGGCCGTAACTCACACTGGTGACTTTGCGGTAGATCTGGGCGGCATTCTGGCATTCTGAGTAGGGGTACTCGGATGTGGCCATCTCCAGCATGCACATGCCGAAGGCGTAAACATCCACTGCCTCATCGTAGTGCTCTTCATACATTTCTGGGGCCATGAACTCAGGAGTGCCTGACCGACAGACAAACAGACGACACACAGATCAGAGTTTACAACATAATAAGGACAAACTGTGCCAATCTGCCTCTTAATCCTCACAGCGTGTGTTTTAATACGTATTATATTTGCTTATATATTGCAGACACAGGGTGTTAATATTAACCCTACAAAACCAAACATCTCACTGTTGATTGACAAGAAAAGTTTGTACTTTTTGCACATTGTACACTATACCACTGTGTCGTATGGCTTTTCTTATTCTACTGTTTTTGCTGCTCTTATCTTTGTTCTGTCCACGTTCTGCTGGAACAATGCAAATTCCCCACTTGTGGGACTAATAAAGGTTTATAGTAACTTGTTTTTTGTCATTTTTTTCTCACAAAAGGAAACCTGACATAAACTATAATCCTAATATTAAAAACATAATTTTATAATTACATATTATTATTTGTCATTTATTATCAAATACCGATTACCTGGTAAAGTAAAACAACACTAACTTCTAACACTTGTACAGTACACCACTAACACTTGTACAGCTATATGAAAGGCAATAATGTGTGTGTGTGTGTGTGTGTGTGTGTGTGTGTGTGTGTGTGTGTGTGTGTGCGTGTGTGTGCTGTCTTGTGATAGTATGTTTTCATACTGTTTTCACGCTTGGCATAAGGATCTGTGCTGTCCCAACAGCGGGGCTAAAACAGCAGGGCTAAAAGAGGCCTGCAGCTGAGTTGACTGCATCCCTGCTTACTAAATGGTTGAAATGCTGCCATGACAACAGACAGACTTGTCCACAAAAAACAACAATGGAGATACATTGGGAAGTCGATGAAGTACAAGCACTACTGTCTGTTTGGGCTGAAGATAAATGCCGTGAGAAATGCGAAGGTGTAAAAGGACATGGTTAGGCCTTCAGTGAATGGTTAAACAATGCCAAGAAATAATTAAATAGTCAAACAAGACTAAAAAAGACCACAATAACAAAAGCAGCTCTGACAGAAAAAGTTTCTGCTGGTTTGACCCCATGGATGCGGTTTTGAGACGACAACTGCCCATAAACTATGAGGAGACTGAAACACTGTTACTGGACTGAGATTCACTGGAAACTCTAAGTGCAGTACAGTTTCGGCACAGCATGGTTCCCGTACACCTGCAGAAATGTGCCTGACTGTTCCACAGTCTGCGTCAGAGAGGGATGAAGGTCGTTACCGATGACGCTTTTGGCGAAGGAGGCCCGTTTCAGCGTTGCCAGGCCGAGGTCCCCGATCTTCACGGAGCCCGTGGGGCCGGTGATGAAGATGTTGTCACACTTTAAGTCCCGGTGGATGATGGGAGGCGTGCGTGTGTGCAGGAAGTGAAGACCCTTCAGGATCTGCCTGCACCAGCTTCGAAGGACCTTCGGCTTCATCACCTTAAAGCGCTTCAGGTACCTGCAGCAAAGGGCAGGGTTAGAGTAGAGGGTCTCACTGTCCAGTCAAGTCAAGTGAAGTTTATTTACATAGCACATACACAAAATCATTCAAAGTGCTTCACAGGAATAGAACAAAAACCAACATAATGTAGAATAAAATAAGCAATAAAAGAAAAAAATAATATATATAAAATCAATAAAAGATGATTAAAAGTATGGTAGATTGTATAGTTTTTAGTGGATTTTTAAAGCGACAGTGGGTGTAGACGTGATATTGATTGGCAGTTGGTTGGTGTAGTTGAAAACTACACCAGCACCCGAAACATTGACTTATTTTTGTACTGAAGAATTGGAGTAATGTTAGGTCTTTTCTTGGTTTTGCTTAGAACTCAGCAGCATTTTGAATGAGCTGTAGCTGCCTAATGGACTTTTCAGGAAGTTATAATAAATCCGTAGAATAGTTTCTCTTGTTTGGGCACAAAGTCTCTAACTTGAGCTGCTTTTAAGGTGCCAAAATGCAAAATGCTTTTAAGGTGCCCATGCATGATGATGCTGAGATTTTTTACACGGGTGGACTTCTTTGTAACATCCCTGTTTTTTTCTGTGATATAGAATTGGACTTTTAAATTGAAGTTGTGTACACCAGATTTTAGTTTAGAGTTCATTAGTTACAGCTGACCAATGTTTCAGTTTAAGTGAGTTTTGGTTTCTACTGGTTCTTGTGTTTAGTTCATATTGTATTTAAGTTCCAATGAGTCCAATGAGTTTTAGTTGTCGGTCCTCTGACTTTCTCTTCCAGTAGTCACTCGACCTGTCTCTGGGTTTGTTTGTGTTAATCATTGTTAAGTTGAATGATTATGGAAGTCTGTGTCTGCGCCTCCTTTCACTGACAGATGGACCTACCAACAAAGGCATGAGGGCCTAACCACAAACGAACCCAGAGACAGGTCAGGTGACAACTGGAACAGAAAGTCAGAGGATCGACAACTAAAACATGACTCATGACCAGGGATGTTACATTCATAAGTGTTCTAATTTCTAGCTGGGCACTGAGCATTGATCTTCCCTCTTTAGATCCAAACAAGATCATCACTGTTTGGTCTTTATTTAACTGGAGAAAGTTTTGATGGATCCAGTTATGTATGAGGCACAACCACGATTAATCTATTGGGCCAAAGTCCAGGAGTGGACATTAACAAAAAAAGGAAAATGAATATGGCAAAACTCAAAACCCATTTTGAGAGTATTTGGATTTATTGTTGGACCTATTAAAATTACATGCATTTCTTTTGGTGATCCAGTCAGGAGTGGAAACGACTAAATCAACAAAAAAATGCTAAGAATAGGTCCAGTGGAGCTGCCAGGACAAGATGTACAGTCTGGATGAAACAGCAGAATGAGGGATGCCTTACAAAAACCTAGAACACTCACTAAAGTCAGATGATCAATCAGAGCTTTGCCCAATTCAATTATTCTAACAGCATTCGATACAAAGATCTGCCACCTTACAGTCCTGAAAGAAGAACCATTAAGGGTATGAACAGTTCTGCAGTTCCAGAGCAGAGAGTTGGAGTCTGCAATCTTCAGCATTAAACGTGTCAGAACATCCAATACCATGCGATAGTCTTGAGCCCCCTCATTTTTTATATTTTGCTTTGAATTTACATTTACAGCATTTAGCAGACAGTTTTTTATCTAAAGCATCTTCCATTCCATAACTACAGGGGACAGTCTTCCTGGAGCAACTTGGGATTAAGGGTCTTGCTCAAGAACCCAGTGGGACTGCTGGAGGTAGGAGGTAGGATCTGAACCCATAACCACTTGGTCCAGAGGCAAATATACTACCCACTACGTCACCACCACACACCTGAATTACCTTGCTGGTACAAAAATGCTATTTTCTGACGGTCAAACTGTCTTATCTTTGGCATACTGAGTAGATTAAATGAAAGAAAGGTGAGAAAATGTTTTACTGTGACCGGCTGCAAAGTGTATAAGGATACAAGGAGCGGAGATAAAGGAGTTCCAACAACTCAGCATTCAGCACCACCAGTATACTGATCACTGCCTGATCATCTGCAATCATCTGCTCCTGTTTCTTCACTGATTCAGGACTTCAGTTAGATGCTCTTTGTTCTGCTTAAATGATTCATACGTAGGTCACTGTGTGTCTTAACCAACAAACATTCCTCTGAAACTGGTCATGTTCAGGGTCTGGACTGAAAATGAGAGTCTTTGAAATTCCTTCAAGAAGCCTGGAGAACTGTTCCCTTGTGACTACATTAAAAATACAATCTTTGGAAGCAAACTATGAAGAAATAAAGAGGGGCTCAAGACTTTTGCACAGTACTGTATATCATGTGCTGTTCTCTGGATCTCCACACGTTTCATTTTCTTATATTATGTTTGCCTCTGAATCTCACGTTTTCAGGGTCCCCGACGTCATGAGCTCCGTCACTAAGACGATGCACTTCTTTCCTTTGAGTGGAGACTCCCAGAAATCATAGAACCGGACGATGTTGGGATGCTGGAGACCCTTCAACATCTCAGCCTCCTCCTTAAACCTCTGACGCTCTGCTTTAGACAACTTACGATCCTGAGAGAGACAGAGAGAGAGTGATAGAAGAAGAGAGAGGGAAAGAAAGAGACAGAGGAAGAGAGAGAAAGAAAGAGACAGAAATCAAAAGAAAGAGAGGTAAAAGACAGCAAGCAAAAGAAATAGAGAAAGAAAGACAGAGGAACAGGGGAAGAGGGAGACAGGGAGAAAGGAAAAGATAAAAAAAGAGAGATGACAGACAGTGACAGAGAGGAAAAGAAAAAGTGGGAGAAGGAGAGAGGAGGGAAAGTTGAGAGACGGACAGAGGCAGAGAGATAGACAGAAAGAGAGAGAAGGAGAGAGAGAGATTAAAATGTATGAATATTGCAGTCAATCCTATCCACACAAGCTGCTCTGCTACAAAAGTAAAAGGCAGTGTTTAGATAGATGTTAGTGCTGCTCTGTAAAATCACAGCTTTGCAGGGAACAGATATAAAGTCAGTAATTACAACACACACACACACACACACACACACACACACACACACACACAGTAAATCAATGGTGTTTTATAAGGTGAAGTGTTTCTTCTCAGCCTGTGGGGACAGTAGTTGAGACATTTAGAGGACAGTGGACACTGCAGCCCAGCGACTGATGCAATCATTTGCCGTCTGCAGAAACAAATGGAGAAAACAGCTTGGGGGTGGGGGAGGGGGAGGGTCATCCCAAGCTGGGATTAAGGTGTGCTGCTACTTATGATACTGTACACACACTTCTGTCCTCAGCTGACCTCCCTAACATACACACACACACACACTTCAACACCAATTCTGTTCCATTCTGAAACACTCTACATTTACACTCTCACTGTCTCTATTCAGCTACCTCTCTTTCTCTCTCTCCTTCTCCCTCTCCACTATCTCTTCTTCTCCATCTCTTCCCCACTTTTTCCTCATCCTCTCCTTGTCCTTTTTCCTTTCTCACTCTGTCCCATCTCTCCCTCTCTCATCCTCTATCTCTTTCTCTCCCATCTCTTTTCCCCCCTCTCTCCTTTTATCTCTCAATCTCTCCCTGTCTTCTTTTCAATCTCTTTTTCCCTCTCCCCTTTCTCTCTCTCTCTCTCCTTCTCCATCTCTAATTTCCAGCTCTTACTCCCCTACCCTTCCCACCCCCTTCCTCTCTCCCCCTCGTAGTGTCTGTGTGCGTCAGCGGTTTTGTGCTGTCTCCGTCTGATCTGCACGTCGCGTCAGTCCGGATGGGGTTCATTCAGCCTGCAGCGATGAGGAGCGTCCAGCTCTTCCACATCATATACAGATCAGCCCTGCTGACACTGAATCTGAACACACACGTCCACACAGGGGCCATCTTTACAAATCCACTGACCTTCTGAAACCCAATACCCTGAACACACACACACACACACAGCTCCCAGACAAGTGAACAAACGGACTGAATTGAGCCACAGCAGCGATTAATGGCATTGTTGATGCACTAAAACACACCCAAACCACACCCAGTTTTTTCAGCTCCTCTTGCAGGTTTTCAGCACAAAACCGCTGACACTCAAGTCTCACGTATGAATAATATCCATCAGTGTACAAATACACACGTTCTACAGTACTGTCCAAAATTAACGGTTTACTAGAGCGGCCGATATTTCATCTTTGATCTGACACAGTGGGAATTTTGAGAGCATCTTTTATAAGATCCTTGCCCTTATTTCCACCGTAGAGCACAAAAGGTTAATCTATTTGTCTCATGAGACCAGTTATGGTACAGTCCTGTTTGACATGGTTCAGCTGGACTCGGGGACAGCTCCTTGAAGAACTTTGTCTGTCATTTTCAGTCCAGTCCCTGTCTGTTAAGCCACCCAGTGGCCTATGTATGAATCATTCAAGCATAACAAAGTTCTGAACCAGTGAAGAAGCAGTAGCAGATGATTCCAGATGATCAGGCGGTGATCAGTATACTGGTGGTGCTGAATGCTGAGTGGTTGGAATTCCTTTATCTAGACTCCTTGTATAGGTAGACACTTCGCAGCCTGTCACAGTAAAACATTTGTTCTCACTTCTTTCATTTAATTTTCTCAATATGCCAAAGATAAAGCAGTTAAACAGGCCATTGCTGCCATGGTGTTTCAGGCGGTTGCTAGGGTGTTGCTAAGTGTGGTATCACAGGTGCTTGCCAAGGTGTAGTTAGCTGGTTGCTTTGGTAACTGTGGTGGTTTTCTATGGTGTTTACGTTTACGGCATTTGGCAGATGCTCTTACTCAGAGCAACGTACATCAGTGCTTAAGAAGTCCACAACCGTTTCTTACCTGAAAAACAGCTTAAATCCATGTCAACTATTTACCTAAGATACTGCAGTCAGAGCATCTATACAACAACTGTCACATAATAATTAGCCAACACCTAACCCACAATACATAAGCCATAGAGAAGAAGAAGTGATGCTAGGTTCTTGCTAAGTCACACTCCACACATAACTGCTTCAGCCTTTTCAGCACTTTGTTACCATTTCTTGTGTTTATTCAGGATGTCAGTGAGCGCCAGCAGTCGCTCAAAACTCAGCATGGAGTGGCCAGAATACTGACCAATAATCATTCAGAAATAAGAGGGCCAACCAATCACCACTCGGTAACCAGAACGTCAACGAATCAGCACTTTATAGCTGTAATGTCAACCAATTTAAACTCTGTAGCCAGAATGCTGATCGATCAGCAGTCAGTTGCTCAGATGCCAAACAATCAGTACGCATTACCAAAAGCCAGAATGATGACCAATTAACTCTCAGCAGCCAGAAAGCTAACCAATCAGCACTCAGAATGCCCCAAGACTTTTCAATGTAGAAAACAAAATCAAAATATAAAACTAGGACTGCCAATAATATTTTTATTTTACTGAACTTTTAAAGGCAAAGAGACAACAAAACATTTTAATAACATTTAGCCTCTTTCATTAAGAATTACAGCACAAAACTGAGGACAAACATCAGACACAAACATGTACTGCCTGAGCGACTCCACCCAGAGCTGCAGAAGAAATTTAACTGGTGTTCAGTGAGCTGTAACAGCCTCATTTAGGCAATTGCTGATACTGCCAAACTCATTGTTATCGATATAAACAGTGAAACTAAAGTATGTTAGTATGGCTGCAGCTGCCGTCTCGAAGCCCAAATTCAGGCCATACATTTACAGTTCAGGCTTCAGGACAGCTGGCTGGTGTTTCTAGCTGTGCTGGTGTATTTTCTCCTTATTTTAGAACACATTATGTAAAACATTCTTAGAAACAAGGGGCTCACGGGAATGTTCAGCTTTACGATAAATAACACACACACACACACACACACACACACACACACACACACACACACACACACACATACATATCTGAAAAAACACCTGGGAGCTATCTTTTATCTACAGCCACTAACTGTTCTAACTGTTCTAAAACATACACATACATACATACACACACACACACACACACACATACACAAAAACGCACACACATATATATATACATATCTGAAAAAACACCAGTTATCTCTTATCTACAGCTGTTGACTGTTCTAATACACTGCACATGCACGCACACATACACACACACACACACACACACACACACACGATGGACAGACTACCAATGCACAACAGCATTTAATCCGTGTGTAATTTATTTCCTCCCGCAGCATTAAAGAGTAGAGTAGTGTTGCATAACGACTGCCACATAAAAGCATTACTTTACTTACGATTGGAACATATATATATGTTCCATACACTCAAAGACACACACACACACACACACACACACACACACACATACATACATATGCAGTCTTAAGTCTTGAGCCCCTAATTTCTTCATTTTGTTCCCTTTGAAGATCCAGACTTTCTTGTGTTTTTAATGTAGGCTTAAGAAACAGTTCTCCAGCTTTTCTTGAATCTCCACTCCATTCAGTCCAGTCCCTGAAACTGACCAGTTCCAGAGGAATGTTTTTGTTTGTTAGGACTCACAATGACCTACATATGAATCATTCAAGCAGAACAAAAGAAATCTAACTGAAGTCCTGAACCAGTGAAGAACCAGGAACAGATGATTCCAGGTGATCAGGCGGTGATCAGTATACTGGTGGTGCTGAATGCTGAGTGGTTGGAACTCCTTTATCTAGGCACTTTGCAGTCTGTGGCAGTAAAACATTTTTGCAGGATCATGCCGACACACACTGCAAACACAAGGAGCCACTTGAGGAACATCACAAAGAGCTCAAGGTGCCTCCACATTCCTCAGATATCAGGCTGATCAAGCTTCTGTGAGACGTGCTGGATAAATTAGTCCGATCCATGGAGGCCCCACCTCACAGTTTGAAGGAACCTCCGGTGCCACTAGTGAGTGGCAGCCTGTTATGGGAGCTCTGCTCATTTCTGAGCTTCATCTACTCTTTTCATTAACTTTTAATCTACTGTTTTGCCACTCTCTGCTGCTCTTACCTTCTTACTGTGCACTTTCTGCCACAGCAATGCAAATTTCCCACTTTATCTTATCTAATGGGACATAAAGGATCTGCTGGTGAAGAACCACAGACTTGTAGAGTCCAGACCCTGATGGATCAGGGCTGGTTTTTGTGGTATAAGGGGGTCAACACAATACTAGGGTGTTTCAATGTTATGACTGATTGGCGTGTTTACAATCCTAACAGACAAATAATAAACTGTCCTATCTGAGTGTTTGGTGGAGTTTGGGTAGCATTGTTATAGAGTGAGTAATAACACGTGAAGCCAACCCTGAATGGCTTTCCCTCTAATTAGATTGATTTATGAAAGAATCCTTACAGGCTCGGCCAAAACAAATCTGTTTGATCTGACAACATTTTGGCACCGCATTAATGACAGCTGGCAAAACAGGGAGTCAGGAGGGTTACTCTCGCCCAAGTCTACTCTCGCTCTCTTTACTCAAATCTGCTCTGCACACACACATACATGCTCACACAGGTGCTCTGTTTGGAGGCTGCATGTAACTCCGGCTTGAGTGTGGCTAGCTACCTGATCTTGTCCTTGTTTTGTGGGGAAAGAGCCAAATTCTCAAAACACATGTTTACTATGAGGCTAATGCAGAACTGATTGAAATTAAACTACATTTTCCTTTTTTGAATGTGGTTAATGTCACTTTCTTCCACAGCTTCTTTCACTGCTGTTTACTAAATATAAAATACCACACATAACCCAGACCTAGTTGTATGATATCCAGCTAGCTAAGTCAGCAAAAAGCTACAGCTAAAGCTATTATGTACAGTCCTGTGCGAATTCTTGAAATTTTTTCTTTGTATTTTCCTTTGTCTCACCTTGTTTCTGCAAAAATACTATTTCATGCCTGTCAAGCTGTCTTATATTTGGCACACTGAGTAGATTAAATGAAATACATTTGAACTGTGACAGGTTGCAATGTGCCTAAAGATACAAGGCGTCTAGATAAAGGAGTTCCAACCACTCAGCATTCAGCGCCACCAGTATACTGATCACCGCCTGATCGTCTGGAATCATCTGCATCTGTTTCGTCCTTAAGTTAGATGGTCTTTGTTCTGCTTGAATGATTCGTTGTGTGGTTTAACAAACAAAAACCATTTCCCCTGACACTGGTCAGGTTCAGGGACTGGGCTGAATATGAGCGCCAAATATTTTGACAGTCTGTCACGGCTCGGCCAGTGGCCACTAGGGGTCACTGTTTTGGTTTTGTTATTGGGGGGCTTTTATTTTGATTTTGTGCATGTTTGTGTCTTGTTTCTCGGTTCCAGGTGTCTTGTGTTTAGTTTAAGTGATTGTGTCTTGTGATCGGTTTCTGTCTGTGTCCTGTGTTGTATTGAATTTCTGGTTATGTGGACCTCTGTGTCGGTCCATCGCCTCACTTTCATCACGCCTCGTGTGGATTCACTCTGTTTTCATGTATCGGCCATCGAGCCAGGTTTCTGTTTTTTTATGTTATGCTTTAATAAAGTAAGCACGGTTATGGACGCCTGCCTGCCTGCCTGCCTGTGATCAATGGGGTAAATCACGGCGTCATGGCAACCGCCGCGTCGCCCGTGACACAGTCCTTCAGAAAACCTGGAGAGATGCTCCCCAAGACAACATCACAAATACAAGGAAGTCTGGATCTTAGGATGCAAAATATGAAGAAATGAGGAGTGGTTCAGGACTTCTGCACAGTACTCCACGTGTAAATGTGTATGTGTGTGCCCGCTCTCACTTTACCCCCCACCAATCCTCACCCCCCATGGTGGCGCTCATGCAGAGAGAATAGATTCTGTCATTACAGAATGGCCATATTTCTGTCTGGGGGGCAAAATGAAACAATAATAAAGAGATTTAAATGGGCTGTATGTGTGTGTTTGTCCCAGCAGGGCAGGAGGTGATGCCGCTGTTGCATCACACAGGGTCAGCAGGTGGTAACTGCCCTGTGTGTGCTGTGTGTGTGAGAAAGAGACAGAACAGAGGAAACCATAGTTACACTGAAGCTCAGACTGAAAGAGCATTAAAGGGGAATTCCAATGCATCAATTCAATTCAGGATAAGCGTTATGTTTAGTTTTCTTTTCTTTTGTGTCAGTGTGTTTTCTACAAAAAGGAAACTGAAACTGAAACCTGTGCTAAATCTAGGTTAGTTTTTCCACTAAAAGTGCACAGGAGCCGAACCCAGTCATCCTGCGGTTTCCATTGGAGACCAGCTAAGGTAAATGGGCTTCCTAATGAGCTAGTCGTGTGTTAGATGGTTGGAATGCATGGTCTGTGGAGACACCTGGGTGAATCTCCAGCGTGCGCTGCAGATAACTGTAGGTTATGAAGGAGATGCTCAGTAAAATTTGAGAGAGTTTGTGGATTTCTCTGGCTGGTGAGAAGAGCACTCAAAGCCAGTCTGAGGCCCCATGAGCTGTTGCCAGAATCGGGCCATGGGCATGTTGTTTATACTCTCCAAATTTATTCAGATCTAAATACACCCACTCAATAAGACCCTTCTAATTTTCTCAGTCTAACGTTTGCCCACATTCACCACATTTAAGCATTCGGCTCCTTCAAATGTTCAGTATTCACCTTTAGGACTAACTAGCACTAGCTGGGCTCCAACTGTCCTAGCAGAAGAGCATGAATTTGATCCCAAACTGGTTTTGTTCTGGTTGGGTAGAACATAGGCTTGAACCAGGTGCAGTGCATTACGTTACTGGAATAGACTTCCAGTCAGTGTTCGAGGCTCAGACACAGTTTCCCAGTTTAAAAGTAGACTCGAGACATTTTAATCTGGCATTCACGTAACTCATCCCATAACCTTATAGTCCAGTACTAGCACACTGTATTCTGAACGGCTGCTA
>JBBPDB010000134.1:13346967-13367051 GCA_037974465.1 Brachypetersius altus
TCCTCTGCATTTAACCCATTCACCAAGTGAAGCAGGGGGCAGCTACGAACACAGCGCCCGGGGAGCAGTGTGTGGGAACGGTACCTTGCTCAGGGTACCTCAGCTGCGCCTAGCGGTCTTGGGAATTGAACCTGGACTTTCCAATCACAGGGCGAATGCCCTAACCACTAGGCTACCAGCTGCCCAACTTTAACTTTAACTTGGGGTTAAGAGTCTTGCTCCAATTGGTGGTGAACCCATTGAAAACAGAAGTTAGCTGTTTTCTAGATCCTTTTCATTGTACTTTTAGATGTTATAAAGGTACAGACAATGCTGTCACAGCCATGGTACATTCTATATCCAAGCACATAAAGCATTCTTCTTCTTATGCGTCTCTTCTGATTGTATATTTTAGCTCGACATCAGTATTTTATATTGTAGCTCGACAAGAAGCTATATAAGCTATTCATAATTTAATTCTCAACTGATCCTGCTGTCTTTAGTGACGAAGGCTAAATGAATAAGGACAGTGACATTTCTGAATGAAATCCATTTGACCATTTTTTGGCATTATATGTTTTGTCTTACGTTTAACTCACATTTAGGATTATTGTCTTTTATGTACATGGATGTACATATGTTTTGTTTATGGGTGCAGCTTGATCCATCCAATCCAAGCTGAATAGGCTACAATAAAGGGAATCTTCAAGACTCACTTCAGTCTTGACTTAGGATATAACTACATCAAAAATGTGTGACATCGCAATGCATAGATGGAACAGTGTGCTCATACACTGGGCAGAATGACGAATAAACATTCTGTAAATATTTGATGTAACAGCCAAGTCCAGCACATTCATGGCCTACATCATCCTTCCTCTGCCGCCCATCTCTAGCTTCATGAATACAACACTGCTGAAACATTTAGATTTGTTTTGAAAATGGTGAGAACATAGAACAGAATTGAATCGAATCGAATTGTGGATTTTATTAATTGTACAGTCCTAATCACGACAGACACTAAAAAGAATAGCTGTGTGCTGCAATGGCACTTTGACATAATGGCACAGCCCACAATCAGGGAGCAGTAAAGTGAAGAGAAGTATGTGCTTTTATACAGTGCCAACATTTATAAAGCTAACTCCCCCTACCTAAAGGGGGCAGTCTCCCTGGAGCAACTTGGGGTTAAGGTTCTTGCTCATCCCATTTGGTCCTTAAGTTTGCAATGATTAATACATATACTGTATATAAATAATAAATAAAGGCAGGACACAGTGCTGATGTTTCCTAGCTTCAGATAGCATGCTGCAAACTGCAGAAAAAAGGCATTGTAGAAGCAGAAAACTTGATTGATCCTTGAGGAAATTGCTTACGTAATGACAGC
The DNA here is from genome assembly GCA_037974465.1 of Brachypetersius altus. Taxonomy (NCBI): domain Eukaryota; kingdom Metazoa; phylum Chordata; class Actinopteri; order Characiformes; family Alestidae; genus Brachypetersius; species Brachypetersius altus. The sequence goes on from JBBPDB010000134.1 coordinate 13,348,331, forward strand.
TAAGACACAGCCCAGGGTAGCCACATACACTTATATTAAAAAGCTTTCAACAATAATTAATAACCGCAAACCAGTGACCCAAATGCAAAATAGCACAAATAAACCAGTGTCCAGAAGGGCACTGTAGCACAGCTCAATGGGTCAAACGACAGAACACCAGACTGGGTTAAGGTCACAAGGAGGAATTAATCAGCATTAATTTTTAATGTGTTATTTGTTTCTGAGACCCTTAATATGTATACATATATATTGTAGCAGCTGTGAGGATTCGCTGAAGAAAACTCCAGACATATGAACTCAAAGGTCACTAAGTGAAATAGTCCATGGCCACCAAAATGGACCAGTTGGAACACCGTAGGGTGCCATTCTCAGGCTGACTGTTCTTGTTAATGGTGTTTATGCACGCAACATGCATGATGCTCAGATAAGTGTTCAGTCAAGTTCTCAGCTTTAGCTTCTTAGCCATAGCTTTTTATTCTCTGATAGCAATCACTCTGATAGAACAAAACTTTTTGTGTGAATAATGATAAGATGGAAAAAATAGATAACCTTATGAATTTCAGAGAATGCTGGTTATTCGGTATGAGTAAAAACAGTCTTCCAAGTTAACATTTTCCTGTGCGTCACGGAACTATCGCTTTGTGCCAGGCATGCACGGTATGTCTCAAGGTCGTAATTAAACAGGTTTAAACAGGCTTCACTCTCTTGTTGCGCAATAAAACAGAGATAAGAAAAACAAGAATTTGTTTGTTAAAAAAATTATGTGCCTGACCCAACCCACGAAAGCACTGACATAGTGCTGTGGCAGGAGATTACCTGAGCTAACGAGGTGCTGTTTTAGCTGTTTCTAGTTCAAGCTAATAAGATGGTGACCCTGTTGACTGGCTCTGGCACACATTCATTGAATGGCGAACAGACCAACAATATATTATTATTGCTATATCTTGACAAGCACCGCACATGTCTTGCTTAGTGTTTCTCAGTTACCATGGCTGTAAGTAAAGCCTTAAACACAGCACTTCTCACACTGTGTTGTATACCTTCAAGCTCAATGTCACACATTTGTGGAGTTTTAAGAGGAAGCTCAGAGGAAGTGACTACTGGCCCCTACATAATCAAGCCCATCACTGGTTTCTCCCTCACTATACTCTGACCGTTTGCGCCTGTTTTGGTTCTGCTTTGTTTATGTTTCTCGGCCATCGTATCCTTTTTATTTGTGTTTGAAAATAATGAAAAAGAAAGAAGCATGGAAGTCTGTGCCTGTGCCTCCTGCCTGAACGGGCCCAATGTTACAGAAGAAACCATTGAAACCCAAGGCACAGCAGACCAGAGGAGAGAGGCCTGTGAGCTCCAGGGGGAAGGATCGAGCCTGGCCAAGTTTGTTGCCATCTTGCAGGAGTGGCTGATCAAAATCACCACAAAGATGCTCCAGAAGAGAGTCCGGGACCTGCTGGTCTCACTGGAGGCCATCATGGACTCAGAGGAGTTCCAGTGGTACATAGAGGAGACATGGGGCCGGTTGAAATGGCTTGAGGAGCTGCTTCAGTGCCATGAAGCCCCGCCCCCACGCCATGGTAGCTGCCAAATATCAAATCTCTAGAAAAACTCTATAGTTGGAGTCAAAGAGACATCTCGATCATCGGTCAAATCTTTTTTGCAAAAATGGACTGCATTTCGAGATCAATTTATCCAGCTTACTCCATGTCACTTCCCAAAACTGCATTAAAGGCCATAAACCAAGATAACCTTAATTGCAAATGGAATAGAAAGACACACTACTTTAGGAAAGCTACAATGGCCAAGGATTAAAGGAGGGAGGGTTGAAAACTATGGATCTAGATTGTATTACAGTTTTTCTCGGTTGCTTAAACACATTTCCTGAAACTATGCCTCGTATTCTCAAAACAGCAAACACAAATTCATAATGTCTCACCCAATTTCCCAAACATCGTATTTTTAGGTCAAAATGAAGCTCTACACTCAAAACCATTCACTCTTGCAGAAAAACCAAACTCTGCCCACAGACATCACACACAAGGCCTCAAAAACACACACACTACAACATAGTCTTACATATGGGTGCAATAAATTAAAAACAATTTTTCCAGTGAAGTTATGTTGCTTGTGGTTCTTCCTCTCAAAAACCTTTTCACATGATGAACACAAAAGACGCAACCAATATCCATACAGTGGCACATTTTTATTTATGTACTATACAGTACATCACACACCAAAAACAGTATTCCACCTCAGCATCCTGTCTTTGGTCTGGGTCAGGCCAGAGAATCTCATTCACATCACAGCCTATATTAGCCCTAGCCAGGCAGTGGAGGGGTAATCCACCCCTGGCATGCATCTACTGATATGTTTAGGCAGGCTTCTTCCATGGCCTGGAGGAGCTGAACACGGACATAAGGTACTCTGTCGTACACTTTCCACTGCCATGCTGAAAAAAACTCCTCTATCTGGTTTAGAAAGGGAGAGTATGCAGGCAGGAAGATGTTAGAAAACCTTGGGTTATTGGTAAACGCGATGGAAGCTGACGTTATCCCAAACAACAACGTAGTGAGGCTGCTCTGGCTGTGCTGGTTCCCTGTAGTCCAGCTGGAACATATGTAGTCTTAGACATCAAGAAAAGCAAGGAGAAGCACAGTGTTATAGGGTTCTAGAATGGCATGGCGGTGGACCCCTCGTTGGCTGATGACTGCGCACATAGTGACATTCCCTCCACGCTGACCAGGGACATTTACAACAGCCCCATGGCCAAATACGTTCCTCCCCTTCTCCTCCTTTTGGTCAGGTTACAGTTTTGTTCCTCCTCCACCTCCTCCTTCCTGGTGTCCTAGACCTCCTTCTCCTCCTCCTCCTCCCCCGCTTCCTTCATCATGTCCTTCTCCTCATCCTCCTTGACCTCTTCCTTTGCATCTCTTTGGATGCATTGTTTCAAACCTGAAGGACATGACTTTGGCCCTTTTATCTATCTAACAAAGTTTCTGATTGGTGTGTGATAAATGTTGACTCTTGGTGTTTCCACTTGGTTAATTGTGTGCTAACTGAGCTCAAGCTGTGCTGGCTTAAGTTAACATTATTGAATGCTAGTGCTTTCTAAATGACCACATGGTTTAAGCACTGAGTAATGTAGGGATTTGTGTGTAGAATTTTGTAGTATGTGACGTCTAGTCAGCGGCCACAGGAGGGCGCTGGGGTTTAGGTTTTGTTTTTGTTGTGTTAGACTCTTATTTTGGTATGTTGAGAACCTGAGTATCCTGAATATGCGGTCATATATTGTATTTAAGTTCTGTTTAGGTGGACCATAGTGTCGGTCCACCGTTACCCATACCGTTACTCTTGCCTTCCATTACTATTGCCTTTCAGTTTTGTGCATGTATTGGATCTCAAGCCAGGTTTGAGTTTGCTTAATAAAGAGAAAGACAAAAAAGATGGAAGCCTGCCTCTGTACCTGTTTTCAGTGGGAAAAAGCACGGTGATGTGACATAGTAACAGTTCACCAAATCTGACTCGTGTTAAGGCAGGGAAATAGTGTTTATAGTTCAGGGAAATGGGTGTGCTTTTTTAAAAAATAGCATTATGGTTTTAAATTTTAGTTCAAAAGATTGGTTATAGTGTTTTAGCAATCGAGAAAAACTGTAAACACTGTAATTACAACACAAACTTCCCTACATACATATATTTTGACATTCTGTTCTTGTATCATGTGTCTCCTTTGTTTTCACCTGTCCTCTGTTTTACGTCCTGATTGTGTGTGTATATAAGGTTGTATTAGTTGGTTTTATCCTCATGTGTCCATCACCTCATTTACCCTGTTCCCCGTTTTCACGTTTGTTCTGTTTCCTGTAAATCTGGAGGCCCGCGTGCCTATTTGAGTTCTTGTCTCTTTTTCTTTAAATAAAGACACGTCTGCATGGATCCCTGGTCTGCTTGGTCTGTGCCCCAAGGGAGTTCAGAGTGTGGGCTTCGTGGCCCGCACTCTGACACTTACACATATCATGAATAAAGAATTAGAACACAATATACAGTATGGAACGGTATTGCACTGAATGACGTTCATTTTGCTCTGTAGTCGCAGGGTTTCGTTTTTTAGAGGTTTTTTGGCCAGGTTTAGAGCAGCCACTGCTCTCGGGGAAAACTGTTTTTGAGTCAGATTGTGTGTGTCTGGAGTGCTCTGTAATGTGTGCCTGATGTCAGCAATTCAAAGATTGATTCTTATTATAGTGACACATCATGGCTTTACTACAGACGTTGCTTAAACATAGTAGTGTTCAGCTTCGGTCCCTCCCATAACGACATTCCTGCTTTTGGAAACGTATTACAGGCACCTTTGTACCAAATACACTGTCTGATAAATGTGTCAACCCACAAATTGTGCAAAAATCAGTCCAGCTCATTCCTCATGGAAAACGTTGCACCAGTAAATAATTACCTGCTTTCGTTCTGTTCATGCTGTCTAGTACTGTAAGCTCCTTTTACAGGGTCTGTGGTTGGTAAACAGTGTAATAGTGTCGTTTGAAAGTCTGCCAGTGGCTCGCTGCCGCCAGGCTCGGAAAGGTGAGCGGTTTGTCACGACCATAAAAAAAGAAAGAAAAAAAAAAGCAGACCATGGGAGAGAGACCCTGTCATTTGCCTTCAAGTAGAATTCATTCTCAGCTGGAAACATTCTGACTGCCTAATCCACTAATAAAAGCTAACTGTGTGTCTGCGGGTGTTCCCGCGCGCACACACACAAAAACACACACTGTACTACGTATTTTATATAGTATAAATTATGTATTACATAAAATAACTGTAATGTTTGTCTGCAGGTTTACAGGTAGTGTTGAATTCCATCATTAAAGCCATGGTTCCGCTGCTCCACATCGCTCTGCTGGTCCTTTTTGTCATCATCATCTACGCCATCATCGGCCTTGAGCTCTTCATCGGGAAAATGCATGCAACCTGCTTCATTGTTGGATCAGGTAGGTCATATGAGGAAATACGTCTGTTTTACAGCAGGGACAGGTATAACAGACATTTTTACACTTGGTTAGTGTATAGTAATCTGCACTCAGCATCAAGCTTTAGGCTCGTTTGTGGAGGGATTTCGTCATTACAGGTTTGTTTTCACACAAGGCGGTTCCTTGTTAAATCATGGAATGATTGAGCTTAGCTGTTGCCGTTCATATCATTATGATGAGAGCAGCTAGTGCTGGGAAGCAGTTAGTGCTGGGCACATTGGAGTGCACACAGATACAGTATACTGTTTTAGAAGGCTGTTTGAAAACATGTTATCTGAAAAACTAATAGCAATCAATTTAGTAAATCTGAGATATTATGCATTTGAGTGAGACGAAACATGGTAATTCATTTATGTTACATATACAGAAAAATATTAGTGTAAATAAAGAAGAAAAACTTTCAAAAGAAAATGACTAGACAAGTTCAGCCAGTTATCTTTTTGATCCCCAAAATTTGCAGACCTCTGGAACATTAAGGGCTACATTCAAAATTCTTTCAATTACTAATTCTCTGGAAGCTCCTGCATCAAATGTATATCTCAGATTCACATATGGCCACGCCCACTGTCCGCCACTTTGGCTAAACCTCAGAACTTAAAAAAGTTAACATGTCCGAGGCCGTTTATCCCAATCTCGCCAAAATTGGTATACGTCATCTACGTTGACGGCCGCAAAAAGTTACTGAAGCGCATTTTTGATTTATGCATTTGTTTTGATGTTAGGTACGAATATATATTAAGCGTGTTTTGCCAATATCTTCAAAGAACAACATCATACCATAACCAAACTTGAAGGAATTTACACAGACATAATGTTTTGGCAAAATGCAAAAGATGGCACAATTTGGCCTATAGGGGGCGCTGTAAATGCCACATTTCTATATCCCAAAAACCGCTTAAAATCGAATTCTGGAATTTGGTATACTTTACCATGGGGCACGTCTGAGTCAATCCATGAAACATCTCAATAATTGATTAGAGTGGGCGTGGTCTATTTGCTCAAAAACGTTCTCTTTTTTTGGGGTCCAAGCACGAAGCCAGTCATTACTTTCAGGACAAAATCTTCACAGATCAACATCGTAACATAACCAAACTCGGTACACTACACCTGCAAGATAAGGCACATTTTGTTAGCAAACAGATCATGAAGCTGGGTGCCTTGGTGTGCCAGGGCCCCGTTAATAACTGCTTGCAGTTCTAGTTCTTGTTGAAATTGTGCTGTTTGTTAGTAAGGTTACATCACCGAATAAATAAACTACAAAGCACTCATTAGAAGAGCAAAAACAACTACATTGAATTTAAAGGCATTCCAAAGGACTTTATTTATGTAATACTTGGGGAAAAAGGTAGCAGCAACAGCTGTAAAATTTTGTAAATATCAAAAACACAACAATCTTGACTGAATCATCTGAATGGTTTAAGTATTATGTCCATTTTAGCAGCAACAACTGTATAAAATAAAGTGCAAAACTAATACATTTTAAATGAAGTGAATTCGGAGAGAATCTTCTGTATTCAAGGTGGACTGGCCCAACTTTGGCCTCAACGTGTTGTGAGAGAGAGGGGGAGAGGGCAAAAACAGTCAACAAGACACAAAATTGCCCCTGAAAGAATCCCAAAGAGGTTTTGAGGGAGAGCTAAGAGTCTTCTCCGATATTCTTTTGCTTTTGGGTTGTCTGCTGTAAGTTTGTTGTGTTTTTGGAAAGCGTCAAGGAGTGACTGCTGCCTGGTGACTGTTTCCCTGTTTGCTAGCATAAACTCCTGGTACTCCTTGTCGTGAAATCTCTGCAGGTGTTTGATTGAATTTCTTATATTGTATGACGCAACTGTACCTCCACCCGCCGGCAAAATGTTTGTAATGCGTTTTCTGTCTCTGTGTATGCGTGCAGAGATGACAGAGGATGAACCCGCACCGTGTGCGGTAAACGGCCACGGTCGTACGTGTACCATCAACGGGACGGTGTGCAGAGAGGGCTGGCATGGCCCCAATGGCGGCATCACCAACTTTGACAACTTCATGTTCGCCATGCTGACGGTGTTCCAGTGCATCACTATGGAGGGCTGGACTGACGTGCTCTACTGGGTCAGTGATTGCTGTCGTCTGCGGGACGTGCTTCGCTTTCAGCTCTCAGCTCTATTCTCCACACCATTGTTGGGCTCTGGGAATTCTTTAGTGCAGGAGTATGAAAATTTAGTCCCGGGGGGCAACAGTGCTGCGTAGTTGGGTGTTTTCCCTGATCAGGCACATCTGATTCAGCTTAGCTATTTGTCAGGTGTTTTGCAAGTGTCAGCTCTGAAATGCTGTTCATTATTCAGAGCAACACTGTCCACTGCTACAAAGACAGATATATCATTTAACATCACATATAAATGCACTGCCTACTTGCCAATATATTTATATACAGATAAGCTAAATTATAGATTTATGGGTAAATGTCATGATTCTCTGTGGCGTTAATTGGCCATTTTCCCCACATTATAGTACCTCTGAACGGCAAAATTCAATTCTGGATCTGCATAGGGGACAGCTAGCAGTCCACACACACACAAACGTACACACACACACACACACAGACTCTTTGTAGTTCTCCCTCTCACTCTGTTTCCCTCTCTCTCTCACCCTCTCACTCTGTTTTTCTCTCTCTCTCTCTCTGTCTCTCGCTTTCTTTTATACACAGACATATTTATTTCCTCTCTTTATTTCTTCATTTCTTCTAATCTTTCCTGCTTTACTCTCTGTTTCTCTCTCACTCCTTCTTTCTCTCTGTTTTTACTCTCTATTTCTCTCTCATTTTTCCTCTCCTTTTTCTCTCTCTCATTCTTTACTCTTTCTGCCTCACCCTCTGTCCATCTCTCTCTCTCTCTCTCGCTTGCTTTCTTCCTCTATAAATTTTTCTTATCTCCGTCTCATCTCTCTCTTTATTTGCTCTCTCGCTGTTTGTTTTCTTTACTCTTTCTCCTTCCCTCTCTTTCTCTCTCGCCCTCCATTAATGTAGCCGGTATGGTATGACTATATCCAGAGTGTTTTGGACTCTTTTTCTTCAGAACTATGTCTCTCTACATCACTGTCTCCCATTTTGAAACTTCGCTCTGAATGTTGACATTAGCTTTTTTATTTTGTGCTTTCTTATTCTTAACCTTAACCAGAAACTGTGCTTTTCAGTGATATATTGTGTTCTTCATTTAGATATAAAATACATCAAAAACAATAAACAGGGCCCATCTCAGTTATACAGTTTGTTACTTCCAGTGTGGTACATTGTTCAAATGATATAAGTATTGATATTTTCAATATTTAATTATAATTATTATTAGAATTAAATTATAACTAAATAAATAAAGTATTATTATTATTATTTTTATTATTATGATGATTATTATTATTATATTGCAATGAATAATAAAACTTTGCTTTACAGATTTTAATCTGTACCTCAGTTTTTATTCATTTATTTAAAAGTGTGACCTGTACTAAACCATAACTGTGCACATTTTTTGGCAGATTCAAATCATAATACATTTTCTAAATGTAGAAATATTTTCTTATAAAGCCAAAAATTAAATTTACTGCCCGTCAATTTAGAGGTTGATCTAACAGCACATAGAAGACTCATATAGAAGATGTTGGAACACTGTATATGCTGGTACTGCTTTTCTGTGGATCCTTTACCTTCTGCAATTTCTTCTATTAACTTCTTTCTTTCCTGTCTCTTCCTCTCTTTCTCCTTTCCTTATGCCTCCGTTTCCTGATCTTACTTTCTCTCAGATGAATGATGCAATGGGGATGGAGCTGCCCTGGGTCTATTTTGTGAGCTTGGTGATCTTCGGCTCTTTCTTCGTTCTGAACCTTGTTCTGGGTGTTTTGAGCGGGTGAGATATTCCTGTTCTTCACTCCCAAACTTCTCTTTCTCTCTCTTTCTCTTTCTCTTTTTTCAATAGATCTTAATTAGGCCTATTGTTGGAATGTTGTGATGGTGATCTGGTTTTATTTGGCAAGACTGAAATAAAGAGTCTTTTAAAATAAAAAAAATCTTTCTCCATCCTTTTCACCCTCCCTTTCTTCCCTCTCTCTTTCTTTCTCCCTCCCCTCTCCTGTTCCCTACCTTCCTCACTAAAGCTTTCTTTCTTTTCCTTCTTTGCTTCTTTCTTACTGTTTTCTTTCTTTTTATTACATTCTATTTTTTAATCTTCTTTCTTTTCTTTCTTTCTTTCTTTCTTTTCTTTCTTTCTTTCATCTTTCTTTCGCTCTTTCTTTCTCCCTTTTCTCTATCTGGGTGTCACACACGCTCCCTCTCTCTGGGTTAACGCTGATCTTTGGGCCCCTGCAGGTTAATGATGCTATTGGCTGGGAGACACCATGGATCTACTTTGTTAGTCTGATAATTCTGGGCTCCTTTTTCGTCTTAAACCTTGTGCTGGGTGTGCTGAGTGGGTAAGAGAGCGTGCGGTAAAAGTGTGTTTTTGATGCCGTGACAACTGCAGTGACGACTGTGATGATTGCAGTGCAGTGTGTTTACAAAGGTTTGTTCTTAAAGTTGCATTCTGTAAGACTGTAAATAAATCAATATAAGTCATATTCATTTCTTAACCTTTCGATGGTTACAGTGTGTCATTTTATATGATCATTTCTCAGTTGCTCTTCCAGGCTACTGTGCAAAAGTGTTGAGACAACCCTTATTTATTGTAAGTGTCCATTCTATCATACATGAACATCACAAAATTCTTCCTCTGCATTTAACCCATTCACCAAGTGGAGCAGCCGGCAGCCAGGAACACAGCGCCCGGGAAGCATTGTGTGGGGACAGTACCTTGCTCGAGTGTACCTCAGAGGTTCTAAACTGGGCAGTGAACCCATTTATGGCATTTATCAGATCACAGCTTCCAGATTGCAGGGCGAATGGCCTAATCACTAGGCTACCAGCAGCCTGTTTCTTTCTGGTCCTTCCTGTTTCGTTCCCATTTCTTTAATTTAACCTGCTCAATATGCCAAGCAGTTTGACAGACATAAAAGGTCATTCTAAGCAAAATATAAAGAAATGAGGGGGACTCAAGATTTTTGTACTGCACTGTTGTTGAAAATATATTTTCTCTGTGCTTTGGCCTCCTGTCCAGACAAAAACATTATTTTGTGTAGGATTTTTGTTGAAAATGCCATTTTTATTGACAGCATGCAAGTTAAAGACTGGATTTGGTAACATGCGACTGTTAGTTAATTAGAAAACATCTGCTTTAGGTTTGTGCTATATGCAGGCCATGACATCATATTAAAAAAAAACCAGTACGATCTTGCAGAATGCATGCTGATTTGCTGTGTGGTAACTTTGATTGCTCTGATCTTGGATCAGCAACTGAAACTAGAACTTTCCGTTGGTGGTGCAGTTTAGATTGTGCTTTTTTCCTCCTGTGTGTTGGATCCTTTGGGGGCAGGAATACATTTAAAGCAAGTGCATCAGGAAAGATCTGGAGACATTAAGAGGAGACTAATAGAATTTAGATAAAGGTCTACGTGAGGAAGTAAAAACGGACGTCCTGCGGAGAGCAGAGCAAATCCGAGGACAAAGGAAACCAAAGACACCTGGACCAACACAAACCAAGACAGAGCGAGAGAGAGAGAGAGAGAGAGAGAGAGAGACAAAGAGAGGAAGACAGGATGGGTCACTATCACTTTTTAAAATGCCTACACCACATGCTATTTTAAAATATTATTCAAACAAATCTAAAGATCTGGAACTGCATCCCTAAAAGACCATTATTTACATACAGAGCATTTAGACCCAACAAACCTCTGGATTCTAATTCTGAACATTGTAACAAAAGATGTATGAATGGTAACATTCTAGAACATTATGAATGTAGAAGAACAGTTTTTCTCTCCTCTTCCTCTTTCTCTTCCTCATCTCTTCTATTACCTCCTTTCCTGTTCTCTTGTCTTTTCTTCTTTTGTCTTCTCTACTTCGTTCTCTTTTCTTTTTTTCTTCCCTCCTTTCTCTTCTCTTCTCCTCTACGTTCCCCTTTGCTGATCGTCAGACCACCTCCCCCCACACACATTTCTTAGCTGAAATTAATCTCATTGCTGTGGCCTTCAGTTCTCCCAGCGTTTCTTCTCTCTCTGTGGAGACATTAATACTCTCCCACAAGACACACACACACTCTCTCTCTCTCTCTCACACACACACGCACACAGCCAAGACTTCACATCCTATCGCATGCACATCATGTCCTATAGAGAAAGACTAAATGAAGCAGTGGAAGAGACTTAAACTGTACACACACACACACTCACACACATAACAGGAATCCGTGTGGCCGTTTTGTCTTCCTTTAGCTTTGTCGATGAAAGATTTATTTTTATTTTTTTGAGTCATTCCTCAAGCTATGACTCAAGTAATCCCCTGACTCAGATTAAGTTTGAACTGCTTGTGTGTGTGTGGTTTGTGTGTCTGTGTGTGAAGGATGCTGAAGCTGTGTTCGTTGCTTGACCTCTAATGTAGTTGAGGGTGTTCTTGTTACTAGTAGACAAGCTCGCCACCTGCTGGTAGAAATAGTGTAAGAACTGGAAAACAAGGGTTCACACGGTTGAACACAGTGTGCTAGATAAAGTGCGATATCTGTGAGGGTTTTCCTGCATGCGTTTGTGTGTGTTTATATTCACAAGAACTAATAGATTACCTTGTCTTGCAGTAGACTTTTATAAGTACTTGCTAAACACTGTCTGCTATGCGCGTTATTTTTTTCCTATTTACTGCTTTTACTACTTTTCTTCTACTTAAGTGGAAATATAAGTGTTGTTTTAGTGAAAACTTTGAGATAGCTTTGAGTCAGCAGTTTTTAGTAGTGGTGATGTTCCATTGTTATGTGTATGAGACAAAACTTTGTGTACTTGAATATTTACACGTGTGTGTGTGTGTGTGTGTGTGTGTGTGTGTGTGTGTGTGTGTGTGTGTGTGTGTGTGTGTTTGAATGCAGAGAGTTCTCTAAGGAAAGAGAAAAGGCGAAGGCCAGAGGAGACTTCCAAAAACTTCGAGAGAAACAGCAGCTGGAGGAGGATCTGAAGGGGTACCTGGACTGGATCACACAGGCGGAGGACATTGACCCTGATAACGAAGAAGAAGAGGACGAAAGCAAGCGCAATCGTGAGTCCCTCACTTGATATTATTTTATTTTATTCTCTGTCGCATTAGCTCAAATTAATATTTTTAAAATGCTGCGCTGCTACATGTAATCCATGTATCCTCTGTTTTAATTGATCATCACAAGTACAGCTGCAAGATATGGACAAAATATCTTGAAATATAAGGCTTGAGATATATATTGTTTTCGAATTCATCCCCACTCAGCCATTTCTAGCAAAATTTGAATATCAGGAGAACATTCCAGAATATTGTAACTCGGGTAGAGCCTTTTGTAAACGAAAACTAAAACTGCGGGATTGTGGGTGAATGTTCTATATGAGTGTGATTTGCGGGAAAGCCTTCTAGAACAGTGTGCATGGGAGAGAGCATTCTGGTAAAATGTGAATGTCTGTAGAACCTTCCAGAAAAGCATCACTGGGGTAGAGCATTCTGGAAACTGGAGAATATTCTAGACCATTGTGTATTATTGATGCATTTCTTATTCATGTTAGTTAAGTCTTAAACAGATGTAACTTGTCAAAGCATTGCGAGTAAGAATTATTCCTGTTCAGTCAGTAATCATACAGCCCTGCTCTTGTGTTTCATATCCAGATCTGGGTTCATCATCAGTGTCTTTTGAACTTCCTCCTTTTGTTCCACAGATGTGGTTCTAGTGACTGCTCTGAATGGAAAAGTGCTCCAGAGCACTGAGCCCAAGTCCTACACTCCGAACCAGCTGTGCTCTTATTGTACTGTATTTGGAGCTGTTTGCTCAGCGTTTGGCAGGCTGGTGGAGAGCTGTGGGAGAAGGGCAGGGACATAAAGAGTGAAATTGGGCAGAAGAAGGACTAATCCAAATCCTCTTTCATAGCAGCAGACCAGCAGCAGCAAGCATTGAGCTGATATACACTGGAACTGTTCAGACGACGGAGGCTCAGAGCCTTGGTCTAAAAGCTCACACTCTTCAGCCTTTGTGCTTACATTGCAGCTTTCACTTTCTACACAAAACAATGGGCTTAGAGATGTCTGAAGGCTCACGCACGGTCTAGTGCAACGTGTGTTCAGCATTAGCAGGCACCTGTTTTAATAAAACTGGGGCAACATACAGATAGCATCTATATTTAACACTGCCTAACATAATGGCTCAGCAGATGTTCAGACCCTGACTCTCCACATGTGCCGTTCAGGTCCTCAGTGTCGTTCTTTGGGCAACGTCACCGTGTGAAACAGTTGCTTCTTTTATTTTAACACATCAGCATGGCTGTAGTATCATATTCCCCATAGACTCTGTGACTTATTATCCGTATCCCTCTAGCCCCCTTTCCAGCCCAGCAATTCACTCTTTCCTGAAGTGTTGGTGTTGTTTATTGTTATTGTTGCTTTGGTGTTATTGTTGCTGTCTTACATGTTTTTAACTCACTCATGCCCTGTCCAGTCCTCAGTACTACCCCCTACCATGTCTGCATTTTGCTGTATTCCACCTCCTGACCCACCTGAAAGTCCTATATACATGCTTACATCCATATGTCCATACACTATATGTGTATGTATAGTGTGTGGGTCTATGTATGTATATACACATTTGCAAACAAATCTAAATATGCCTTAAAGGAAGAAAAAAAAATAAATAAATAAATATATATATAGTTTTGCTATTTGAATATATATATATATATATATATATATATATTCAGAATTAAGAATTGCGTTCCGCAATAATCAATATGAATGAGGTGTTCTGACAGCTGGAATAGAACAAAAATGCTTACTGGCAGTGGATCTTAGAGGACTGGGTTGGTGCCTCTGCTTTAACCTCTGATGACCCAGCTGCTTGTTTTCCCATCCCTGCGTTGGTGCTGCGATGGTGCTGCGGTGGCCGCGATGTGGTGTTCTGTGCTGTGTGAATGCATGGGCTTTGCGTGCATTGCCCTGACCTGGGACAGGGGTCACTCTGGCTGACCTTATGGACAAGAAGAAGAAAGGGTTTAGCTGGTTCAGTCAGTCTTCCGACACTCATGGTAAATCCACTCCTTTACATCTGTACAGCGTGACGATTTAATACCTTGTTTTCTGGTTATAGCAGTAAGGGCTGTTACTGTTAATGGTTGGAGTAATACTGATTATTTTGACAACTAATTGGATAAGATGGGCTTAACTGAGCCACAGTTGGGATGCATGGTGTAATTAGAGCGATATCGATATTAGCTTTAAAATAGTGGATTTGAAATGTGATCTGATGTTGCATTTATTTTACTCCAGAGGAGGTTTTGTCAAAGCTGAGCTACTCTCCTTAAAAAAAAATTTATGCACTTTATTAATTTCACATAACGCTGCATAAATAAACGTTTCTTCATAATTCTAATCCAGGCAGACATTTTTACATTCTATATTGGTATCAGCACAAATACTAATATACACATTAACAATACTGGATGTTGCACTGACCCTTTATTCCCAAATTGGTGCATGCCTGTTATATTGTGCATATCAAGTTATAAGTACCTTTTATTAAAACAAAGATTGTTGGAAAATAGTGCATTGCAAGTATAGTATGTTAAAGGTACATTTTGAATGAATAATTTAATTATAAAACAAATGTAATTAATTAAAATGAATTTATTAGTTGTAACAGCCCTAGCTACGGTGTGTATGCTCCTGTGCTCTTTCCCTCCCATCTGACTCCGCCTCCCATCATTTAGCTTGTCTTTTTTATTTTTCGGTCTTATTTGATAAACCTCCCTCCCACCCTAATTGTATTAGCTTACATAAATTAACTACATTTTTGTCCACATATATGCACATAATTAAACACTCTCTCATTCTCACACATTTTCTGAAACTGCTTAATCTACACTAGGGTTGCTGGTATCCAGGGCTTATCCTGGGGTCAATGGGTGTGAGGCAGGGACTGACTCTGGGTGGGGTGCCAGCCCACCACATAACTAATTAAACACATGTAACCAATGTTGTTTCATACTGTCTGTACTATTTCATACATTCAGACAACATAATAATCTCCTGTCACACCAGTTTCCTCTATCTAGGACGCAGATAGAACCTCAGCTTCTGGACCAACTTTGGAAAATCCTGTTTTTTTTTTTTAATAAACAGTGTATGAGTTTAAAATGGAGAGAATGGGGCTAAACCGTGATCAACGTCTCTTGGCTCAGCACTTCCCAGAGCCATCAGAAAGAATTTGATCACACACACACACTTCTTATCCTCTACTGATGTGTCAGCACCTATCCATGTCTCAGAGAAATAGAGAGAGAGAGAGAAACAGAGATGATGAAAGTGTGTTAGAGAGAGTATGAGAGCACTCTAGTATTTGTCTCTCTGCCACCAAGCTATACATGTTATCATTATGTCGCTATTAACCTGAGCTGGTCTTTCTTATGGCTTTCCAATGGCTGAGAGCCTTGAGTGCTCATTACTACTACACTGCTGGGATTTTATTTATTTTTAGGTTGGGGTACTGATATAAGAAATGTCTTGTAAACAAAGGAACTGGTATAAAAGAAATAATTAAAATTAGAAATAAAATGTCTGAAAAGAGAAAAGGTCTGCACCTAAGTGAGTTACTGTGTCAGTCAAGCTGCCTCATATTTCAGTCATGAAGGTGTTTGTATATTAAAGCACCCATATTCTCAGTGTATTCATAGATATGAGGTTTCACACACAGCAGCCTTTTTTCTCATACACAGTAATGGACTGTTTCCTGCTGTCTTGAGAAAACAAATCTGAAATACATGGCAAGAGAGGGGATGATTGTTTGTATTTATAGACATGCTATTTTTACAGCTCAGGAGGTTCGGTGTGCAAACATCTCAGTTCCCCTTTAATGGGTGTGCCTCTGCCTAAGGCACACCTAGTGGTGCTTACAGTCATGTAACCACCACAAAAGAGCAGCAGAAGTTGATAGGGCCACTTTGGTCGCCATGTCTAATGCCAGACATGCGTTAGAGAGGGTTATGAAGAGTATTAAGCCTCCAACACTAGGCTGAGAAGGATTCTCTGGAATACCTTTGGAATGTAGTTTGTGATCCAGAACTAATCGTCCATCAGCAGTTGACTTTATTGAACCCAGAGGAAATTGCTTATGCTAACCCTAACCCTAACTGCACAAACACACAGAGACACAAAGACAATAACACTATCAAATGTATTATAAAGTCAAAAATATAACTCTCCGTTAAATACTAAAAATCCTTAAATACACAATATGCACAGAATGCTGCGGTCAGTAAGAGAGGTGGATATAAATAGACAAAGAAATAAAAAAGTATTTTATTCGCAAAATAGTTACATGTAATGGTAAAGATTTAGCCCACAGTCTAAAGACTAGAGACTGGTACTGCAGCAATGACCCAATTAATACCCTTATTTTCAAATGAAACGGTTGGCCAGTCAGTGTCTGCATATTTTTGCACATATAGTGTACATAGGCTCTGTTTAATGTAAACAACAAGGTCTACATTTGTGATGGGAGGTATTTTCACTGTGTTACTGCATGCTGGAATTCCTTTCAAACACCACTACTTTTATTTCCAGGTGGAGGGTTAGTTTGTTCAGCATTATTCTGCCTGAACACTGTTTCTCTGTAACTCTGTAGCAATAGACCAGCATCCCCAACTCTGCTCCTGGAGTTCTGCCATCCTATAGATTAGATCTGACCCTATTCTGACTAAATCCATTCAACACAGCAGTGCATCAGGGTCTGAACCTGACCGAGTTAGATATGAGTTGCTATTAAGTTCCTAAAGACTCTTGGTGGACAGTTGGTGGCGCTGGATCTGCCTTTGACATGAGATGCTTTCCTTGTGAGTTTTTTATGTGTATTTGATGTGCGTGTCATGTTTCAGCGAGCGTTCCAGCAAGTGAAACTGAATCTGTGAACACAGAGAATGAAAAAGGAGAGGATGAGAAAACAACATGCTGTGGCCCACTGTGGTAAACACACATGCACACACATACACACAGACATAAATACACATACACACAGACATAAATACACATACACAACAGTTTTATGAAAAAGCACAAATGTAAAGTATTGTGCTCAAATATGTATTTCTCATTTACTTTTCAGTCAGAAAATCTCCAAATCAAAATTCAGGTTTGTGTGTCTGCTTTACCCTCTTATGCTTCATACACTCCTTTATTTCTGCATGGCTCTCCTTTGTGTGTGTATAATGACAAAAAGCAGTTGATCTGTCATTTAACTGTTTTCATATTGCATTTTGAATTTATTTAGAGTTGTATCCAAATGTTTATGAATAACTACACAATCTGTGCAGAAAACAAACTTTTCACTTTATTTTCACTTAGGTGTAAGGTTATGTATAAAGGTGTTTTGATTTTAACGTGTACTCTGGCATCCGTTCTGATGTGATTTTCTGGTCCTGGCAGTCGGCGCTGGCGTCGCTGGAACAGGTTTTGCCGCAGGAAATGCCGCTTAGCGGTGAAATCGGTGCCGTTCTACTGGCTGGTGATAATTCTGGTGTTCCTCAATACACTCACCATCTCATCAGAGCACTACAATCAACCTCTCTGGCTCACACAAGTACAGGGTGAGAACACACACACAAACACAGTTTCTTAATAGGAGCCCTCTTAAACCTCTTAAATTAGAACAGAAATCTGTGGGCAGCTGCTGAACTGTTGTTAAAGCACCTGCCTATGGATTTCTGTTCCAGTGTAAGTGGTTTTCTGTTCCTTTCAAAGTACAGGAAAGCATGTCGGTGTTATTGTGGTTATCCTCTATATGCCAGAGATGTGGGTGATAAGGATTAAGCTGGAGTCCTCATTTAATTTCTTTGCTGTTTAAGCAAATCCAGTGACTCAGAGACTTTTATAGTCTTTGCATATCTTGATAATCTCCCTGAATCACATTTTCTCTCCCCTTTTGCATGCAGACGTGGCCAATAAGGTCCTGCTGGCCTTGTTCACATGTGAGATGCTGGTGAAGATGTACAGTCTTGGTCTGCAGGCCTACTTCGTATCACTTTTTAACCGCTTTGACTGTTTTGTCGTATGCGGCGGCATCACGGAGACGATCCTAGTGGAACTGGAAATCATGTCTCCACTAGGCATCTCTGTGTTCCGCTGCGTACGGCTCCTGAGGATCTTTAAAGTCACACGGTAAGAGAGTGTGTATGTATGTGTACAGTAACACCCCAGTTTTACGCGGATCAGGAGTCGCGGATACAGTCACTTTTTTTTAGAACCGTAGTTTTACACGGAAATCCCCACAATAACTGTAAATATCCTCTAGTGATGCTCCGATTGATCGGCCACTGATCATGATCGGCCGATATTGGCTAAAAATAGCTTGATCAGCGAACCCCAAAAGTGCCGATCTAAAAAGCTGATCACTTGACGTAAATTACTTGTGCGACTTTTTCACACGTGCATGCACGGCGCACAGGTAAACAACAGCAGAGCGGAGCTTACCAGTGGCAACATGAGTTTTCCCATCTGGAAGTTTTTCAAAGTGTCTGATAAAGACGTAAAGTTAGCCATTTGCAATGTATGTCGTGATGAAATCCCTCGAGGTGGAAGCAAGCAACGGCATTTTAACACCACTAACATGATTAGG
>JBBPDB010000134.1:13383660-13394888 GCA_037974465.1 Brachypetersius altus
GTGTGTGTGTGTGTGTGTGTGAGAGAGAGAGAGACAGAGAAAGAGAGAGAGTAAAAACACGACAATAATGGGTTAAATTGTTTTTCCAGCCGCTTTACCATCACCTCAGCCTCAACTACATGTCTTCTGTGTTTCTGACTCTTCTGTGGTATCTACATTTGTTTGTGTAGGTGTTTGTTTACTGCTGGTATAGCTGGTGTCTACTTGTGTGTGAGTGTGTCCTTGCCTCTCGGTCTGCCCCCACAGCGGCAGTGTGTGGAGTACGCGCTGAAAGCTCGGCCTCTGAGGCGGTATATCCCTAAAAATCCCTACCAGTACAAGTTCTGGTATGTGGTGAACTCCACGGGCTTTGAGTACATCATGTTCGTCCTCATCATGCTCAACACCCTGTGTCTGGCAGTGCAGGTAAGAAAGTGCCTGCTCTCTCTTTTTGTTGAACCGGTTGTGGGTAGACTTGTGTCTTCTCGAGTCTCATCCACAGATGACCTATTCATACTCTGACCACAAATATGTTTTTTTATAGCAACTGTTGTGAGGTAGATAGAACATTGTCCAAAATACTGCTCAACTTACTGATATCTAGTTGCTATGTTACGTTGTAGGTCTGGTTTAAAATGCTCCACTACATACCAAGACCAGATTTTCAGTTTTCTTGAGGTCACTAACAGCCTTGTTCAGGTTATCCCGAGGCAGTGGCATAACACTGGACTACAATCCGAAAGGGAAGGTGGCATGTGAGCTGATGTACTCTCTACCGATCACAGACATTCAAAATCAGAAAAGTGGTTACTTTCTTTACGTTATTAGTCCATGTTACCTTAGACTAGTTTGGGGAATTACACACTGAGAAGATTGCTATTGGTCACAGAGCAGTCTAAAGTTAAGAGGGATGTTTGTCCCCAGTTTGTTAATGTAACATTTTAAACCAGAAATCCAACATTACATAGAAACAAAATATAGAATGGAACAATGTCTTTGGTTTTTTAGGTTGAACTGCTTAATAAGAACACATGTGTGAGAAAAAAAAGCGTATGGTATCCTCTCTCTTTTTCTCTCTCTCTCTCTCTCTCTCTCTCTCTCTCTCTCTCTCTCTCTCTAGCACTATGGACAGTCTCAGCTGTTTAACTATGTCATGGACATCTTAAATATGGTCTTCACTACAGTTTTTACTGTGGAAATGGTCCTCAAACTGATCGCCTTCAAACCCAGGGTAAGTTATTTAAACACAATGGCACACAAATCACTCATAATACAGGTCATTCCTGTCCCCAGCATAACGGCTTCCTAAGAATACGTCATTGTTGAGTACAAATGACACGAAGGAAAATATTATTTTAATCTATTAATATCAAAATCCCCTTGCCCTCCCTGTACGCTTCTGTATCCAGTGTTGTGTTGCGAAGAAGGACAGAATGCTTGTAAGAAACATAGTGTGGTGTGCCGTGTTCAAACACAATAACCTCTTTCCCTTTGTGTGGAGTGAAAATAAATAACTGCATGCTACACAAATTATAACACAATGAAGAAACTGCATGTATTGAAGTAAAATAGTCCACTAGTTAATTCATAGACTGTAACACATGCAGTTGACCTATAGCGCCTGTCTCCTGCTGCCTGTCTAAGGGCTATTTTGGAGATCCATGGAATGTATTTGATGCTCTGGTGGTGATCGGAAGCATAGTTGACATTGTGCTCAGTGAAATTGATGTAAGTAAACCTGGCCCCTGGCTCCGCCCTCCTCTCCTCCCGGCTCTATCACTGATTTGTTCTACACCGATCTGTTACAGATCTTTTTCTCAAGAGGGACTCTTAAGCTGCTGTCACTCGAAAATCTCTTTTTCAACTAAATTCTAATTTCTGCCTTCCTCTCCCTTTTCCTCCTGTGTCTTCCATAACTTTCTTTTTGATTTCTTCTTCTCTGCTCTTTTATTTTCTTCTCTTTACTTTTTGATTTGACTCTTCTCCTTTCCTCTCTTCTCTTCTCCTGCTCTTCACCACTCTCGCCTCTCCCCTTGTCCCCTGTGGTGTGGTTTTTGTATTAACAGCATTATTTCACTGATGCTTGGAACACGTTTGATGCCTTAATTGTAGTTGGTAGCGTCGTAGATATTGCTATCACTGAAGTCAATGTAAGTATGCCAATCTTTGCCTTTCTTAGATTAGAGACCATGCAAGAAAACCACATTTTGGGGGCCTATACTGTATATTTAAACATGTTAACCTACAACAGATATGCCTTCTATGTATTTTTAGTACTAATATAAGTCCTTTGGTCCTTCAGCAGAAGTGTTGTCTGTCAAGAGTAAAGTTAAAGAGAATTCACATCTCTTCCCCCATTGGTTTTTTGCAAGGTTTCTTGTAGTAGTGTCGTCTGTGATTGTTTTGTACTGTGACGAGAAACTGTTGTGCTAACCAACACATCCTTAACATTAACATACTGACTTTTTCCCCTGTTTATTTAGAATAAAATATTACACTGCTAACCCAGTGGATCGGTGTACAATAATGCATAACCAATTAATCTCATAACCAACTTAAATATCATAGCTTGCAGTGTTTGGTATTTGTGTGAGGATATTTGAGAAGGATGGGATCATGTTCAGTTCACACAACGTGGTGTGTGTGTGTGTGTGCACCACTGGAAATCTGTGGTGTATGGGTTTTTTTTGTCTAACCCCTGTTCTTATTCATTCTGTTTCCATAGAAACTTGTAGAGGCAAGTATGGCAAGATGCGCTCTCCTCTTTGCTTGATTCTGCTTCATAATGGCTTTTCCCCCTTTTTGAAATACTTCCAAAATGTTTTGTGCGTTTGTCCGAGTCTAAAATCAGTGTCTCAATGAGGTAACCCTTACGTTCATGTAGATTGGAGCCGCAAAGGCCTGCTTGTTTTTGCTAATCCCGAAGTTGTATGCACTTCTAGTCATAGCACCAAACCTTTATAACTTGAGGATCAGCAAATGCGAGGTGTTTTAGAATCCATTCCAATCTACGTGAACACAGGTAATGTCTTAGCCTGGATGTCAAGCTGTCCGTGAGGTTTTCCTACAACTTCATGTGCCACAGTCAGGCTCCCCAAATCCAGATTAGCTCACCTAGAGTTCTAGAAGTCAGATATGAATTCTAGAACTCAAGTCTGGATCTGTTGAGTCCAGATGTGGATCACAATATCAGAGGCAGCCAGGCTACGGACGTCTCATATAAGAAAAAATGTCTTTGTTTTTGCTTGCAACAGTAAAGCTTTGGCCTTTCCTCCTCAGCTTTACTGTACTGAAGCTTAATCAATGTTGAAAATCTACAGTTGATTCCTGAATGAGGATAAAGTGATTTTTTATGGAATATTCCACCACCTCACAACACTAGTTCACCATGTTCCCATGTATTGAGCTTTGCTGGTGCAAATACACAAGAATAATGATATGGACTCTTAATCCTGTTCAGACAGATCAATGTGTAATTATAGCCAAAATTGTTTAATACCTTAAATTCCCTAGAAACGTTTAACTTGTTTTCTATGTAGTTACAGAGGCTTTAGAATGTAACATGCTGGGAATTTATGAGGTTAAATAGTTTAGTAGTGTTCCATCCTGACCACTGATGCACCAATTATGAATTTCAGATCAGGCCAGTGAAAGCAACAGGCAAAAAAAAGACTTGAAGTTTCCAATTTATTGCTTCAGGCCATTCATCATTGTTTATAGGCCATTTGTATGATGTGTGGCCTATTCTGATTGTACACCCCTACCGTCAAGAGACCTCTTTGTCAGGTTGGGGTTAGAACATTGTAGGACACTTGAAAATCCTTTCATAAAAATCAGACTTGGACATGGACACTAGGTGTGTGGGAGAGATGGAGTATTCCACACACGCAGTGGAAAACCTTCCTCACTGCTAATGGGGTTTGCTTTTGATTTATGTCTGTCAATACTGTCAAACTTCTACACATACAACTTCACACACAGTCTATTTGTGAGACAAACACACAAGTGACAGCTGTTTGTATATTATACAGGTGAATGGTAGATGATGTAGGTGATATAATATCTTAGTTGTTAGGAATGGTGTGAGGAAATGTGATCTAATTGAGCATCACATGACTTCATTATGGTAAAAACACATGCACACACACCCCTATTTACAGCTGTCTGAGCTGCAATGCTGTCTCTCTGGAGTCCTCATTTGTCCAAATGTGTTGTGTATGTCCATATAGGTGTTTGTACCGTGTTCATGTGGCTGTATATGTTTCGAATATATATGTGTGTATAGTTTGTTGCCGATAAACAATATATATGTTGGTCTTTGTGCCTATATAGATGTGTATGACTGTGAGCATGACTTTTGTTGGTGAATCTAGTGTGTATGTTTGTGTGTGTGTGTGTGTGTGTGTGTGTATGTATGAGTAATGTACACTGTATGTCTTTGTCTTTCTGTGTCAATGTTTCTCCTTCTGAATAACTGTCTGTTTATGGCGATATGTAGTTGGTAGCATTGGTTTCACAAGGGCTTCAGTCAATCTTGATTGGCTTAGCAATGTTGAATAGTAAAATGGCAACATTTGCATATTCATCTGCCTATTTGTATTGTTGATTTAATTGTTAAAGGCCTTGTGAAGCACATTCTGTCTTTCACTATATATTATTGTGGCTTGCCATCCTACTAATTTGGCCATAGATATAAAACTACTAGATCTGATGCAACAGTTACAAATCCATTTCTGTCTTACTGTCTGGTCTAGTAACTCTTATATCTATGCTTTCTAATCCCCACTCAGGGGTATGTGTGCCGTTCACCCCTCACAGTGGTGTTTGCCCATCCCCTGTTGCATGCTGACAAATGTAATCGCCGCGCCACAAGCTAACATTAGTTCATGTTCTGCAGATGGCGCTTGGCCACCCGCTCCATTCTCCTCCGGTTAGTCCCTGCCATGCTGAGTCACTGTGAAGTTTGTCCATCCTCTCTTTCCGAACCTTTCCCCATTCATCTCCAGACAGAGTGGCCGTGAAGCTCAGAGCTGATGTCAAAACAATTATAGATGACAAGGCAAACAGAGGGTTCAGCCAAATGGATGACAGTGGTCTTAATATAAATTCTTAGAGAGAGAAGAAACCAGCGTGAGCAAGTAGTGCAGACAGATGCTACACTCATCATTATGTGTACAGACACAATAGTTCTAAAAACATTTTATTAAGCTTGTCTTGAAGTCATAAAAACACTTTGGTTGGAAACAATTAATTGTTTAATTGCTGAAATTAGAGAGATGGTCAGAGGTTCAAGACTCGTGGAAGAAACATTAACAACCCACTGAATGTGGATGGAAATTTAAAGACCAGCCTGAAAAGATTGGATTGCAGCTCAGCATGAAGCTAAAACAAAGGTTCTGGCCATGGAACAGACTGATAACTTCGCCACTGATGGAGGAGGATTAGAATTGGTGGACATCTTTTACATACTTTGATCAATGAAGCAATAAGACTGAGAATGAGAATGAAGAAGTTTAAATGTTAGAATGTGTCGATACAGACAGATCAGAAAAATCCAAGCTGTGTTTCTTTATGGATGTTAACACTGCACTATGAAAAATGAGACTGATGTCTTTCAATGTTCTTGCTAAGCCTTTAAAGGGGTCCCTTGGAAGGCAAAGAAAAATGAATCCATCTGTCAAATTAAGCATCGTCTCTCACTCGAAGTCCAGATAACTAAACAATGTGTTGGAAAACACACTGAGGCTCAGAACTGAGGAAGCGGATGACCAACAAGAAGTTGGATGGAGACAATCAGAGGAATCATGAACAAGTCTTTAAGAAGCATGAAGACCGTCCGGATGTTGTGGAGCCACAGTATCCATACACTCACCAGGAGTTGATGGCTGTCAAAATTGTAAGGCAGAAGGAGATGTATAATCATGGAACATGACCGTGCAGAAATGAAGTATAGCTGTTTTAATTCATAAATCTACATGAACGTAATAAGAGGACCTACTTAAAGGAAAAGAAGTACAATTAAATACAAGAAAAATGTAGGAGATGGACCCCTTAATCTAAAGTCCTAATCAAGAATCAGAAAATCACACTGCAAGCTCATACATGTCCTCCTGGGTTTTACTTGGTGTTGTCTCCAGTCAGGTGACTGGAGCTAGCTGGGCTGGAGTTTGTGTCTGATGTGTGTGTTGTATGGCGTGTGATGGTGTCTGTCTCTGTTTACCTCCCTCTAGTGAGCTTTTAGAGCTCAGATGAGAAAGGGAAAGGGATCATGGGTAGAGCAGGTGTGTAGACTTCAGCCAGGCTGCATGATAACTCCGTCTCTCGCGCTTTTGTTTTTCTCTTCCTCTGTCATTCTTCTGTTTGGTTCCTAGCTTTCTTATCTTTTTTTCTCTTTCTCTTCTGTTTCATTTGTATTTTCTTTTACGTTAATCTTTTTTATCTCTCATGGAGTTTAAGCCTCTTACCTGTTGTTCTACTTCACTGAGACATTTGCTGTCCTTATTTTTCTTGTTGTCCTTCTCTTTCAGCCTGTTTTCTTACACTGGGCTGTTTTAGTCTTTTGGTTTTGTTTTACCTTGCTCTCATCTTTGTTTTTGGTTTCTTCCCTCTCTTGGTCGCTCCTCTTGCACTGGACTGTGAGAGCGCCCCCGGGTGGTGTCTCTTTATGCAGGATTCTGTCCAACATGCATGAAGATGCTACTATGCCTCTGACCAACTCAGTTCTTGAATTTTTCCATTGCTGTGTGAAAGAGTGTGAATGTATCTGAGTGTCTGTGCGCGTGTGTGCATGTGTGAATATAAAATGCTTGTCGGCTGTTTGGCAATGCTAAAGCGCATGTTCCATCAGGCGTTATGGCTAGGAGGTTCTAGAAAGCTTATTCTGCACTTCATCATTTTTGCACATTTTGCTGCACATAATTCAAATCAGTGTGTTTTCTGTGTTAAAGATCACTTTAGGTCTTCAGTGCTACACTGTTAGAGGAGGACCTTCTCTGTCTGGAGTCTGTTCTCTGTTCTCTTTTTCTGAAGAAGTCTTCCACTTTACTTCATGTTCTTAATAGAGTCTATACTTTATTCGTCTGTTTGTGTATTTGAGTTTGTGTGGTCCTGTGTGTGTGTGTGTGTGTGTGTGTGTGTGTCTGCAGACTGGAAAACAACGGTAAAGGGAAATATGACTTTGTATAAGGTTGCAGTGATGTATTTGCATCCTCATCATCATCATCATCAGAGGTCACAGCTGAGACATCATCTTGAGGGGGTTGAGAGAGAAAGCGAGAGAGAAAGTGTTTATTGAGGGGCGTGCAGGGACTCAGTCATACTCAGAACATGGATCTGTTTTTAAAGTATATGGAATTTGACTCGGAATTGTAAGTGAGGTAATGATAAATATAGTTATTCCTGTCAAAATATCATTATGGAAATACCAGGTTATAAGACATAAGGCTTTGTAGTTGTTTGTGTTTATTTTGTTGTTATTTTTATGGCATGCGATTTTGGTAAAGTTAAGTATGTAGTTCAAATTAAGTAGAAGAAGTGTAATCTGCAATAGTAAACATAACCCGTGCTTCCTAAGTGCTGGTATCATCTAACAAGCCTGACCCAGATTCGACTGTTCTCTTCTATTAACATGCTCTGTCTTATTAGCTTACTCTTCATTAAATGGAACTTTACAGTACTGTGCAAAAGTCTTAGCACATTTGCAAATTGTTTGATGCCAATTGTATCAGCATTGGGTTTCTTTCTGTCAGCAATAACATCAGAATAAATGCGAACAAACAAGATAGCAGTAAAAAGGATGAAGATTTCTTTTTTTCCCTAAAAAGTCTTAAGATTTTGAGCTGGTTAGAAGAACACTAGTTTTGTTCTACTTTTTCTACTTTTTGCCTCCAGTCATAAGCAACACACCTACTTTTATTTAACAAAGTATAAAAAAGAACAAACCCATGTATTTAATAGCCAAACATTTGCCAAACATAAAACAGCTTTTTACTGTTTTAATGTTATTTGTAGTAATTGTAATGTTAGTGTTAACGCTTAACGCTTCTGCCCAGTAGTACAAAATAGAATTTACTTCATAAAGTGTAATCAAGACTTTTGCACAATAGTGTACCTTAAAATAGAATTTTAAAATTTTAAACAAGCCTCTCCGCAGTTTTTATTATTAATATCTATCAATAAGGCCTAAACACTGATGAAAACTGTAAGGCAGCATCACAGTGTGTGAAAACGATAGCACACCAATAAACATGAAATATCACCCAGTACTACTGCTCCTAAAAATATACTACATCATAGTTATCTAAAATCTGTCATCACATTGCTGGCCATGTTATGCCTGTTGGGGAGAAATGGAGCTGTCGACAACATTCCATTAGGTATGTCTGATGTGAAAATTGTGTAGAAGGCAAAAAATGCTTGGACCTGCATATCCTTATACAGCACCTGGTTATTTCAGTGCATGCCCATTCAGTTACCACTCTCTAAATGTTAGATGTTCAGAATGTTGTTTTTATTGTCTAAGCAAATGCAGTCTTACCGTCCTGTGCTGTTGCAGTGTGTGCTTGCCCTGTTTGTCACATTAGTGTCCCGAGTCATTTACGTAATTGAAATAAGGTTGAAATAAGGTTGTGTGGTGGTCCTGTGTGTTATATAATCCCCCCATATGTTGTGAATATGCTTGACATGATGGAGACAGCTTTTCTACAGTCATTATGAGCAGAAAAGGGGAGGTTGATTTTGTTTTTCGTTTGTTTATTTGTTTGTTTTTTCAACGTTGTGTAATAAGGTTGTCTTAACTTCTTGGTAAACGTTGTGCTGTTGATGAGATTCTTGTGCGGTGATGATACTGTCTGTCGGTAACCCCACGTTAGAGTTTGTGATAAGTTGTCCTTTTGTGACCACGTGAAAAGGTTTAGCGGTGTGCTAAGCTAACGTTGTGTGTGTGTATGTGTATGTGTATATGAACGCGTGAGTGTGAGTGATTAACGCCGCTCTTTGATTTTAAAGCCCACGGAGGCTCCACAGGTGGATGAGTCGGGGGTAAGACACTCTGCCCCCTTCTGGGCCTCGACTATAATTACAACTTACATTCTTTTATCAGGTTTCCGTTGAAATTCTGTTCTTACTACAGTATAACCTCTGATTAACCTCTCCACCCCTTTTTCGGACTTGAGTTCTCGCCTTCATCCCTTTGCTTTTGGCTTTGGTTAGGTTTACTTTGGTTCTAATTTTGTTTGGTTATTGGGTTTGCTCTCATGTTTTAAGGTTTCTTGCTGTTTCTTCATTCCGTTTGAACTGTTCTGTTCTTTGTTGTTTAACGAGGAGAAGTGTCACCCAAACGTGGCAGCGAGTGTGTGAGTGTGAGTGTGTGTATGTGTGGGGTCATCGGCCCCTCACGTTTGTAGCGCTGACACTGCTGCATGATGCAGGCCCCATGGGGTCAGGTCGGGTAAGGCCATGACCTCGGGTTAACCATGGGGTTTGGGGCTCCCAGCAAGGTCGCATGCAGTGACTCTGGGTTGAGAGAGCCATGCTTGTGCCGATGTGTGCAGTTAAGTATGGCCAGGTTTCTTTATTCCAGCATGCCCCTCCCTCCTTCTTCCTCCTCCTGTTTAAGGACTGCCTCTAACGCCACAGGTGCCTGGCAGGGCTGCACTTCTGGCCACTTTAAGCCACTGTTTAACACTAAAAACCATGATTTATCCAGGTTAAAAGGATATTTAAAATATAAAATGAAATGAAACAGGGCTTTGAATTGGACCGGTCTGGTCATCTGCTGCACTTGGATACAACACATTACATCAACTGCAGTCTGTGAGTTTCAGAGCTTGAAATATTTCCTTGAATATGCATCAGGTTTGGGTCAGCTTCAGATTTCAAATTTGGGTCCAACTCTCCCCACGTTTAATAGATTATACCCAGACATCGAAAGGATGATTATGTTTAAACAGTTGGTAAGGTAAGACAAGATAAGATAACCCTTAATTTGTCACTTAACTACTTCATAAATAGCTTAATTAAAACATTATTTACACTTTTTGTTAGACAACTGATTATGTGATATATATATACACACACACACACACACACATTTTATATAGTATGCTCTAATTTAACTAGTGCTGTCTTGTCCTATTTGATTGTATGATGAACGAAATATTGTGCGGTTCAGATGGTGTTTGGAACTTGTTTATGTGGTTCAGCTCAGTCTCAGGCCAAAACATCTCAGGCTGCTTGGGAGTTCTAAACAAAACCTCAGGTTGGAGTTTGTTTACTACTTTTGGTAGTAGTTGTGTTGATGTAATATATTTTACGCAAGTGCAACTGATTGTCAAATCATCTTTATTCATACAGCACATTTAAAACGTCAGCATAAGTGCTGCTTTGATAGTGCTTACTCTAAAGTCCCTTATTTCACTATTCTGTAAAACAAGAGACACTCAGTGAAGTACTGCTGTAGCTACAGAGACCTATTTATTACATCTAATTATTGTAATAAGAAATGTTTTGCATTAGCATTCAGAACACAAGCCCAACAAAGACACACAATGAGTCTCCAGTGTGCCCTCTGCTGGCCAGACAACTGCAGCACAGCCAGGTGCTTTGTGATTTTCTGTCTCTCTCCTGTTTTGTGTGCTGACCTTGGCTCCTCCATCCACAGAACACAGAGGACAGTGCCCGCATCTCCATTACATTCTTCCGGCTGTTCCGAGTGATGCGATTAGTCAAATTACTCAGCAGAGGGGAGGGCATTCGTACCCTCTTATGGACCTTCATCAAGTCCTTCCAGGTCGGACATCCAATCACAGAGACTTACTATATGTAAAGTGACAAGTTGTCATATGTGAGCTCTCCACAGCACATACATATATTATATATATTAGGGACACACCGAATATTCAGTCACTAAAAAATTTCGACCGAAAAACGCCGTCTGTGGCGGACGTTTTTGAAAAGGCAAGAAAGTTTTCCAGTAATTAAGGTTAATATATGGGTTGTATCAGTCTTGGTTTAAATACACTATTTTGTTAAAGGCCTACAGAGAATATTGTTATATCTTTCGACAGTTTTAACGCTGAATGCGCTTTGTTCATGCACTTCGTTCAGAATCCTAAAATGCACTTGAATGATGAGAGAAGATATTTAATTATATAATATTTCAGCTATCTTGCTTGCTGTTCATGAGAGGGGCCAAGTAAAATATTTTATTTCAAAATGTATTTTATATTGTGCATTGTTTGAATGCTAAA
>JBBPDB010000134.1:13394988-13407232 GCA_037974465.1 Brachypetersius altus
TAAATGCAGAGGAAGAATTTCGTGCTGTTCACACTGTGTGCAGTGGTGTGTTCACGTATGACCGAATACTCACTTTCTTTTTTCAATGGTGAGATGTAACAGATGTTAGCAACTGCAGATGGTGCACTTATATATATAACATCCATTCATATAATGTGTTTCTGTTAATCCAAATTTTGCCTATGGTATATTTTGATTTGAACCCATAGTTTTCAGTTAACTGTAAATAAACTGGCTTTTCTTTTCTTTCAATTCACACTTTCCAAACTGATTGGGGAGTCACAATGACATTATAGACCAATGGGCCATTACCTTTGACAGTGTGTGTGGGTGTGTAGACAACATGTAGACAAGAAGGTCGAAAGCTTAAAAATCTGAAAGGCCTCAGATTTCAGAGGGTTAAACCTAAATTTGTGGAACATCAGTGTTTAATATAGTACTTCAAGGCATTTCTCATGTGCTCCACTATACTCATGGACTTGTCTCTGTTCTCTCCAGGCTTTGCCGTATGTCGCCTTGCTGATCGCCATGTTGTTTTTCATCTATGCTGTCATCGGCATGCAGGTGAGCCTCATCAGTTGATAGACTGGAGCTTCAGCTACTTAAACCTGGATCTACTGAAACCTCTCATGAATGCTTGTCTATAAACCCTTACACACCAGTCACAGAGCAGCAGAATCCAACAGACCGAAAGAAAGAAAACACCAGGTTTATGTAGTTAAATAAATAAATAAAATAAATAAATGCATAAGAAGGAACGAACTTTGAGAAAATATTAAATGCAGAAATACAGATTCACATGCATGTGAAAAGAACTGCTGACACTTGACATGTTGACATTATTTCCTTTTTATGTAAATTGATGCTTTACTGTTGATAATCTAGTTTCAGCCATGTTTGCACTTCTATAATTTTATATTTTAATTGTTGTTGTTTTTTTTAAATATTCCAGTACTCTCCATGTTCTGGTGTGCTTTGTCTTACTCTGATTTACTTGTCTGTAAGGTGTCCTTGAAAGTAATTGAATGTAATAATTATGATAATTATAATAATAAGTGACTGCGATGCTTTGTGTCAGGGCGGAGGTGTACAGTGGTCCTTAAGAATGATGTGTGTGTTTTCAGATATTTGGAAAGGTCGCCATGGTGGATGGTACACACATCAACAGGAACAACAACTTCCAGACTTTCCCGCAGGCTGTGCTGCTACTTTTCAGGTCGGCACAAATATAGTGACGAAGATTTCTTCCCCTCCGTGTTTTTTCTTGTATGGCACTGTTTGCAAGTTATGTTGGGATGTTTGCAAGTTATGTTTGCAAGTTTGGCGGATCTTTTTTTTTTTTTTTGAGTCTTTATCTCGATACAAAAGTGCGTTTGTGTGTTAAGGTGTGCCACTGGTGAAGCCTGGCAGGAGATCATGTTAGCTTGTATGCCAGGAAAGCTTTGTGACCCAGAGTCGGACTACAACCCTGGAGAGGAGATGACCTGTGGCAGCAGTTTCGCCATTGTCTACTTCATCACTTTCTACATGCTCTGTGCATTCCTGGTACACACATAGAGCTTTATCTTTGCTTATGAGATCTGTTGCCCTCCAGAGCTTATTGTTAATCGTATGCTCAGAGATTTACTGCCCAGCAGTTTCAGTGCAACCCAATCTGATATTGTCATATTCAGACCTTTCAAGCTTGATTATTTTGATAGGTCTCTAAAGTAATCACAAAGATGTATCTATACTGTTAAAGTGGTGGTTGTAGAGCTATGGAGTAAGTCAGAATTAAATCCAAATATGTGCTAGAATCTGGCTTGACCTAAGAAGTGAGTACGATCCAATTTATATTTTCGTGCATAACAATAATTATCTGTAAAATGCTAATGTCTCTCTCTCTCTCTCTCTCTCTCTCTCACTGTCTCTCACACCCGCTCACCCTCTTTAGATCATTAACTTGTTTGTAGCTGTCATCATGGACAACTTTGACTATCTAACCCGTGACTGGTCGATTTTGGGCCCACATCACCTGGATGAGTTTAAGAGGATCTGGTCTGAATATGATCCAGAGGCCAAGTGAGTGTGTGTATATGTGTGTTTGTCCACACTCACACACACACACATGTTGAAGAGTATAAGTGTGTATTGTGTCTATCTATTAATAAAGAGAAAGCGTTTCTTTCTATTTCACATACTATATTTTGTTTGTAACACTCAAATACAAAGAGTTTTGAAAAGAAGAGATGTAAGGGACATTTCTTTCTTCTGTAAAGGTGGTATTAGTCATGAATACAAATGGAATGTGTGTGTGTGTGTGTGTGTGTGTGTGTGTGAGGGAGAGAGAGATCATTCTGTATGAACGTATGTATTGTTCTTTCTATAACTATACATTGTTCTCTTTTGTCCTGTCTCTCAGGGGGAGAATAAAGCATTTAGACGTAGTGACCCTCTTGCGGCGTATTCAACCTCCTCTGGGCTTTGGAAAGCTGTGTCCACACAGAGTTGCCTGCAAGGTAAATATTCACATTCAATCTCACATATTGCTGTTTTTATGGTTGTAATGTAATCTATGTTTGTAAATAAACCTTTTTATTTTTTATAAAGGTTGTTTATTGTGTAAAAATAATAATAAAATGAGAAGCCCGCAAAATACCCCCATAAAATGTTTCTTTTCCAAATTTCTTTTCCTGTCACTTTTGATGCCTTTGGTGGAGTAATACTTGTACAATACATGCACATACACAAAGTAATAAACACACAAGAGTATTTTTTGTTTATAAATGTTGTATCTCTCCCCTCACAGCGGCTGGTGGCCATGAACATGCCTCTGAACAGCGATGGGACTGTCATGTTTAATGCTACTCTGTTTGCACTGGTCAGGACTGCCCTGAAGATCAAAACGGAGGGTGAGTGGACACATCCAATCACAGTCCCATTCATAGTCTGTCTGCCTATACACATAAAGTGAGATTGACATATACAGTCCTGTGCAGTCTTTAGCCAACCCCTTTTTCTTTATATTCTGCTTTGAAGCACATTGGTGCAAAATACTACTTTTCAGGCAGTCTGGAAAGAAATGTTTACTGTGACTTACTACAAAGCACCTAAAGATACAAGGTGCCTGGATGAACTTGTTCCATCCACTCAGCATTTACCACCACCGGCATAATGATCACTGATAATCATTTGGAATCATTTGCTCTTGTTTCTTCACTGGTTCAGGCTTTAAGATATACATGCTTTGTTCTGCTTGAATGATTCATGGACTGGACTGAAAATGAGAGTCTTTGAAAGTCCTTCAGGAAGACTGTAGAACTGGTCCTCAAAAGTACATTAAACATACAAGAAAGTCTGACTCTTTGGAAAGAAAATATGAAGAAATGAGGGGATCAGACTTTTGCACAGTACTGGATGCTCATGTTCATGTTTTTTAACAAAGAAAATGGGTACACTTTGCCTAAACAATGTTTAAAATTATTATTTTGGAAATCTGCTATGTTCTGACAAAAATTATATCTGCATATCTGCACTTATACACGCAAAAGACACAACTGCGCGAGTGTGAGTGAGGTGTTGTCTGTGCAGGAAATCTGGAACAAGCCAACGAGGAGCTGCGGGCTGTCATTAAAAAGATCTGGAAAAGAACCAGCATGAAGCTTCTCGACCAAGTCGTTCCCCCTGCTGGCGGTCAGTCACACGATCCTGTGACCCAACTGAACACGCTGCATACACACACACACACACTCACACTCACACTCACATTCACACTCAAATTATATTCGTTTTAACACAGAATTACCCAAATTTATAGTGGACACATTTACTAAAACATACACTGCTTCTTAACACTGTAATACTGATGCACAATACACACACCCACACACTAACAACAGCACGGCTCTGGGTTTTTCCTGCTGTTCTCTTCTCTTGTTTTCCGGGGATGTGTGTTTGTATGTGTGTGTGCGTGTGTGTATTTTCATGCTTTCTTCTCCTGCTCAGCTTTCTTGCTGCTTCCAGTCTGGGTCATCGATGGAGGGTGTGTTCGTGTGTGGGTCTGTTTGTGTGTGTGTATGTATTCATGCGTGGAGATGTCTGTGTATGAGTGTGTGTGTGTTTGTGTGTATGTATGTATGTATATATGCGCGTAGATGTTTATTTGTGTATGAGTGTGAGTATGTGTGTTTGGGTATATGTATGTATATGTGCGTGGAGGAGTGTGTGTGTGTGTGTGTGTGTGTGTGTCTGGGCACACCAGGCTTTGGGCTTGCATGGCATATCAGGCATATCAGGCATGCTACATTTTTCCTACTAAATCAGCTGTCTCTTTCACTCTGTCTCTCTCTCTTTCGATATGTCTTTCTCTCTCTGTCCTCTCACTGTCTGATCTCTCTGTCTCTGTCTCTGTCTCTCTCTCTGCTTGAGCTTTTCCACAGCTTCTGTTCCTCGTTCACTCTTGTATCTGTCTATTTGAAAGCTCTTCAGAATATTCTGAAGCAATTCTGTTTTAGGGTGGTGGCATGGAACTAGTGTTGCCTCTTCTTTCCAAACTCTTTCCCCAACGTGCTTGTTTAAATAGTGACACAGACCCCTGCTTCAGAATGATTCTCTCTCTCTCACACACACAAACACACACACACACAAACAAACACACACGCATAACCACTTACACACATAGACAATACAGAAGTTTTATGAAGATCAAAGTAAAAGGGTGCACTAAACATTGTATTTAAGTGTGGTATAATGTAAACAGTTCTTCCCACAGAACTAGTGCTAGGCAACTATCAGTGCAATGATAGTTATTATAAAAAGACTTCTCAACCAATCAGATTGTTTTATTGAGCATGATTGTTATGTATTTTTTGAGGTTCAAAGAAACTTTTTAATCATTGCTTGTTGGAAACAGTAATGCTTTTATAATTCATTGGCTCCTCTTTCAGAATGAACAAGAGGAAGAATATAATATTCAGTACAAATAACAAATAAAATAAGATAATTAGGCTAGAATCAGCTCCTTGTTAATATGGTAATTTATACAGGTGCTGTATACCATACTGTTATATATATGTATATATATACATATGTGCACAAGTATGTCCTTCCCTATATACAAATCACTGCAAACTGAAGATGTACAAACACATCTGACACACAGAATGAAAATCAAGCATGTGGAGTCACACAAAAACGGTTGTGCATATAAAAATGCCTTTTGCTTGCTTGCATGTGCTGAGTAGAACATACAGTAGATGCTTGTTCAGGAGTTGTATTTTAATTTTCATTTTAAATAGTCAATTCTAGTAAGGTTTCCACATAGATAAATGCCCTTAGTCTTGGAATTCTGATTTACAGTAGTTGAAGCTTCAATTAAAGAAATACTAACAAATGTTATGTGGTTCCAATGACTGGAAAAGTACTTTTAAAGCAGGCACGTCAAAACTGGTTCCTTCTGAGGCACAGCACTACAGAGATTAATGTTTGTTCAAAAATGGATGTGTGAAAAGGTATTAGGTGTGTTTGTTTGGACAAACTAGATAACAAAACGCAGTCCATCTCAGGTAGCAGTGACCTTGAATTTTAATGTTATGTAGCAAAGGTAAACTCCAACCCTCATTAAGTTGAACAGGATTTTTACCGTAATTCTGTTAAACCTGTTGGCTTCACTGTTGATCAGCGAAGGCTCAGAGGAGGAGAGGAGGGTGTGTCCACAGCAATGCCGTAGAGCTGTGTGTATGATGAAACTAAAGGACTGGCGGCGTGGAAGTGTGTAAATGTGAGCGAGTGCGTGTGTGGGTGAGGTAGCATGCTGACACAGGAAGCGCATGTCTGTGTGGTCTGTTCGTCCAGATGATGAGGTAACCGTGGGGAAGTTCTATGCCACCTTCCTGATACAGGACTACTTTAGGAAATTCAAGAAACGTAAAGAGGAGGGTCTGGTCGGGGTGCATCCTGCACAGAACAACACTGCCATCGCACTGCAGGTGAGATGGACACAAAGGTCTGACTGTGTGTGCGTGTGTTTGTGTGTGTGTGTGTGAGAGAGAGAGAGAGAGAGAGAAATGAGATATGAAGTAAATATTAAAAACACCAGAGTTGAGAAAAAAGCTAGTTTAGGTTAATGCACTGCTAAAAAGGGGGAATAAAAACAGGGGAAACTCCTAGAGAGCAGATTGTTAAATATTTCTATTTCTCTTTTTATTTAAGGTTTCTCTTGATGTACAACTGATTTAGCTTAAATATTGATCAGTATTCACTATATATTCACCATAAATGTAGCAAATAAACAGTAATTGTGTATTGAAATGTACAGTAGTTGTGCATTAATATGTGTCTCTGCAGAGGACGCGTAACCTATTTACACTTAGAAAGTCAACAGGGACGCCGAAACTTTTGCACACAACTTTATTTTTACATGTTTTTTTGTGTTTGGGTTGTAGTGTGTGTTTATTTACATCCACGTCCATAAGTCTTCCTCCATGTCTTCATTGTTTCTATACCCATGGCCACAGTGCCATGAGTATGTTATTCAGTTTCATTGCCCTGCTGTGTTTTAGGAGAGCAGTGGGGACTGATTTTCAAATCAGCTCCCTTTTTCTATGCGTTTTTGAACAAATCAGATCTGGAAGTTTATATTTACTGTAAGTCTAGAATACTGTTGGAAAACAGTGGTAATATTAATTCTTATTTTTTTGCATTAAAAATGTCTTTTTAAGACCTTAAACGTGTAGAAGTGATTGCCACAACAAGCCTGATAAACTAGGAACTTAAACACTATTAGGCACACCAGTATTCTGCTTTAACTGAGCTGACTGTAAAGTATGGTGTGTGGTTTTCTGCATCGGATTTGCCAGTTTATTCTTATAGTGGTTGCATTTTTATACTATGATTGGAAGGACTTTCTTCAGTTTTGCGTGTTTTCACTTTGTACAAATTGCAGATTGAACTGGAATCTGTTGATTTCAAAAGGCCAATAATCCTTTGTACTGATGGTGTTAAATTGTATTACCACTAATAATATATCTTCGATTTTCTTTAACCAGTAGATGACTGGTTAAATGTAAATGCAATGTATAAAGGCTACCATTTATGTGGCCTTTATTTTTGTAAAACATTTTCATCTCACACACACTGTCCTGTCTGGCACTGTCTTGTCCAGAATTGTCCGTGTCGACGTTACCTGTAAGCTGAATCCTATGACAATAGTCTGTCTGTCCCTTTTTTGTGTCTCAGTTCAGTCCGTGTTATGATGGTTCACAAAAGTACTAGTTCTTAGCTCTCCTGTGTTGTCATGGTTACAGGCTGGTCTCCGTACGCTGCATGATATTGGGCCTGAAATCCGCCGTGCCATATCATGCGATCTCCAGGATGAGGAGCTAGTAGACTTTATGCCTGAGGAAGACGAGGAGATTTATAGGGTAAAGGATACACTTTTACAAGCTCCTTCTGCACAACTGGTCAATTTCACAACTTCAAACTCTTTAGTATGCATTAGAGTAAGGCAATTTTGTAGTAAAAGAGAAAATAGGACATTTCGTGGCTCCTGGGGGTAATTTACTGCTGCCTGTAATGTTTAAGGGCACCGCTGGATTCTAGTGATAACCTTGTTTGGAA
Source organism: Brachypetersius altus (assembly GCA_037974465.1). Taxonomy (NCBI): domain Eukaryota; kingdom Metazoa; phylum Chordata; class Actinopteri; order Characiformes; family Alestidae; genus Brachypetersius; species Brachypetersius altus. The sequence continues at coordinate 13,402,585 of JBBPDB010000134.1, forward strand.
CAGTTGAGCTCGCTTTATATCAGTGGGTCTGTAGAAGAGTTAATACTGGATATTTCTTAAGAAATCCAAGTGACAATTTCACGGTTAAAATATTTAGTTATTAGATCATCTAAATTTCTGTTTACACCCAAAAGCTTAGAAAAGGGATCTAGATATGAGTCCATCATTCATATCATAAACCATTTAACCAGCTTGCCAACTTATTTTCTATTCATTTTGTTTTTGTTTTTTTTTTAAGACATAAACTGTGGATAAATAGACCAGTGTTAAGTAAACAATACACCAGATTCATTATCTCATGGTCATGGATGTCTATTAACAGCGAAATGGCGGCCTTTTCGGCAATCACATCAACCACATCAACGGAGACCATCGCAGAAGTTCTGGGCATCAGACCAATGCCACCCAACGCCCCCTACAGGTCCATCCACCCCCGCATTACGCCCACATGGAACAGCCCGTGGGCCGGCTGGGCCGTGCTAATGCCATGGCCCACCATAACCATCATCACCACCACCATCATCATCATCACAATTCCTATGGCAAGTCTCCCAAGTCCACCAACATCAACCTCAACAATGCCAATGTCTCCAGCCTGCCCAACGGAGGCCACAGTCGCTACTACCAGCACATCCCTGCAAACGGATACCCGGGATCGTATTATCCTGGGGATTATGAGAAGCCAAGGACACCACAAGGACAGAGGTGAACACACAGTGCCAGTCTTTCTCTCTCATGTTGGATTTTGTGGTCTCTTTGAAGCTTCAAGACACGTTAAAGTTTGCTTATTTTGTCAGGTTAAGTAAAAGACTAGTGTTTTCATCCATGGGTTTCACAGGGTTGTTGGGAACACAGCTTTTTTACTATTCACCATTAATCTAATTGCAGATATTGAATCCAACAAGAAATTATTATGACCAATGTCTCAAGCTATGCCCCTTTCCATTTAATTTATTATTTTTTGATCCACATAAATTTGTGCACTATGAAACTGAGTCAGACCACATAGAAGTAAAAGAAGTATCATTTCATTTTCATTCTGAGGTGGACTAAAAGTTGACATAATGTGTTGTATAATATTCCTCCTGCTCCCAAAGAAATATTCCAGACTTTTAGACACTCACCTTAACATGTTAATTTAGATGCTAAGTTGTTAGCTATTTAAAGATCCTAGGATATTTGTGACTTCTGTGCACAACCTTTAACTTTACAATGTTTTTGCATTCAATGTTTAGTACTGATGTCAGAAGCAGGAATACTCAATGATATTGGAACAATGTAGGTCTTGGGTGATATTTACTACAAACAAAAATGTTTAATTTGAAGTAGGTTTGACTAATACTTCAAATGAATATTTAATGTCATGCTATTGTACTCCTCAATAGCAGCACACCTAATCAGTCACAGGCATCAGATATGCACATGAAAAAGATCAGCACCAGCCCAGAATTCTCATTTAGCCACGTTTTATCTGTTGAAAAAAACCCGCCCTGAAAAATACATTTCGGTTCAGGACCTACTTGTCTTCTTACCTGCTCTTTTTCTGCTCCATTTTCAACCTCATTTAGCTGGGCAGCTTGTTTCTTAGTTTTAATTACACAGATTTTTTCTTTTGGATTAAATTGATAAAATGACCAGAATTCAGAGATCAATAAGGCCACATTCACACGGACGTCTGAACCAGGCGTTTTTCTGGCGTTCGTGACGCCAGGTGAGCGCCTATTGAACACCGCCTATTTTCCTAATCATTGAAGCAAATCAAAACGTCCACACGGGCGTTCAGCACCGGCGTTCGGCCGGCTGCGCGTTCGGATGGCGTCAAATTAACGCTGCATGCAACATTTTCTTGCCATCAAAATCCCGACGAACGCAAGGAAAACGTTGCTATGGCCTTTACATGCCGTTCGGTTGACGTTCTGGTGGCCCGAATATGTCCCATGTTTCTGTACGGCAACTGCGAAAAACCACTTCGCATGTCTTCAAAAAGCACCCAGTAAGAGGGTGAACCCAGTAGCAGCGGCGATGTTTGTTCCTCTCCTGCCTATGGCGCCGTATCAGGAGGATTTTTAAAACAAGAATGTAAATGATAAGTTTTAAGAAAGAATAGGGATCCATGTTTTCAGTGCAGAACTATGCATTGACACATGTGTAAACACTCTGGACAGAGTAATTACTGCCACACAGGTAAATACACGAAACTACAGATTGGGCGTCAGGCCGGCGTTAAACGGCGTCAGACTAACACTAGTCGAGCGCCTTGCTGACGTCGCTACCAAACGCCACAAAAACGCCTATGGCGTTCAGAGCGCATTCATTTCGAACGTCCGTGTGGACGAGGCCTAAGGAACAGAAATTAAGAACACTAAAATCTGAAGGCCAGACATGGAGCAGTCATAAACATGGTGCTGCGGGCTCATGCAATTCCTGTACAAGTGCAGTTTTGAGGCCAAAAGAACAGTAAAAAATCTGTTAAATTATCTGTTAAAATATGCTAAAGCATGTGAAGTGCACTCAGACCTAAACTTTAACATGAGAATACAATAATAAAGAACTAAACTGATGATAAATGTTTATTAACAGAATGAATGTTGGGAAGCATAGCCTCCCATTCTATAATATTTATACTATTACAATCTGTCTTTCTGCTGAGTGTAGGAAATACGTTTTCAGGACTAGTAAAATGTTCACATTTATCAAGACCATTCCCTTCTTTCACACAGTTACCATCCTTCCACATATATAAATGCTGTATATATTATATATACTGTATGCTATATATGTCATCCCAGCCCTGCCCTTTTCACATTTCTCTGTCATCATGTCTCTGTCCTTCCTAACCGAAATGCTTTCTCTTAACCATCTCTCTGCTTTCTGGAGCAGAAGGCGCTACTATGAGACCTATATTAGGTAGGTTCCACATTAGGTCATGCACTTTCCCATAGCGGGTAGAAACTGTGTTTACTGCAACATGCTCCTCTGAAGGTGTGTTGTCCTGCCCTGTTTTTACTCCCAGCACAGAGCTTTCGCGAAAAAAATCCGCCTTAAATGATTGGCCATTTAGGATGAAGCCTCAGGGGCTCTGTGCTGTGACTGAGTGATGGAGGGAAGAGGGGGAAAAAGAAATAATGGCTTGCTGCATGTGCCTGCGGGGTGAAGAAAGTGCCACTATTAATACGCTAGCCTTAAAGGGTGACTTCTTTAAAGTCTCACTTTCAAGTCTCTTATGAAGTTTGCTCAACTAAAAGAGATGTTTTGATTTTTTAAAAAAAAAGGAAAAAAAAAGCGTCCTTTAATAAACTTCAAAAAGCTTTATTGCAAATGTCCCATTTTGGTCAGAGAGTATGTATAGTACTAGTCCAAATTGTACTGCTCCCTGATATATTCAATCCATGAATAGAAACATTGGAAAAACGATGTTTTGCTCTGCCCAATTGTGTTAGTTGTCTTTGAATGAGGGTCCATATGCTCTGAAAAGAGGTTGTTTACATATATCTGTCTTAATAGTTAACAAAAACAACCTCTTTCATTGTAAAAGATAATGAATTTGGACTGTTTCTGATATATAAACCTGTATAACCGTCAGAAGTGGACTGTGAGGGAAATTTTCGGTGGAACACCCCCACAAAGTATTGTAATGACAATCCTAGTCTTTTTTTTGCTTCTTTCTTGTGATAGCATTAAACGACTGATCTGCTTGAGACAGAATAGGTGCAGGCTAGTTATGGCACAGAGCTCTTGCTGCTTTTGTCGTGGAGAAACTGTGCTTGCACCTGCATTGCTGCCCCCTGGAGGTGTATGTCTGCATGGCAGTGCTTGGTCATGTTACTTTGTCTGATCACACCAATGTTGAACTAACATGCCATAACTCCTGATCCCCACTCAGGTCACACGGCAGTGACAGGCGCCGTCCAACCATTCGCCGTGAAGAAGAGTACGATGAAGATCGCTATTCTGGAGAGTACTACAGCGGAGAGGAGTTTTATGAAGACGACAGCATGCTGTCAGGAGAAAGGTATAACCATGGAAACGCTGGTTGTTTTCAGGTTTTAGGTTATAGCGTGTTATATATACAATAATGCCCCAGTTTTACACGGATTGGGAATCGCGGATCCAGTCACACGTGTTTTTTTTTGGTTTTTTTTACGAGAACGAAACTGATCGCTTTACGCGGAAATATTCAAAACAACGCAGAACCTACAAATATTCTCTGCTTTTTTGGGGTTTTTCGTGACAATATATTTCTGTTTTTATTAAAAACTCATTTAAGTTTTCTGGCTCCCGGTGCATGGCCGTCGGGACCATTTTTAAACCTCTCTCGCTCCGTCTTACTCTCTCTCGCTCTCTCTTACTCTCTGTCTCTCTCTCTCTCTCGCTCTCTCTTTCTCTCTCTCTCGCTCTCTCTTACTATCTTTCTCTCTGTCTCACTCTCTCTTTGTCTCTCTGTCTCTCTCTTGTTCGTGACTTTTCCGGAGCGCACGGATTGCGCCCGTTATTTATCTGTCTCGCTCTCTGCTTCTCTCTCTGTCGCTCTCTCGCTCTCTCTTACTCTGTCTCTCGTTCGTGACTTTTCCGGAGCATGCGGATTGTATCTCTCTCTCTCTCTGTCTCAGTATCTCTCTCTCTCTGTCTCTCTCTCTCTCTTACTCAC
>JBBPDB010000134.1:13407600-13425242 GCA_037974465.1 Brachypetersius altus
ACAAAACACAACAAAAAACATACGGGTTAGAACAAGAAACAACAAGAATGCAAAATGGGGAACAATCACACACCAAATAGAAAAAATACAGACACCCTTGACTCGAGGTCAGACTGGGCTTAAATAGTGCACGGGATAGAAAACAGGTGAAACCATTAGGGAAGGGACGTAACACAAACAGAACGCGGAGACTCGGAAGGGAGGAAGGGAGGAACGGAGGTGGATTGGGATGCGGGAAGGGATGGAACAGAGACAGACACGGAGAAGAAACTGATGAACAGAAAACACAGAGACGTCGGGGACAAGATAAACGGATAAACTAATATTCAGGGGATGGGGAGCGGAATCTACGGGGGGAGGGCGAGACAACCGTGACAATACTCTTGGCCGAAAAACTGAAACATCAAAATAAATTATTATTATTAAATTATTATTAATAGAATAAATCTGTTAAAAAAATCTGAAAATATTTATTTGGTGTTCAGACAATGCACAATATGAAATAAAAACATATATTAAAAAAACGCATTGTTGTGCTTTGGTTAAAAAAATGCCTAATGCATCACCCATAACGAAAATGTAAAGGTAAAATAAATAATCAGAATCAGAAAACTTTATTACTTAAAAACCGTTAGCATTAGTAGCGTGCAAAGACGTGTACATTAAAGAAACATTGAAATAACTCTCTCTACCCACATGTTTAGACAGGGCACAGCTTACTGATACTAAATAAACAGCTCTCTGTGCTGATGCTCCGTTAAGTCAGGGACAAGGTAGGAAATATTGGTTTATTTGTGTGTGTGTGGGTGGGGGAGGTGAGTGAGTAGGTGTGTGAGAAGGAGAGAGAGAAAAAACATTAGCATTAGGGGTTAGCATTAACAGCGTGCAAAGACTCAAACACAAAAGAAACATTGGAATAGCTCTGTCTACGCACAACTTACTAATACTAGATAAACTGAGATAACTTGAAAACTTGTGGGGAAAACTTTAAAACACTAAAATAAATAAAACTGGAGGATTACTGTACAATTAAATATCTTCTCTCATAAAACAAGTGAATTCAAGTGCATTTTAATATTCTGAACAAAGTGCTTTAAAACTATTGAAAAATATAACAACTTTCTTATAATAGGCTTATAACAGAACAGTGTATTAAAACAAAGACTGGCATAACCCATATATTAACTGTAATCACTGGAAGACTTTCTTGCCTTTTCAAAATCGTCGACAACAGACGGGCAGACACAGAGTTTGTGTGGAATAGTACTGATTAGAAGCACATTATCACTGTTATCATGACTGTTTATCTCTTGTAGGTGATGGCAGTAGCAGGGTTGGACTCAAGCAGAGCCCACAGACTCTCACCTACTCGCTCCACTCGCTCATGGGCCACTCCCCCGGCCACACCGGCCAGCAAAGACCGAACCCCCTATTACACACCCTTGATCCGAGTGGATCGGCCCCTTAGAGACAGCGCCAGCAGCAGTCGCTCCTCAGTGAGGAAAAGCTCGTGGTATGACCCGGAATACCAGCAGAGCAACTACTCACCCGTGCACCTGCAGATTCCACCTGAGTACCGAAATCAATACCACCAGAAGAGAGGCAGTGCCACCAGCCTGGTGGAGGCGGTGAGTCTACGTTTGAGATCCAGTGTGATCCAGAGAAAAATTACCCACTACTTTCATCTCTGATTCTTGTCTGTGTGGCACATCCATGCAAGAACAATAACATTTCAAAGAAAGTTTTAAAGAAATTACTCAGTGGTGTTAATTGGATCCAGATCTGCATGCCAGCTTGATGGATATTTTAAGGCAGAAGTGTACAGTTGATGTGGTTTAGTTTTGGACCCCTCACATCTAGACTGTTTCATTTAATTAGTTTTACGCAGGCCTTGCATTGCACAATTGGTTAAGTCAACATGGGATATGCCAAGAGCAGCACAGACCCATTAAAAATAGTGTTTGTTCCTTTTATGGCAGGGTGTATGCTGATTACTTATATAATGGTTCACTGGAATAAAATATTTTGATTCACCCAGTGCACTGTCCCAAAGGTTAAAGTGCCCTCATTATTCTGACTTGGTGTTTGTGTGTTTGTGTCGAGCAGGTTCTGATATCAGAAGGATTGGGTAGATATGCTAAGGACCCAAAGTTTGTGGCAGCCACGAAGCATGAGATCGCAGATGCCTGTGACATGACCATCGATGAGATGGAGAGTGCGGCAAGTCACCTTCTGAACGGTGGAGTCACGCCAGGGGTCAATGGCGTCAACGTTTTCCCCGTGCTAGGTCACAGAGACTACGACATGCAGGACGTTTCGGCCAGCTACAGCGATGAGGAGCCGGAACCCGAACCCCGGCCTCCGTACGAGGAGGACCTGGCGGACGAGATGATATGCATCACCACATTATAGCACCCAATTAGCAGCTAATGCTAACTGACAAACGTGTTTCTCGCCATGAGTTATTAAACAAAAACGAACTGCATCTATTGGCTCATAACCAAAAGAAGTGCCTTCACAGTGCAGTAGAAAGGCACCTAGAGTAAGGACACACTGGCCCCCCACCCACTTGATTCTTGTTCGCCAATGGGCCAGGGAGGAGTCACGTTGCCAGGTGGCAGAGTTCCACTCTATCAGACGGATGATGAGGATGGTGATGGTGATACTTTGGAGTTTGGCCCTGACATGATAATGAGGTCTAAAGCTGAACTGTGATTGGCTGCCTGTGCAGGCCATGGACCAATGAGCAGCGACGCAATGTGGGAGGGCGGGGTTTTTTCCAAGGTGATGACAATCAGATCAAAGATGTCATTACCTCAAGTCACTTTATTAAGGGTTTTGCATATCAAGCACGTTTTCAATGCAAGCTAAGTAAGGCATATCTCCCCCTAGAGGCTTTAGTTTGTACTCAGTGCCCACACATTAATTAATTTAGTTAAGGACGATGAAAACAGCTGATTTTTAGATCACTAACACCAATAAGACCCTGCTGGTTTACGATTAATATCATGACTTGTTATGACTTATTACTGCATTATCAATCTGGAGATACTTTTTTCAAGACAAACACAGCATTTGTTCTGAATGCACTAGCAGGCAGGTTATTTTGTAACTCTAGGACAGCCTGTTTGGGCTTTCATAATTACTATGCTGTAAATTAATTGTAATATAATACAAAAAGAGACAAAGTTTGTAAAGAGACGTTATATATTTTGTAATTATGTACCGTAGGGGATAAAAAGAAATCAGCAATATTGATCCTAACTGATGTTACTGTATAATGGAGAAGAAAACAAAAAAAGAATACGTGTGATTTTATTAGATACTGGACTCTGTTTTCTTTGCCTTTTTTATTTGTTGCTCATATGCATTCTTAATTGGTCTGTGTAAAAACAGCCATTTTTTATGAGAGGTTATGTCTGTGACACACCCGTATAAGATATGCAAACCGTTTTTCATGTTTTCTCTTTTTTGTGCGCGCGTGTGTGTACTGTATGTATTTGCGAGTGTTTGTGTGTGTGTGAGGGAGAGACTCTCAAGTGTAATGGTTTCACTACCTATCACTTCCCTGAAACCCCCAGCATGCAGTATGGTTTAGGAATGAATGGTCTTTGCTGCTGGACACGCCGGTAGGGCTTGTCTAACATGCTTTTTGTGTCATTATGTATCATAGTGGGTCAGATCGAGAAGCTCTGGCACTCAGAAGCTTCGCTCCCGCTGTCCCGTTGTGTATTTTCGTGCAGAGGAGGTGCACAGAGGGGTTCAGTGTTAAATGTGCATTGACGATGCTGCTTATTTATTGTATTTTGAAACTGCCAGATGCAAGCTTGTCTGTCTGAGAAGTCTGCAGACACAGGCACGTGCTGATCTGCAATCAGCTCAACCATCCCAGTGCTTGACCTCAGCCGCTGTCAGGAAAAACTCAAAGCTGCTCTTAGATCAGTGGGAACCTCATACCAAATTTACTGGGGTCATTTTCCCTTTAGCGGTGCACAAGTGCACTCTGGAACAAGTGTTTGAACTTGCCTGATTCATATGTGTGCATCTTCAAAATGATGGTTTTACAGAAGAAGGGAAGAACTTTACATTAGTATTTTATTCCACTTTGGTCCATTTCTAAACATCATAAAAATCAGACAATAGATGACTACCAGTATATTACATTATCAAGGCAGTATCGGAAAGTTGTATTAATGTAATATGATGTAGTCCCACACATTTGATTCAAGTATATTCAGTGCACTGTTTTCAGCTCAGAGTATTTAATGATGGTGTGATGATGGCGGTGGGTTGTTTTTGGGGCATGCTGCATCTTGACTAGTAGGGCTGGAGAGTTGCAAAGCAATACTAATCCCTTTCTCTCTCTCTCTCTCTCTCTCTCTCTCTCTCTCTCTCTCTTTTCCTCTCTCTCTCTTTTATGTATATATATATATAAAAGAGAGAAATACATATTTCAGCATCTCTGGCTTCTGCATATACCTCAGTCAGTGCAGGGGAAAACATATCAGAGTACGAACCATTTATTCCCAAGAACATTTTAATTAAGGGGTTTCAAATACAAGGCTTTTTTCTCCCTGTTTTCAGAACAGGGACAATTTCACTTCCAAGATTCACACTTACCAAGAGGAAAAAAAACACCTGACTGCAGAGGCACTGCCTTGAAGTGTTACGCTTCAGCACAGAGTAATGGGGGAAAAGGGAATTTTAGGAATCTGTAGTTGTGGAGTGTGACTGATTTATTGATCTGTTGAGTGAGTACTGTGCTTTCAGTCAACCGAACACTGTCATAAAAAAACCAACAAAAAAAACGTGGGTTTAATCACTGCGTGTGCACATCTGAAAGGGCTCTCTGAAATGTTTTGTGAGAAAAAAAAAATGTTCTATATATAGTGTTCTGGTCTTTATGTGAATATTATCTCGTCAGAGGACCAATGCGCATTCTAGGCACATTGTACTATTCGTAGCAACTCCTCGTAAGAAGAATATATGCATTATTTTTAAGAAAAAAAAACGTTTTCAAAAAAATGAAACTAAATATTAAAGCTGACTTACTTTTACCTCACGTCAGGGACTCCTGAAAAAAAAGTATAAATAAATATATAAATATATATTTGGTTCATTCTCTACAAATGGGATTTACCTATTAGCACATGGCTGTTGGTCTTTGCACAAATGACTGTCCGTGCTTTTCGGTTCCTCTCGTTTTTTTCTGTTCAGAGTTCCGTGCATTAAGGTGAGCGGGTTTTGTACTCTTTTCTGTGACTGTGTGTATGGTTTAGTGAAATATATATTTGTCATTTATCATCTCACCTTTTAGTACTGGGACAACAAGAAACAGGACAAAAGACGAAAAAGGTGCACCTCTCTGTAATTAAACATGGTAACGGGTTTAAAAAAAAAAGTTCTTAAGATAATATACAAGTTTACAAAGAAATGTCTGTTGATTTCAATGTTTTCATCATTTTTCATTCTAGGATTATTCACTCTTACTTCTACTATTCTAATTAGTCCTATTGTTATTAATGATGTAAGGAAATATAAGATTATGATGTATATTATGTACAAATATATTGGAAAGATGCGTGTTCTCTACTTGAAAGTCCCGATTTTTTGCTCTGTAATGGTTTTTATTCAGTAAAGATGATTTTTCTCTTCGTAGCAGATGATTTATGAAAACCCTCTAGGTTTTGTATCAATGCATTTTTTGTATTTTTCCTATTTACTTTGGCCTGGACTTGATTTGAATCAATACTGAAGTTTTATTTTCTAATGATTATTACTGAATAAACTCGAAAATCAACCGACTCACCTCCTCACATTCACTTTCAGCAAAACCAAACCAACAACGTTATCAAACAGTGATGATCAAGATCAGGTTGTGTCTAAATATGGCAGTTTTCAAATGTGGAGGCAGCTCTGGTGAGAGGGTCTGTTTAGCCAAATCCGATGATCATGGCTTGCAGAAGATGGCAGCTCTTTTCCAGGATGTTACCCAGCATGTCGCAAAGGATATGAGTGCCGTTAAGAAAATAAAAACGATAAATGTTAATAGCTCTTGACTGTAGGTAAACTGTTAACGTTCCTGGCCTCTTGGTGTGATCTGCTGAAGAATATCTTACTTCATGATTTCCAGAAGCAGGATGGGGAAGGTGCAGTGGGTAGTGGTTTCTCACAGCAAGAAGGTCATGATTCCCGTCTTGGATGGCTGAGGGTTCCTTTCTATATGGGGTTTGCTTGTTCTCCTCATGCCTGTATAGTTGTCACCCAGTTTCCTCCACGGTCCAAACACATGAACTGGAGATGTGTGGGGACAATACATTGCTGAAGGGTATCTCAGTGGTATCACTAGCAGTCCTGGGATTCAAACCCACTGCCTTCTGATTGCATGAGCAACTTCCTAACCACCAGCCCACCCGCTGCTATAGGTATGTGGAGGCCTGTCTGCTCTGTGATGGACTGGTGACCTGTCCAAGTTGTTTTTCTGCCTTTTGCTCAATGAGTGTTGGAATTGGTTTTAGCACCCCCCCCCCCCCCTCCTTTAGTTAAAGATGAAAGGCTCAGAGGATGGATAGACAGATGGATTGGGGAAACAGAACAGTTTCTCTTGATTTAAAAAAAACATGCTACATCTTACTAACCTGAGTGTCGATGCAGAATTGTGTTAATGAAGCTAAAACTTAAAATGTCGTGATGAATTCCTGAACTGTGGCTTTCTAGAGGGGTTTCTCTGTAAAGAAAACTGCAGTCGTAGAACCACACAAATGGCTGTAGGATAGTTTCAAATCTAGGATAGTTTTTTTTGTCTGTGGCTGGGTACATGCATCACTCTGGAGTGATTTTGTTGTTCAGGGGGCTCACAGTGGTCTGAACCTCAGATGCTTCTTCTTCTGAAGGCCAGGGGTTTTTCCCACAGAGCAGGAACGGTACAGCATACTTGCGGAACTGTGGGAGGAGAGAAAGCGGCTCATTAAGTTTTGGAATACATTATTGTATAATTCTGTATCGTTGCTGTTAAACCGACATTTTTAATTGCTTTTACGCCGTGTGAACATTTCATGATGAAAAAACCCCATTAACCTCTCTGTTTGTTTCCAGGCTGTATATATATCAAGACAGATGGATAGACAGGGTTGTGCCAGTTCACACTGAAGAACTAGCTGAAAGCTAAATTTCTTAAAAAAAAACAACTAGTTATTTTGAAGCAGAGTCACAACTAGATTCACGTTTTCACGTTAGTAAAAAAAACCCGTCCTATTTGAACCTCCCTTACGACTGAACAGTCACAGACATAAGTTACATTAAAACCAATTTTGAGGTTGAGAATAGATCTCACCACTTAAGCAACGCATCATGTTATGCTGACAGTGGTAAAAATGAGGTGTCGGAATACTGTATATGGAAATTTTATTCAGACAAAATTAATACAAAACGTAAACAAAACATGTATGCCTAACATGCAACATTCAGACAATATCTTTTAAAGTGCTCATATTAGAACAGAACTAAAATTAAACAGAACGTGTGGTTTTCCCCATCTAAATCTAAACCGATTTCTTTAAAAAAAAAAAAAAGCGCTAATACGTTTAAACAGACTGCCTTCTGTAGAGACATCCGAACTGATGTGTCGTGTGCTCCAGGAGCTGATGCTTTGTGGTGAATCAGAAGAGCCGACTCCCACCGAGTCCCTTATTTTTCCTTTCGCTGCTCAACTCTCTCTCTCTCTCTCTGAGGCTCAGCTCTGCTCATGGCAGAACTTTGTTTTCTTTGGGAGCTTCTTCACATGTGAGGATATAGGGTCATAGGAGGGGAAACTGTATTCAGCAAACGTAAAACGTGAGCTTTTGAAAAATAGGGTCATACATGAGATTAACCACGAGGTGGCACTGTTGTATATTGAAACCATGCCGCACAGCACAGGTCATTCAGCCGAACGTTGATGTTGTGTGGTGAAAGTTTTTAATGCATACTTTGATTTTATTGAAGGTTCCAGGTCAAATGTGACTAATATTAATGTGTGGGCCTTTAGGATGATTGTTGTTTAGCGATACAACTGCTAATGGACCCCTAGCTGTCACTATCTGTGTTTAACTGTTAATGACTGATCCCTTACTGATCACAGCAAACTATCACTTTCTGGTTCTCATTCATGCTTAGTTTATTGTTTTGGAGCACAGTATTCCTTAAATAGCCTTTAGCACTGTTGGCTAATGCTACGTACTTGTGTCTGTCTCACCTGTTTGTTCATGTAGATGTAGATCATGGGGTTGTAGATGGTGCTGCTCTTGGCCATGTAGATGGGCATCACTTTCACCAAAGGACTGAAGTTGATGGCAGGGTTAAAGACCACAGTGAGAGCCACAGTAGCATAGGGCATCCAGCTGACCAGGAACGCCACCACCATCAACACCACCATCCACGCTATCCGAGCCTCCGCCTTCGCGGCCGCTCCTCCTCCAACTTTAGCCACCTGAGAAACAGATCACAGAAAACTCAGATAAAAATCTTCTCAGCTCTGATGCTGCAGGGGATGAATTCTTCTGCCTCTTTACTGTTGGACAGGCTTAAAGGGCCTATTCTTGAATTTTCCTTTAATTTCAGAACAAAAAAAAACTTACTAATTCTAGAAGAACTTTCTAATTGTAACAACACAGGAAAAATGAAATCTTAACAAGCCAGAAAATCTTAAAAAAGAAATAACAGTTATATTTATTTAAGAACAATCGACTTGAATATATAAAATAAATCTTGTTTTTCATGTTTTATGAAAGCTTAACAAGTGCAGTGTTTGCATTAACAGATTGCTTGATTCTAGTACCACTTTCCTCGTTTTTATTTTATTATGTTTTTCCTTATCCTTCTATAATGTTTTGCTGTGTAAAACACTACATTTACCAGTCAGTTAGTATCTGTTACTATAACTTTAAGGCTGATATATCTCTGTTTTAATCGATTGCCCTGTACTGCGGGACTGAAACGGTCAAGGCTGTACAAAAAGACCCTCTGTCTGTACTTTTGGACGTGTGGATATAATAGAAATGATCCAATTGCTTCTCAGCAGTCATGAACAGCCCAGTGTCTCATCGTTTTCTCCCACCTTCTACTCCAGTGTCTCTGCTAGAGCCTGCCTGCAATAACAGCCCGCAATACAACTTTAGCAGATGTCTTATAAATGTGTTGTGACATTACAACCATGATGCATGATTTGAATGCTTATATGTTTCCATACTGCGCCATGCTCAAGTTAAACTAAAGTTAAATGCAGTGGGTCCTGAACAGCACAGAGATTAATCCTGCTTTGTGAAATTCCCCCAAGCAGCTCAACCAGGCAGCAAACAGGGACATTCTTTTAGTTGAAGTGTCTCTCAAGCTGATCCGAGATCATCTCCTCCATCCCCAAATCCTTTACCTAATCACCATTAGGCCAGTGACATAACTCATTCAGGCTTTTATTTACAGCACTGAAAAAAACAAAGTCGAAACTGTACTTCACTTCATGTCTGCAGCTCTTGAAGTAGTAAAAAAAATCTGATTTGTTTGTCCAACCTAATCAAGTCCAACGACATTAAGTATGATGAGGAAAAAAAAAAGCCCAAAATTTTGTGCTTTGAAGAACAGAACAAAAGAAATGACAAACTTCAAATATGAACATTAATGACTTTACCATTTCCATTGCTTTTATGGGGAATAGTTGCAGTTGTGTGTAAAAGTTTGGGCAGTCCTGGTCAAATGTCATGTTTTGTTGATTTTTTAAATGATAAATAATTTACATACCTTCTATTGTATATTTTAATACATAACTGCTGTTTATTTAATGAATTTAAGACACTGTAAAAAAAAAAAAAGGCAAAAATATTGTTCTATCAAATAAATAGAAATTGTGCGCCACGAACAACAAAAATGCCGTATTACACTGTGTTCTCTGCAGAGGGTGTGTCGATGCAGGGGATTGATTTTGAAGACAATCAACAAAACCTCATAACAAGGGATGTTAAAACTTTTGCACACAACTGTATAAACAAGTGTCCTCCCAGGCTGCCCCCCCCCTTTGGCTAAAGGTTACCCCAGGCCTTTGAGGAAGAAGGGTCTTACTTTCCTCAGTGTCCACAGCAGCCATGAGTACGACGCCACGATGAGGACGAACGGCACGGCGAAGCATAGCACGAAGTAGCACACGTTATAGGAGAGGTTTTTGGGGTCTCTGCTTTGCCAGTCGGGCCCGCAGGACGTCCCGACACCCTCCAGCTCGTAGTTTCCCCAGCCGAAGAGCGGAGGGGTGTTCCAGAGGAGAGACCACAGCCAGGACGCCACAACACCAGCCGCAGCGTGTTTCTCCTGGAATATGATGGTGCCCAGTGGCTTACAAACCACAAAGAGACGCTCCACAGCAATCAGAGCCACAGTGCACAGAGCAGTAATACCTGCACACACACAGCAGGAGAATTATGTAGGTGCATCTGGACAGGTGCCAATTAAGGGTCTGTGTTAGGGTCCACTTTACAATTTGGCACTGACATCTCCTCAGAACAGAGACACTTCCTAAAAGGTCTCATTATATGTATAATGTTATTATGTGGTCTGACCAAATGCTTTGGTTTGTAAAATGTGTAAATGATGTTCCTTGTTTTAGTCTCTAAAGACTTTATAGTACAGTATTGAGCCACCCCTCACTTCTTTATATTCTGCTAATACAAAGATCTAGATGTTCCTGTATTTTAATGTAGTCTTGAGGAAAAGTTCTCCAGACTTCCAGGAATTTCAAAGACTCTCATTTTCAGTCCAGTCCCTGAACCTGACCAGTTTCAGACACACGGTGGCCTATGTATGAACCATGGATAGATGGATAGATGGATGGATATATATATATATATACATATGTCATTGTACTAATGCAGATGTAAATGATTCCAGATGATCAGGCGGTGATCAGTATACTGGTGGTGCTGAACGCTGAGTGGTCTAGACTCTTTGTTTCTTTAGACGCTTTGCAGTAAAACATTTGTTCCCATTCCTTTCATTTAATTTACTCAATATACCAAAGATGGGCAGAAAATAGCAATTATAGGGAGTTAATTACCTCATTAATTAGTTACATATATGTTTAATTTATGTTCTGTATGGACACTGCACTTCTTTTATTCTTTTGTTAGCACTTTCAGTTGAATTTCTCCTCGGAGTGAGAATAATTAATTGGCACCTTTCAATGTACTCAACAACACCTTACAGTACATAGTAAAATCAAACCATTGTATCAGTATTAAAATAGTGTTTGAAATGAAAACCTGATTTTGTTACTAATAGCACTTGTGAACGGATTATGTTCTGTGTGCATGACTGACCAAAGAAGGCCACGCAGAAGCCCTCCAGCACGCAGCCCACTCGTCCGCTGATGTAGTATCCCGCGGCGTTGGTCACCACAGATGGCACGGCTCCGGTCAGAGTGGTGCCCAGGTCAGCCACAGCCAGGTTGACCAGGGCGAAGTTGAGCGGCTGGCGCAGCTGCCTGTGCCGCAGGGTCACTGCGATCACGGTGACGTTCAGAACCACAGCTGTGACCGAGAACACGGCCATAACAACAGAGAGAGTGACCAAGGCAGCCCGCGGCAGCGGCACCACTCTGTCAGTGCTGTGGAATGAAGAGGAGTTTGGATGCTCCAGGGGGTCCTGGACTAGTGCCATGCTCCTGGAGGTCCTACAGAACACTCAGTGATGCAGAATGATGCAAACGTTGCCTCTCTTTTCTCTCTCTCGGGTCTCTCTGTTTTCTTCTTTCTAGCCTGAAAAGCTGTGTTACACAAAAAAGCTGTGTTAAAATGTTCCTTCTCTCCTCTACAAACAAAGTGTTTTCTCTCTCTGTGTCTCTCTGTCTCTCTGTCTCTCTCTCTCTCTCTCTCTCTCAGAGAAAGCACTGTAAGTCACTATGGTAATTCACAAAAAGCCAGACTTAAGACCTAATACAATTTCTTCAGACACAACCTCTGACCCCACTCACACTCTAAGTGTCGTATGACCTGTGGGACACATAATAAGTCCAAAGGTATCCAGACGGTTCAGCTGCTTTAAGACACACCCAGTGCTGAGATGACCATTCAGTCGCTCCACACACAGCTTGAATAATCTCTAAAGAAAAGCGCTGACCAATAGGATGGAATGCTGTGGAGTCACCACATATGACCCTGAAGGCAACAAGCTCATGGTTATAAAGGGCATAAAGCCCCCCAGTGTTAGGCTGTGGAGCTCTATGGAGTGACTGAAAGCTTTAGCATTATAATGCATGTACAGCTCTGTAAATACAGTATAAGGCTAATAGACCACTGCAAAAACAGCTTTATCTTAGTTTTTAAAAACTGCTTACAATATTTCTCATAATTTCCAAATAAAAACATTGTTCTTTAAAGCATAATTTTAAAGAAAAACATCAAAATAGGTGAAATGATGCAGTGTTTCCAGAACCTGAATAATTCAAAGAAAACAAATACCTTCTTCACTTTTAAACAAAATAGCAATAATTACCTTTGATGTACTTTTAGTTGCGTTTCGCTATCCAACTGGTTTCATTGTGAGAGGATTATAGCAGTGTTTTTTAAAAAAATACTTTTTATTAAATGAGATTTGATTCAGGTGATCACTAATCAGTACCTCATTAAGCAGAATGAGGTGCTTGTGTAGGAATTTAACAGACACTGGCATGGAATGGGTTGTCATACCTATAGAGATGCTGATCTCTTATTTTTTTCCGGAGCAGTATATGTACATATAAACAATAAATGAGGAACATATTACTGCATAAAGGTACTATATACAGTACTTTCCCATGCAAAAGACTTAAGACTTTCTTTACATTTTGCTTTGAATCACATTATTCCTGTCAAGCACTCTTATCTTTGACATACTGAGTAGATGAAAGAAATGGGAGAAAAAGTTTTACTATGTCAGGCTGCAGAGTGTCTCAAGATACAAGGAGCCTAGACAGCATTCAGCACCACCAGTATACTGACCACCGGCTGATCATCTAGAATCATCTGCACCTGTTTCTTCACTGTTTCAGGATGTGTTTTGTTCTGCTTGAATGATTTGTTCGTAGGTCACTGTGTGGCTTAAAAAACAACAAACTTTCTTCTGAAACTGGTCAGGTTTCAGGAACTACACTGAAAATGAGAGTTTTTGGAAGTCCTTCAGGAAGCCTGGAGAACTGTTCCTCAAGACTACATTTAAATACAAGAAAATCTTGCCCTTTCATAGCAAAATATGAAGAAATTTGTGGTGGCTCAAGTCTTTTGGAACAATGTTATATATGAGCCAATTTTCATAAAAACAGCCCATGTGTGTGAGGGGGGGTGGGGGGTGAGGGGGGTTAATTCTCTCTGTCGGAGACGGTTCATCACTGTGCTCCTCTGTTTGACCTGCTAAGAGCTTTAGCTCACATTAAAGCGAGATGAATCAAGATGGAGCTTAGTGTGTGTTCGGATTCCGGCATTAAGTTAGACTTGTGTAACCTTCGGCACAGATTAACCCGCTCTGTGTGAGCTGTTAACATTGTGGGCCAGGGTGGAGTTCTCATGACAGGTTCTTTACTATTATTAGCATTTTTGTTCATTTGCTAAGACAATTGAATCAAGATTCTTTATTAGTCTCACACACACAGTACTGTGCAAAAGTCATAGCCCTCTGAAAAATAATTACCATTTAAGTGAACAGTGTTTTTTCACATTAATATTACTTAATTTACTAAATATATTATAAATGTATATATATTTTATAAATATTATACAGTGAATAGTGGTTTTATGTGCAGAAACCGAGGAGAAATATGTAACAAACCTGTGTTCTCCTCCCCAGCTCACAAAATATCAACTCCTGTTTTACAGACAAAACAAATCCTGATACTCTTTACTACTCTCTTGTTTGTTTGCATTTGTTCTAATGTTAACTTTGCTCTTACTACTACCACTACAATATGAGGACTTTTCTGGTAGAAAGATGCTGTCACATGCTTCATCAACAGCTTTTAACAATTTGCATATAGGTGCCCAATTTTAATCTGACAGAAGAACTGAAGCCTAGAACAACATAGAACCACTGTGTTTTCAGTTGTGATATTTGTCTGGGCAGACAATTAAACATGAACATCTCTGTACCCTCTGGAAGCGAATTCTTCTGTTAACATTTAACAGTGAGAGTTTATTAGACCGACTGGAACTTCTAATCCAATTAAGTAAACGTCATCTTAGTTCTGCTGCTGCGTGAAATAAGGTCACAGAATCAATAGCTAGTCCGAATCAAGCCCCACAGCCTTCATCTGCAGAACCATGAACTTCGGAAGGCATTAAGATCTCCGTAACTTAGAGAGAGAAAGAGAGAGAGCGAGAGAGAGAATAAGAATGAGATTTATACAACAAATAACCATAAAATAACTCGAACAATAAATAAATCTTTTAGAAGGTACTATTGTGCATTATTGTTATTACTTTACGCCACAAGATCATATTTTTATAGTAGAGGAAGTAGAGGAATATTATCAAGAGAAAAGTCTTTGTTCCTCTCTGTGGTTCTTTCTTGTGCTCTTAGAAAGTTCCTATATCATTTTTTAGGTTATTCCGAGTGGTTCTTCCTTATGCTTTTACAGAGTACCGTCTTTTGAGTCTTGGTTCTTCTCAGTGGTTCCTATTCTCTTAGGCAGCTTCTCCTTTTGCCTTTTGACTCGTTCTGAGTCGTGATTCCTCCCAGTGGTTGTTCCCCTTTGCTGATCGTGCACCGGGGGGAGGGGGGGGGGCGGGTTGCAGTGTTTGATGGAGAGTGTGCAACATAAATTAATTCAGACTTGAATGTTATACACTACAGAGCTGTTCATGAGGCAGAACAGTGACCCACCAGCAGGCAGCCCCTTACACTTCAGCACGTGTGTGTATTGCGGGGCACTTTACGCACCACTTTGTTTTAAAGAGGCTAATTAAAGGAAATAGGTGGCTCTCTAACAGTGGGGGAGGTGGGGTAGGCAAAATTTTTGATTTTCATTAAAGCTGAAAGTGAGAGAGAAAGAAAAAAGGCCAGAGAAAGACTGTATGTGTGTGTACGAGAGAAATAGATGGTAAATGTATCTGGTAATGTAGAGGAGAGAAAGTGTATGTGTGTGAGTGTGTGTGTGTGTGTGTGTGTGTATGTGTGTGTGTGAGAGAGAGAGAGAGAGAGAGAGAGTGTGCGCTTGTGTGTGACTGTGGAAAAAGAGGGGGACGGGGTATAGTGTGTGTGTGGGAGAGAGAGAGAGAGGCAGTTGCTCTCGCGCCTAGTGCGCGCTGGAGTCAAACAGACCGCGTGAGAGCTTTCACAAAGAGAAAGAGGGGAAGAAGGAGCAAGGGGGACTAGAAAAGAAGAGATAGTGATGGAGAGGGTAGGAGAGCTACAGCCGGTGCTCCGTCTGCTCTTCTGGTTCACTCTGAGCGCCGCGCTCGCCCCCGCACGCGCCACCCAACACGGCATCCCACTCGGAGTGTGAGTACCTGCGCGTGTTTGTGTGTGTTAGTCCAGTTTATGAACACTTGTCCGAAGTTCCTTCTTCGGTGATTCATTATGAGGTGTTTTCAGTGATGGAGCTCCGCAGAATCACCACACTGACCACACACTGCAGGAGATCTTCTGCACACACACTGTTCGCCTCATTTCTGCTGCAGAACTTCTGCAACTGGGATTTCTGAAGAAGAAAACCGAACTCCTGTCATTAGTCGCATTTTCAGTCTTTATTTTACCCCGTTCTAACCGCTGTTTTCACTGTGCCAAAATTAGCAGATGGTGAAAAATTACTTAAGTAATGAAATATTATTACATGAACTTACACTGGAAGTCAGGAGCAATTGTTCTTTCTCTTATATATAAATATTACTGCATGTCTTTGCCGTTTGTGGAGATTTATATACGTAAATATACGTGTGCATGTGTGTGTGTGTGTCTATATGTGTGTATATATATATATGTGTGTGTGTGTGTGTGTGTGTGTGTGTGTATATAGGCATTGTGTCTCTGCAAATCAAAGTTTTATAATATAGCCCCATGTGGATATTTCTCATTATATACACATGTGTGTATGCGTATGGAAGCTGATGTATTTTCTGCTGTTCTGTGTTAAACAGGGTTAAACTCTGGGCTTCAGCTTTTGGTGGTGAAATTAAATCTATTGCCACAAAATACTCCGGCTCTCAGCTGCTGCAGAAGGTAAATAACCCTCTATCTCCATCTCTCCATTTCACGCCACACACACTGTATCTGCAAACACACACACGCACACACACAGCGCAGTGCAGTGATGGAGGCTGTGCGGTGTGTTACACTCTGTATTTTTGCGAGTGGTTTTGTCTGAAAGGCCTCAGGTGTGTGATCAGAGACTCAGCTGTTCCAGTGTGTGTGTGTGTGTATGAATGTGTGTGTGTGGGCATGTGTTGTGGACATGGCTCATTACACACAAAGCTGTTTCTTCTGATCTTCATTTTTAATTCTCTCTAGAGCTTGGGACCCCCAGCAGAACAGCGACAAAACAGATAAATGCAATGAGTGGATTTGAGTGTGTGAAAGAAGAGCGAGAAATAAAAATATGAAGAGGGGAAAATGTTTGTGTGCTGGTTAACCCTGTAGCCTTAGTTCTGTTGAAAAAAGATCAAGACAGAAAAAGAAAGAAAGAAAGAAAGAAAAGATTTTAAAGATTCAAAACATTTATTGTCATGTGTAAAGTAGAAATTATGTTTCTCTGTGCAATGAAATCCTATACAGGTCAACCCTGCTGCTTTAGTTCTGATGAAAAAAGATCAAGAAAGAAAGAAAGACAGGGAAATTGGGGACATTTTTGTGCCTGAAGAAATAAAGATAGAGAGAGAAAAGAAAAAAGAAAGAAAGGGGAAATTGGGGTTTCTTTGCCCTGATGAGAATAAAAGAGGAAAGAGAGAAAGAAAACAGAAAGAACGAAAATTAATAATGAATGAAATGTCTAAAAATACAGATTACTACTGGAAGAAAAGAACCCAAGAATGAGAGAAAAAAAGAAAGGAACTGCAGCTTTAAGAAAACAAGAAAGAAAGAAAGAAAGAAAGAAAGAAGACGTGTTATTAGGTTTAGTCCTGCTGAAAAGAAATAAAGGGAAATAATAAAAGAAAGAGAGGTATGGAGGTTTATGGCGGTTACATTTCCCACCACGTCCACGGTGTGGCAGTAGTGAGTCAGTGGCCTGTGGGACTGGGCTGTTTGCAGCAGTCTCACACAGCTCAGTCTCACACAGTCTCAAGCAGTCAAACACAACTCAGTCTCACAGTCTCACACAGCCTTAAAGAGCAAACTATATAGACAGCTGCAAACAGCCCATCTGAGACTGTGAGACTGAGCTGTATAATACTGTGTTAAACTGTGTGAGACTGTGTTAGACTGTGTGAGACTGTGAGACTGAACTGTGAGACTGTGTTAGACTATGTGAGACTGAACTGTGTGACTGTGTTAGACTATGTGAGACTGTGAGATTGAGCTGTGAGGCTGTGCTAGACTGTGTGAGATTGAGCTGTGTGAGTCTGTGTTAAACTGTGTGAGACTGAGCAGGTAAGAAATAGTTGTGGACTTCTTAAGCACTGATGTACGTCGCTCTGGATAAGAGCGTCAGCTAAATGCCGTAA
>JBBPDB010000134.1:13436393-13462627 GCA_037974465.1 Brachypetersius altus
TCTCTCTCTCTCTCTCTCTCTCTCTCTCTCTCTCTCTCTCTCTCTCTCTCTCTCTCTCTCTCTCTCTCTCTCAGTATGAGTACTTCAATGCAGTTTTGATAAATGAAGTGGATGAGGATGGAAACAGTGTGGAGTTAGGTGGAGAGTTCATCCTGGAGCCAAATGACCACTTCAGCAACCTGTCCGTCAACCTCAGCCTCAGTGTGGTCCAGGTCCCCACCAACATGTACAATAAAGGTAAGCAGAAAAGCATGCCTGAAGATATGCATTTTCCAAAGTTTTTAAGGAATAGGGGTAAGCTAGACTTAGGATTTTATCTTGTAGGATTTTATTTATTTACCATCTGAGTCTGCCCAATATGTTGTGTGATCATTTCGTAATGAATGGACCAGTAGAAATGTTCTGTTGTTACTTCTGTTATCATTCATTAATGCTCCTGTCTACTCATTTTCATAATTGTATGATATTTGAAGTATCTATAGCTTTTGTGACTAATTTTCTGTGAACTAGTGGAATAAGGTTTATGATGGTCTTTTGAGAGATTTTTAAAGGATTTTTTCTGCCGTTATCTGTCGGAATTGAGTAGTGCAAGGCCAAATGTATGTGTGTGATGTCAGACATGCCAAATAATTAATTACTTATCCGAAGAAGAGATATGTTTACTTCATCTACACAGGGAGAAGATAGCAGCTTAGATTTTGGCACATTTGACTATTATTAAATGATACTAAAGTATACATATTTTGAATACATCAAAGGTTAATATTATTAATAAATGTTACATACCTGTGTGTGAGATTCTAATTAGGTATTATTGTTTTCTGTAAGTGTTTACACCCATGCTATACCCATTCGGCATATAAGTATGTCCTCGTGTCCTAACAAGGGACAAAAACAAACGGGTGTGTGTATGTGATGGTTAAGGACTGGAACCTTAGGCCCCTCATGCTCCACTGATGCGGAGATGATTAGCTTAGTGTCAGCGCCTCTCCATGGGTCAATAACCACCTGGAGACTAAACCCTACAGTCGGCCAGAGTGTGGCCGTGTTTGTAGTCAGTGCTGCCCGTTCTTCTGTGCCTCTGTGGTTTGTCTCTGTCTGTGTGTGTGTAGCAGCCTGTTATTGTGTGGGGTTGAAGTGGCGAGTGCAGCACTAGACTCCATTAAAGGGAATAAAAGGAATTAATTGATTTAGTGTGTGTTCTCTTTGTCTGCCACTGAAAGAGTGAAATTAAGGTCAAAGGTCAAATCTGTCTCAGGCTTTACTACTAATGATGACATTAACACATTTGTTTTTCTTTCTTTCTTTCTTTCTTTCTTTCTTTCTTTCTTTCTTTTTCTTTCTTTCTTTCAACACTCTCCATCCCCCAACCCCCCCCAGATCCTGATATAGTAAATGGAGTGTATTGGTCAGAGGCTTTAAATAAAGTCTTTGTGGATAATTTTGAAAGGGACCCCTCACTTATTTGGCAGTATTTTGGAAGCGCCAAAGGTTTCTTTCGACAGTACCCAGGTAAGCATATCTCTCTCTTTCTCTCTCATGTTTAAGTGTTGTAATTTTCCAGCCCATTAGAGAAAATTCTAAATATAAGGTCAACCATGAATTTTCTTTGAAATGAAAATCTGTAGGTAGAAGTATTTTGTACCGGTTTGGTGTAGAAGTGATCTGTTTGTCACTTTTTTTCTTCCAACTGTGGATACATGATAGACAAACATAGATATTTAGTAGCAGTGGGAGAAGAAAATTAAATATGGAGATATTGTAATATGGGGATAGATGTTTTTGTCATTTTTATTTTTATTTAGATTATGCTGATATATATTAATATATTACTATTTTCAGTGTGTCAGTGTGACATTTATGAACATTGTTTTTATCATAGTGTGCAGAAAATAAATACAAATCCATGTAAGGAAAGAAATTAGGTTACAGTCTGTGGTCTACTCTATTGCAGGTGTGAAATGGCATCCAGATGAACATGGGGTCATCTCGTTTGACTGCCGCAACAGGAAATGGTAGGAATTTTCTATCCTGTGTATCAAAGCATACAGCTTCCCATGATTTTCTCAGAAGCTGGCAGAATAAAAGTGCATATTGCTCATTTTAGCAGACGCATGGTTATTGTTCCCAAGTTACTTGTTATTGAAGTACTGAAAAGCAGCCTCAGCAGTGGAATAGCCATCGCTGTTGTGTGGTTGTGCGGTCTCATTCTGACATCTCCCATTTCACGATTTTGTGAAACAGTCCAGTTCTTTCATCTGTTTATTAAGGACATTCTGATGTTCAATGTACTTGTACTGGACTGATACTTTAAAATAATAGGTCATATAATATTGCCAGTAACCATATGTCGCCTAACATTCACATAAAAAGGCATCCAGAATACACTATGACTATTACACTATTATCATTCATTCTTTTTAAATAAATGTAATGTTCTTACAATTGTACTGAAAGTAATATTTAATCATTAATCAGGAGTTTAACTGCTATGTAGCTGGTTATGAAGCAGTTTAAAGTGACTTATTTTCAAACGTAATCATTTAAAAATTGCAGTGAGAGAGTAAGAGGTACCTTTCCAGCTTTAGTGTTTGTTTCTAAGTATGTATGTATTTATTTATTGGAGGTAGCAAAGCTGGTATGATGAATAAATGAATGCATTTGAGACAGAAGTCCCCTGTTATTCCAGTACCAACCTTCATTTAAACAATGCTAAGAAAATGAATCTATACTTTTACTTGGTATTTTGTATTTATTTAAGATTGAAGTCTTTAAAATATTGTAGAACTGAAATGCTGACTGTTACATAAAATAATATTTTTGTTGCTTGGAACATTATTTCACAGACAATTTGACAGGTTATTTTAAACATTAAAGTAGATACTGTAGTTTTTTCTATTCACATACAGGCACTTTTGCAAATTTAATCTGATAAAAAAATTACATTTCTCATCTTTGATCAAATAGCACAAACTACAAATGAAGTCCAAGTAATTTCTTTGTTAGTGTGACTAATTAAATGCGGTGCATTGTTCAAATTTATATTTGCATCTTTTCTTTTATAGGTATATTCAGGCAGCCACTTCTCCAAAAGATGTGGTGATTCTGGTTGACGTTAGCGGCAGCATGAAAGGTCTGCGCCTGACCATTGCCAGACAGACTGTTTCCTCCATCCTGGACACACTGGGAGATGACGACTTTTTCAACATCATCGCTGTGGGTAACGCAAAGGATAATTAGTCGGTTCCAGATTTTTTGACTTATTATTTTATGTGGTCAGACATATGGATTTTACACATCATGGAGTCGGTATCCTTTACAAAACAAGTCACAGGCAGATTATGAATTAAGTCAATCAAATTAAATAAATACGGACAAAAGTAAAGCTGCTTGCAGAATAAATCCTAATATAGACAACTTTTTATTTGGGTCTTAATTAGTGCCTTTAAGCAAAAGGTTGACTGAGAAAACAGAACTGAAAAAGTGGATATTGACTGTATTCCATTTTCATATATAACTGCATCCATGAAAATCAGATGAAGATTAGCAGTATGACCCATGTACCAGAAATGGTATTGATAAATGTGTGGCGAGTGAAATAAGTAGATTTTGAAAATTGCCATATGGTGAAGAGATGACTACTTCTTTCATAAGAAAAACTGTAATGGTTTTCTGTTTTTTTCTGCAGTATAATCAGGAGATTCATTATGTGGAGCCGTGTCTGAACGGTACACTGGTCCAGGCGGATAGAACCAATAAAGACGTGAGTCTCTCTCTCTCTCTCTCTCTCTCTCTCTCTCTCTTTCCACTGTCTCAGTTTTTCTGCCTCTTTTCTCTTTCACGCTTTCTCCCTAGTCTAATAATAAACAGTAATAGCAAATAAATGCTAACAGCAGAGACGAGCTTAAAAGCAGGTTAAAGAACTTTTTATGTTTTCCTTTCTGTGTCAGCATTTCCGAGAGCATCTGGACAAGCTTTTTGCAAAAGGCATCGGCCTGCTGGGGGAGGCTCTAGCTGAGGCTTTCACCATTCTTAATGAGGTGACCATGCACTCTAATTCACTGTTTTAAAGTGATACATACTCACTTAATCCACACACTGGAGATTACTTTCTACATAAACATTAAGCTTAAACATCAATTTTATTAAACAAAAAATAATTTAATCAAACATCAATTTTGTGCTTGAAAACTGTAAATTTTCTAACCGGAGATGCAAAATAATACTACTGCTACTACAACTACTACTAATGATAATACAGTAATAACAAAACAAAATTAGGGTATTATTTATAAACAGCACAATCTGATAAAATACAGATGGTTATATTATTAAAGATGATCTGAAAGTAAAATTCAGGCAAAAAAAACTGTGGTTACAAAATTATATCAAAGTGTTAGCCATTGGGCCAAATTGAGATTATTTTGTGCAGTTAAAAAGAAAAATGTACAATGCTTTTAAAGATGAATGATGTATTGATTTCACAATATAGATAGAATAGAGTAAGGAACAATGTATTAAAGCAAATTTCAGAACTTTTTTAATATCTGTCTCTCAAAGCAGCCAGTTTTTTTCGTCTGCACTTTGAGATGCAGTAGCTGATGATCCATTAGGTATTAGTGTCACTTTTGCACCTGTAATTAAGGCATTAGATAGTTTGAATAAAAAATGAACCCCAGGTCAGATATTTGACAGTATTTTAGATTTTGTTGCAGTGTGTGTGTATGTATGTGTGTGTGTGTGTTTGCGCATGGGTGTAATGCTCCACTGGCGTCCCATTTGCACCCCTCTCTCTGCGACACCTCTATCCCATACTGTGATTAATAGCAGTAATTAAAAACACTGATTAACAGGCAGAGTGGAGAGAGCGCACAATGGAGAGGAGATAGTGGTCACTCACTTTCTTTATCTCTCTTTTTTCAGGACAGGAAGGCGAGAGGGAGGGGGGAGAGAGAGTGTAGTGGAGAAGAATGGAGGGCTGTAGATGGGGGGAAGGGTAGGAGAGGTGCACTAGCGAGAGAATAAGAGCAGGAAAAGAGAAAGTAACAGAAATGAAGGAAGGCAAATGGGATTGGGGAAGGAGAGATAGAGCAAGAAGAACAGAGGAGAAGAAAGGGAAGGAGAATAGGAGACAGAGAAAATGAGAAATGATGAGAGTACTGTGTCTGTATTTGTCAACTTTGTTTAAAGAATATAATACATTTGGTAATTAACAAGGTCAGTGGTTTAACAAATTGAATGGGCAAATCTGTATGTGTATATGTATATCTGTGTCTGTGTATGTGTGTGTGTGTGTGTGTTTGTGTGTCAGAGTGCAAAAGTCAGAAGAGACTTTTCCACTGACTTCATGTGACACAGTGTTAAACTTTTCTGAAATCATTATTTCTATTCATTCATTTAGCAGGAAAATGTTACATTTTTATAAAATCACGAAAAAAGTGCTGCAGAAGTTTAGTAACTATTTGACAAATTAATTCATACCAGAATAACAAATTAATTCACATACAGAAGGACGGAAAAACTCCTTAAGTACAAGTTTGCTTTGCTTGTTCTTGCTGGGCTTGGGTTAATATTATGTATTAATGTTTTCATGTTTCTCAGTGTTTTTCTGTACTATAGACTTTGTGTGTGTATGTGTGTGTGTGTGTGTTTGAGAGAGAGAGAGAAAGAGGATGGATTTTATGATTAAAAAACATGCTGTTATAAACAGAAAATGGGGTGAGGAAACCATTCTGAAAATAGTTCACACTTTTCCTGCTGTGCTAAGTTCATATAAAAGAAATTATGTAGAACTTCCACAATAAAAAAATCATTCGACACAATTAAAAGACTTTAACGAAAATTGATTTTCTCACTGTTCGTAAATTATACACGGTTCCATCAAATTACATTTCATCAGCAGTACCAAAGAACAAAAATACATAGCTCAGCTGAGGGACGACAGCATGAAATTGCATTTTATGGCCTTTACTTCTTCACAGGAAGAAGACAAAGAGATAAAGGAATTGGGTTCGTTAGGCATTAGCGGCAATAAAGTTTGCATTTTTCATTTAGCCAGTGCGACTCAAAGACAGAGCAGGTAATAAAGAAACTCTGCAGTATTACTGTGTGATGACTTTGGAACTGCATTAAATGGCTTATTTCATAGGAAACTTGTGTTTTCTTGTGTTAAAAAAGAACAACAACACCCCAAAATAGTAAAAAAATAAAATATAAGAGCCTGGTTTTATAGAATGTAAAGAGTGCTGAAATATCCAAACATGCCGTTTGCTTCATAGTTCATAGAACCCATATATGGAATGTGTTTTTGTAACATCAACAGAACACATTTACACATCTTCACCTCAGCCTACAGCAATTTTGTACCTCCCATACATGCTGAACTCCTTAACAACGGGAACAAAAGACTGTTTAGTTCTAAGGGATGAAGAGCAGATGGTCATTTTAAAATAAATGGCGGCAAATGTCAGAAGTGGGCCTCAGAGAAAAAAGGAAAATACAAGGAAAAATGCAGGATAGGGCCCCTTTTGTAAGAAGCAAAAAAGCTTTAGGAGCAACCACAAGCTTTATCATGAAAGCAGCCATTTTTGTTAATGTATGCATTTTTGGCTTCAGTTTCTCTTTTATTCAGACATGATAAGGCTTTGTGCTTTGCCACCCAAATCTGATGTAGATGGAAATTTGTAACTGTTACATACTGAAAATATTGTCCCTCTGCTGTTCTTGTGTAGTCTGTGTATATAGATAAATGTATGCATTTCAGAGAAAGCGATCGAGAGAAAGAGAGGTTTTGAGTGTGTGTCGTTGTTCAGATCACGTTGTTCAGACCACTTCTCATGGGTCAATAAGCCAGTTAATTACTGTAATGGATCTTAATCCATCAGATTAATGATCATTCCTGCCAGTCTGAGCACAGACACACATGTGGAGGAAGTTTCAGCCTCAGGCAAAATTACAGCTTCTTTACCAAACATACACTACAGCATCAGGACAGTCGAGTTCATGGACTTAACATTACGATACTTTTGGGACAGTCAGACAATAATGAGCTACCCCAGGGCTTATTAATAACATGCGCTAGCCTACTAGTTGCTTATGTAGTACTTCAGAGCATTTCAACTTTAAACTTTCCTGAATTCACACTGATGTCAGTTTTTTTACATTTTAAGTACTAGCATTTATCAAATCAAAATCTTTGCATTTGTGATTTTCATTGTCTGAGTTTATGTGGCTGTATCGTGTATGTGTGCATGTATGTGTCTCTGTGTGTGTAGTTTAACCAGGAAGGCCGCGGGAGTGTGTGCAGTCGGGCCATTATGCTGGTAACAGATGGAGCAACTGAAATGTATGACGATGTTTTTGAAAAGTATAACTGGCCTGAACGAAAGGTGGGTTCTTCATTCACAAACGCGATCAAACTGTCAAAAACACCTTACACAGCAGATCGTAAGGTCATTTTTGTTGTTCTGTGAAATCAAGGAACATTTTCATGCCTCTGCCAAATTGCTGTGTCTGGGGATATAATGGGGATATTTAGGTTATTTTGGACATTTTAGTTGTACAAGGCTGTTTTATTTATGTTCCTTTCATTCTGAAAAAATGACGTGTGTTTGCAGTGCAATTTTCACAACTGTGCCTAGGAGGCTTCACTGATGTGTTGTAATTGCTGACGCCACCCTCAGGTTTCACATGCCCCTAAGGTCGCAGAGCGAAATGTGTTTTTTTAAAACATGTTCTCAGATTCAGTCACCCAAAAGTGCAACTAGATCATTTTTATAGAACTGATTCGTCAGCTCATGCCTTTTATGCTGTCTTCACCAATGCTTCCTTTTTTCTTTTGATTTATTTTTTATTCGTGCACATATGCACACCACACTTTCCTTATGTATGTTTGTTTACACATGTATATTACCAGATCATCGCTTTAGTACACAACTTAGACAAAAAATGTGAACAAGTCAAATATGTAAAGCAAACCATCTTGTGAATAGCTGTCAAAATCACAAAATTATTAAACTACATATTTTCAATGGAATAATAGAGACCCAAGTGTTTTGATTGTGTTTCATACTTGAACAGGGCACACTCACATTATGTGTCCCTGACTCTGATCATGTCCTGGTCACTGGGGGGTGAAATACATGTGTGTGTGTGTGTGTGCGCGCCTGTGTTTTTTTGAGTGTGTGTGTGTGTGTGCTCGGAATGATGCATGCGTTTGAACATTGCACTGCTGCTGTGCTGTAACTGCTTGGAATGAGCTGAAATCAAAAACCATTTATACTGGATGGACAGGGGCAATGTAGTGGGAAATAGAAGGAGCAGAATGGAGGGAGAGAGAGAAGGAGGGAGAGAAGTAGAGAATAAATGAGAACGGGGAAAAGGAAGACGGAGACATAAACCATAAGAGAATGTGGTGATTTGGAGGGTTTAATAATTGGCAAAAACACAGAAGGAAAGAAATAGAAGAAATACACAGAGAAGGAGAAACCTATAGAAGACATGCTCTGATATTCTAATGTGAATAACAGTTTTGTGTTTTCTCTCCACCTAGGTGCGCATATTCCCTTATCTGATCGGACGAGAGTCAGCCTTTGCCGATAATCTGAAGTGGATGGCCTGTGCTAATAAAGGTTTGCTGTACTGCACTGACGCAACACATAAACATTTGCTCACCTCCTTTAACATATAGTCATTTAAGGGGCAATATCCTACATTTCCTTTGCCTGTAATTTACTTATGATGGTCAAAAATATAAATTATTTCTACATGACCATATTCCAACCTCTTATGATTCCATAGAATTTAACAGACTCTTTATACAGACTGGTATACATACATTGCCTGCCTTGTTTCATGCCTTATTTTAAATACGTTTTGGGCTGAAATACTCTTTGCAACTTAAGTGTGGAGCTCGTGTAGAATGGGCTGATATATCTCAGTGTGCTGGTTTTTGTGACATACTGGATAGGGCTGGGCAAATCGAAAAAAAGTAATCGAAATCGACATTAAGATCAAATCGATCTATAATCGATCAAATTTTTCCAGGTCAATTATTTAGATTACTTTCACTTTTAAAACACTACTGTGTGTGGAGTCACGTGACCCCGCTCCATTACATTACGTTATTCCGCCGACATGTCGAGCATGGAGAGCTCAAACACTGAGACAACTGAGCAACTTGTCAGTGAACTATGAGTGCAAAAAAATAAATGAATAATTAAATAAAATAATCGTTAATCAAAATTGAGTTAAAATGTTCAATTAATCGAGATTTAGATTTTAGGCCAAATCGCCCAGCCCTAATACTGGAGATAGAGAGAGGTATATAAAGAGAGAGATAGATAGATAGAAAGATTACACTATAAGACATCACATGAACAATTATTTTAACAAGAGATGTGTTTGCATTGTTTCCATTAATGAACATTATGGAATGGGTTACAGTACAAAATGTATTAAATATTTATTTATATACCAAATGAAACTTATTTAAAGAATGCAGGAAACATATTTGCTCCTGAGCTGTGCACTGTAAGTGCTGCATGTTCTCTGAGCCTCCCCTGCTGTGTCACAGATTTGTACGTTTATAGGCTACTGAATTGGTGCGACACTGCGGCAGGACTGACATGCAGGGATCAAGGGTCAAGTGAGCCTAAATCACTCTTCCTGTCAGCTTTGGTCCCCTGGCTGCTATGCTGATCACTCCCATGTGCCTCTGTCATAGATGGCTGGATAAGGAGAATAGCACACGCTCTCACAACCACACTCGCTACCTGGCGCCTCCGTGATTAAATATTAATGAGGAATTTACAGTGTAAAGTTTATTTTTGTAACAGTGTTTTAAGGTTTTATGCAGTTTGGTGTGTGTTTGGCTGTGTGGCTGTGGATGTATATTTTTTGTGCACAAGTGTATGGGGGTACATTGTTTGAATATATATCACATTTCTTGTACATGCCCTGTGTATACATATGTATGTGTGTGTTTGTGTGTGTGTGTGTGTGCAGGTTATTTCAGTCAGATATCCACACTGGCTGATGTTCAGGAGAATGTGATGAGATACCTACATGTGATGAGCCGACCAAAAGTCATCGACCATGAACACGATACAGTGTGGACGGAAGCTTATGTGGACACTGCAGTGAGTAGTCTGTGTGTATAGGTGCACCTTGTCTATGTGTTTCTATCATTACAGCACAACATTTCGTCACTCTTTGTACTGTATAACTGTGTAAATAGCACATTGTACAGTATGTAAATTGTGTTTGTACATTTGCGTTGGCATGTGATAAAAGCTGTTTGTTAGTGATCCCGAATATTGTCGCTGTCATATTAAAATCTATTTTTTTTTCTTTTTTGCACTATTGAAAACTACTTCTGTCTGTTCTTTATTTTTTAAATTTGATTTGTATTAATCAAAATGAAATTTATGGTCCAAAATTAAATCTAGTATAAAGACAATATTGCTATATCAACATTAAAGTACAAAAAAAAAGTACGACAACGATAATATAGTACAATGCGCATGTCTATGATGTGTTTATAATTTATATATTAATGCGTGTATACAGTTTTTTTTTTTTGTTATTTGAATGGTGTGTGTGTATAATCTGTGTGTGGAACCATCAGTCTCTTCACCTCCGCCTCTCTCCGTGTAAATGATTGCACATTAGTAGCTTCATTAGCTCTGATGTTCACTCCCCTCCATCTGACACGCAGCACGACACACTGCTGCGCTGTAGATGAAAGAAAAGCCGAAAAAACGCTTGTTTGCTGTTTACCTGATGCCACTTTACTTAAAAATGACATTTTGCTTTTTACTCTCCGTAGCTCTCTCAGGCTCATAAGGTAAAGCTTATCTTACATTTCAGGTTTTATTCTTCGCTCTCTGCCATAGACAATTTGCTGTCTTTTGTAAATATATCTTTAGTGTTTTCAGTAATACTTGACTAAGGTTTTTGCAGATAAAATAAACAGATTCTAGTATATCGGTTGAGTTTTAGGAACCTGTAAAGAAAATAAACAAAAATAAGTGCTCAGAATGATGAATACATAATTAAATGAATTTACAGAATAGAGTAATAATAAATTCAGCATACACAATCAATTCATAACAAAATGGCTTCTCAGAATTAAATTCTGAATATAGTTCTAATGCATATCAATATTTATATTTGAATAATTATCTTTTAAAATGAAGTTTCAAATTTAAAAATGGTAGTTTTTAAGACTTAAAAGACTTAAATTAATAAATAGAATACCCTCATGGATACTACATGGTTTTTAATGGTCCAGTTGTACCCTAAATGACTTTTACAGGTACAGTACTTTGACTTTCCCAGAGGAAAGAGCATATTTGTATGTAATGATATGATAAATAGGCTGTTTTCAAGGCAGGGTGTATGAAGTCAGTGCAGCTTAAAAAATATAACTGCAGTGGAACAGGGTTCAGTTCAGTCTTCCCTAACTAAACACTTACCCTTAAAGGTTCTTGTGTAAACTACGGATAAAAGCATATCATATTGCAATACATTTATGTATCTACTTTATAGGATAAACTTACAGTACAGTGTTCATTTACAGTAGACAGGTAGAGTGAAAAGTGAAGGGGCTTCAACCTGCTTAGTGTAAGGAATGCTGAAACTCAAGCTGTCCTACAGCTGATAAAGCCCATCATATATATACACACTCACACACACACACACACACACACACACACACACACACACACACAGACACAACCAACCCCCATACAGTTTCATACCTGCACTATCACACATGTGCACCTGAGTGTTTAACACATAATAATTCATATATGCCCTATCACATGAATGCAGACACACACACACACACACACACACACACACACACACACTCTTAGACATGTGGCTGTTGAGGGTTGTCCTCCAGAGTGCATGTCGTTGTATCTCGGCCAGTGAGACACACCATTCATCACTTTGTGGATCATTGCCCTTTATCTCCTAAAGCTGTAATAAAACTGACACCAGAGCAGAGAGGCCAGAGAGAGTGGAGGAAAGGGGGGTGTAGCAGGGGTGAAAAAGAAAGAGGACGGAGCACAAGGTTGTTTCCCAGAATGCACTCTGTGGGTCTCTGTAGGCTTATTCAATATCACTTAGTTTACACAAAGTACTATCCCTCCTTCCCCAGTGAGTAAAGTAAAGCCATAGCACAAGAGTCGCATATTGTGAAAAAGAAATCCTACTGCATTTTTCATCAGTACTGTATCAGGGAGGGCCTCTAGCTGACATTTTTTTCCTCAATGATAAATGGAAGTTGTAGGAGGGAGAGGTGAAAAATGACATTGTTGGTTAGTATGATTTTCCCTGCCTGCTTGTACATGCAATCAAAAACCAGATGATGGTTTATAGCTCAGCGCAAGTCAGCACACTTGGGGGGTGTGGGTGGGGTGCGGGGGCTCCTGAAGGCCACAACTGTCTTAAGTGTTTATCATTGGGAGATTTCAAGTTTGATCCTTGGTGGAGTCCAAGAGAGCACAATTGGCTCTGCTCTCTCTGGGTCAGTAGGATGGACCCCGCTCTCCTCTATTGGTCTGTGATGTGTTAGCAGTAAACATGGCTTGGAGGAAGTGTGTACCTATCATCCTCTCAGTATTGGTGGGCGTGCCCTAGCTAGTGCAAGTCATTGGTGATGACTAAGCAGGACAGAATATCCATAACCACCACCGTAAAAAAAAAAACATGGAAAAATGTTTTAAAAACGTAATTAGAATGGTATTATATCCTTAAATGAAAAGAAGCACCAACTAACACATCCATTTTGTTTTCAGGTTGGCTGTCAATTTCATGAATGCTTTTATTGTTATATTATGGTTATATTCAGTCTGAATGTGTTGATCTATAAGTTTGAAACAGAGTAGAATGTGGATAGTCAGGAGTCAAGCAGAGAGAGTGTGAGTGAGTGACATATGTACATACATAGACTAGCATAATCAGATACTGTGAGGCAAAAGAAGCTAAGAATCGAGTTATTTTATGATGAGAAATATTCATAGTAATAGAAATAAATATGATACCAGTATCATATATTATTTTACCTTTATTTAACATATTAAGAATATATTATTGGAATATATGAATGGCATCTTACACTTTTCTTCCCCCCCTCTTTCTCTTCTCTTTTCTCTTGTTGTTATCTCTCTCTCCCTCTCTCTCTCTATCTCTTACTCTCTCTTTCGCTGTCTCTCTCTTTCTCTTTTCAGCTTGGAGCAAACAAAGGCCCAAATCCAATGACCACAGTGGCTATGCCTGTGTTCAGCACCAAGAATGAGACAGTGAGCTGTGTGTGTGTGTGTGAGTGTGAGTGAGTGTGAGAGACACTGATCGTGTCACCTGTAGATTTTTATCTCTCTCTCTGTCTTTCTCTCCTCAGAAATACCAGGGCATTCTTTTGGGTGTGGTGGGCACAGATATTCCCATCCAGGAACTTATGAAGACTGTCCCTAAACATAAGGTAGTGTTCACAGTAAGCTCACACTCAGACCAGAGAACTATTGGTGACACTCTAACCAAAATGTTTACTGTCATATTAGGAGACATGGGCATTATTTCCCTGTCTACCTTTGACCAAACTGTCACTGTAACAATCATGTAAATTCGCCTTCATAGTAAAGGTGGAGGCATTAAAACTAGACTACTTAAGGAAGTAAAATGATTCTGTTCAGCTTATTCATGTGTCATCTCTACTCTATTCATCTCTACTCATTTCACTCATTTCACACTCTGTCGCATAGGTGGAATGAATAAACAACTTTGTTTAAGCGCTTTAGTGCAATGGATCACATATGTGTTAATTCTGGTGACACATAAATTGTGTAAGTAAATACAATATGCATGTATAGTAAAATAACACTAATGACTGTTAAACATTGTATACCATGTAGTTATGTAAAAAGTGAAGTCTGGAATGGTTTGTACTACTGCCTGGCCAGAGCATTCTCTGTGAGTGATGTAGATGAAGTCAACCCAAGCATGGGGTGATGCTGGCGAGGCCTGTGAATGTGATTTCTTTTAGTATGCGCCAAACTTTTTAATACTTTTATTCATATTGTTTACTGCAGGTATTATTTCTATTATACTATACTTTGGACTTTGTATTTGTTATTTATTATGGATGTGTTATTTATAGATGATATTTTCAGTTAAATATTAGATTTTGCAAGGTTTGCCCAGATCAGTTTTGCAGTTTAACACTTCTGTTTATAGGTTTGAATTTCAGGAAATGTATCTTGGCAGTTGAGGACAACTGTATTTTGAGAAAATATAACTTAAATCTTAAATCTTTAGTTGTGTTGAATCTTTGTTTTTTTTCCTCAGCTGGGAATACATGGTTATGTGTTTGCTGTCACCAATAATGGCTATATCCTCATGCATCCAGACCTCAGACCACTGGTAAGAAATCTTTATGTGCTACTTGGAACTGCTTATGGCAATGCCTTATACGCTGAGAGTGCACGATTGCATATTTTCCCATCATATTTCCTTTATATACACTGCAGTGCACAGCAAAATCACCAGGATTGCAACATACACTGAACACAAAGGGTCCATATCATGCAAAACTGAATTAGCAGTAAAAGTGTTTGATGTGTGTAAATGGGAACTACTTGTTCCTGGCTGTTGGGAAGCAAATGTATCACTATAGTCTAACAAAGTTTCAATGTGGACCCCCCACATTTAAATATTTTACTTTAAGACATTTTCTTTTCACAGTAAAAAA
Organism: Brachypetersius altus; assembly: GCA_037974465.1. Classification (NCBI taxonomy): domain Eukaryota; kingdom Metazoa; phylum Chordata; class Actinopteri; order Characiformes; family Alestidae; genus Brachypetersius; species Brachypetersius altus. Next base: position 13,451,149 of record JBBPDB010000134.1, read on the forward strand.
AGTAAAAATGAAACCAGTGGTTTTAAAAATTATTTCAGAACTATCAAAAACTATGAGTACAAGGATTTCTAGTGGCTCACAGTAAATGTAACTTAACAGCACACTACTGTTTTTTTTTACTATTCTTTTTATAGCCGACCTGTGTGCTGCTTCTCTTCTGAGTTCATGCTAAATTTTGGAACTGCTCTAATGTCAAAATGTCTGTTCATATCCTGTGCAGTGTGCTGGTATAAAGCTTGGTATTGTTGGATCATGGGTTGAGTATTATCATTTTATAAAGAGAGGCCTCTGAAATATATTGGGAGAGAGAGAATTGTCAAGGGGCAGGCAAAAAAAAGGTGAAAAAAGAATTGCGGAGCAAAACATAGCATGTCCTTGTAACGGACTTCGGCACACTAAAGCTCAAGTCAGATATATAAAAATGATGTGCATGACTGGTGGTTTAATGATGAATAATCACACCCTGAATGCTATGATGTGTCCAGCTGTTTTCGCCCATAAATGACTTGGTAAGAGCCTCTGAATTTCTGCCCCTGCCCAGTGGTGTAACAACAACATTGTGAGTTTGAGACTGCATGAGGGTTTTGTCAGCGAAAACCTTTGGGTGTATCCAAACACAGGTTTTATACCAACCACGCAATCACACTGCATTTTTTCGTAAAACTGCATATTCTAATTATGCTTTATAATATACAATTGGTCAGTGTTTTTTTAAGTTACATAATTACAAAATCACAATATCATGTTGCCTAACTCTAGATACGGACATTTGACAGGAGCCCTGCCTTTTTTTTAATGAGCCAATTAAAACATTTTAATGTTTAAATTGGTTTGTGTAAGTCAGCTCTGATGGCATATCCCTTCAAAATGGTTTATGACTATTTTTGGGTATACAAAATCAAAATACTGACTTTAAATAAAGGACTAGAATATGGACCCTGCAAAAAGACACTGTTATATTTGAACATCATCCAACAGGTGATTTTGCTGTTTAGAAAAATAAATACCAAAATAAATACCATTGCACAGGACTGTCATGATTTAAACATTGCGACTGTCTAATACTAAAGTTAGCAAACCTCATCAATATTGCAGGCAGAGAAATCGTTGATTAGCATACGGTGTGTGTGCATGTAAGAGCACTGAGCGGAGATGGAGGTGCATGCTGGGATTTGTAGTTTGTAATGCGAACCCTTTTCCTTTGATGTATTGCATGCAGGAGTAAAAGCTCCTTCAGGTGCCTGGCAGGGCTGAGCTAAAAGCTGAGGTAACACAGAGCCTCCTCTCCTAATGTTTAGTCACTGTGAGACTGTGTGTGTGTGTGTGTGTGTGTGTGTGTGTGTGTGTGTGTGTGTGTGTGCGCGTCTGTAACCATGTAAGTGTGGCCACAGTACGTACTGCTATGTGCCTCAATGTGTATTTGTATCAACATTGTGCAAATCACCAGTCTACTCTCAACCATGCTGAATGTGAGTGACTGTATGTGTGTCAACTGAACTATGTTACTGGATAGGGTTGGGCTGAACTGGTGAGTGGCTGTACTGTGTCAACACTGTATATTGTTTCATACTGTTTTAGTTAAGTGCACACTAGGGCTGCACCATATATTTGTTAATTAACGTGATACTGATCTGTGCAGTATTGATATTGCATTAAGCTGTAATACAGAAATAATCCCTTTGATAATCTTTTTTTGTGACCAATGGCCAAAATAATGCAGACCATAATGATCAGCAGAACAATCCACAGGTTGAAACTCAAGCCCACATTGGTCCATCCACCCCAAAGTAAATCTTGTGTATTTGATTTTTTATAAACCTCTACTTCAAGCACAGAGCTTCAAATCGAACTGAAACATTCCAGCTCTGACCCTAGTCGCTTCCGCCATGTTGTCTTTACCTTAATAAGGATATACCATGCTCACACTAGGTATTTCTTCCTCTAATAGACAATTTCTGTACCAGCATATACTTTACTTTTCCCCTGGGGAGCAGCTAACTGAAGTTGAAAAGACTTTTATAGTGAAATATATATACAAATGTGTTTGGGCACTAAAGAGCTCTGGTGTGAAAAAAACCCCATTAATGTGTAGGGTGTTGTCAACCCCTTTGGTGCAAACTGAAACTGTCCTAGATATACTGACTATGTAACTTTAATTATATATGATTTTTTAACTTTTCAATACATTTGTCCTGATTTTTTTTGGATGATTTTCCATATTGTGCAGCCCTAGTAAACACTGCCAAAAGTGAACTTAACACAGTTGTTCACCCCAAAACCTTTGATTTACTTGTTTGATTATTAAAACATAAGATTCAATAACAATTCTTTCTGACCTGGATACGTGGTATGATAGTATCACTAACTCTAGTGTGAGTCAAACTATTGGCTCACACTGGTTTGAGAAGAAGTGTTTTAAAAGTAAGGAGGCTTCTGTCATTTAAAAAAATTCTGTGAGGACATGGGGTTAGGCAGTGCTTTACCTGGAGCTTTTAAACCAATTCTACAGTCCAACCTTCTGTCATTTTGATGAATCTTAGTACTATACAGATATCATTAAGATCTTGCTACTAGACTTTCATGTTTGCAGAAACAAACTTAATCATTAAAACGTTATGGTTAAAACTGTGCATGCTCTTTTGTAAAATACTTCATTTTTGTGAATTCATGGTCTGAAATGCATGTTTGTGTGTTTTAACAGCCACCAACATGTATACTTTTTGCAGCACAGACTAATATTGTGTTAATAATAAACTTAATGTAATCTTTTTATTGCACCAATGCAGTGATTGGTCCTGAGGTGTTCTTTAAAGTAGGCCAAAGGTTACATTTTTAATCAACAAATGGTGTGTAAGATTGGTTTAAAACATCTACAGGAGAAAAACTGCCCACACCTGAACAACACACATCCTGTTTCTGTCTTGTGGACATCCTGTGACTTGTGTGTTCCCAGATTTATTGCTCTGCTATCGCTCTCAGTTAAACTGTGTTTGTGTGTCTGTGTGTTGTGTGGGTGTGCGTGTGTATAGTACCAGGACAGTCAGAAGAGGCGTAAGGCCCATTACAGCAGCGTGGACCTATCCGAGGTGGAGTGGGAAGACACTGATGATTTTGTATGAAAAGTTTCCTTCTCCTAAACTGTTTTTTTGTTTGGCTTTACTTTTATGCTGTTTCTGCTGCATATGAATGTTTTATATCCTTTAGTTTTACCTTTTTTGAGCTACCTGTTGTATTATATGCATTACTCAATTTATTCACTTTAGTACATATTACTTGGTATAAATGATTCAGTAACTTATGAAGCATTCATGAGTAAGGCATGTGTAAGGTATGAGAGTAAGTTTAAGTGTGGGACCACATGACGGTTTAGGAGTTTAAAAAGGGCTAATACTGTATTACATCTAAGGATGTAATATAAAGGACTATACAAACAATTTAAACAAATCATTTGAAGCCTTGTCAGGGAAATGTTTTGTTTGTAAGAGTGTAAACACACTATAACAAGCAAACATTAATGTACTAAAAAGTAACAAGAATGTCTTGTTTTCTAAAAAAAGGTTCCAGATTACATCTTGATGTTCAGAATCTAACAGCAGCATATCTGATTTTTTTTACAATGACGAGTTATATTACATAAATGTAATGATAACGCACAAATACACTGACAGCATTACTACTAGTTATATTCTGAGCTAATCAGCACTTACTGCTCAATTATACAGCTTTTTAAATAGAATTTTCTCAGGTTACCAAAACCTTTGCACAGTAAAGTATGAAAGTATGTATTAGTTTGGGCTGTAATGAAGCCGTGAACTGAACTGAAACCTGAACCGTTCAGCTGTGTATCAGATCTGGAAGTCGGAGTTACAGGCTCTTCCCGCTAAGCACTGAATTATTTGGTGATTCAGTGAACGAATCATTTGAACAAATCTTTTTACGAACTGAATTGTAGGACAAAAATTGTAATAAGAACCGAATTGTGGGTTTGGTGTATTGTTACAGACCTAGTTTTAGTTAATGACATTTAAATACCTATCGGTTTTATTTATCACAAACATTGCTGTTCTGATCATCTGCTCTTTTTATAGCCTCTTTTTATAGTTTTCTGTAGGTATTTGTAAAAAATTCTACATTTACGTTTTTAGAAACTGCTTCTGGTTGATCCTGCAGTGTTGCATTGCCATGTTTCTGCCTTCAGTTAAGGAACGCAATGGTGAACAGGAAAACAGGAACTTTCTCCATGGAAGTGAAACGGACGGTGGACAAAGGGGTGAGGATGTGTCTCCTTCACTCATATCACAGGATAAACATACTCTTTTATCTTGATGAAATCATTTACTATTGTCTTTATTCAAAGTTATGCCTTTTTTCCTGGACAGAAACGTGTTCTGTCAATGCACAATGACTACTACTTCACAGACATCAAAGGAACTCCATTTAGGTAAATAAACATGCATTTGTTAAGAAAACATAGTGTTTTCTATTGACCTAATTAATAATGTATTCTTCAGTTGAAGCCTAAAGTAGGTACAGTAAAGTACATGCTTGTGTTTTGTCTGCATGTTTGTGTGTTTAGTGTTGGAGTGGCTTTATCTCGAGGCCATGGGAAATACTTTTTCAAAGGAAATGTTTCTTTGGAAGCAGGTGGGTCTCCCATTATTTCTTGTACCCTATTGAACTATCACTGACTTTTTGTCTCACTTTTCATCAGGCTTTAATTTCTTCATGTATTTGTTATTTTATTTATGTTGATTAATTGTTTTCAGTTACAGTTGGTCTTTTTTTTAAATATGTCTGTACTTTTTTGAAATGGAAATGATAGCAGTGAGTTTGCACTGCAGAATTCTGCAATGTCAGCTTGACCTCTCACGGCTCATCACACTACCGGACCTTCGTAACAGGAATGTCCCCTGTGGGAAAGTGCAGAGGGAAGGTCGAAAAGGCTGAGTTAAATTGAGCAAAGAAACCGGGCCACTTTAACTTTCTCTCACCTGTATTTAGTTCTTCACTCATTCGTTCTCTTACTCTTTAATTTATGCACTCACTCAATCAAGATTATAGCAATCTGAGATTATCAGTAATAGTTATTTGACTGCCTCTAATGCCGAAATCCTACTGCAGTGATATTTAGTTAATATTGCTTATTCATTATGTTTTATGTGACAGGGCTCCGTGATCTTGAGCAGCCAGATGTGGCTCTGGCACATGAATGGTAATGTATTTTTTACATTAATTAACTAAAACCCAACACTGCAGATGTGTTGGTTACTTGCATTACATAAACTAAGTATTATTTTCTCTTAAAAGTAGCACAGAAATATCTTGGTTATTTTAATGGTTATATTAATTTGTTTTCTAAAGGTGGTGGATCTCTTTCAATATATGTGTCCCTGACCTTATCTTACTGATGTTCAGATCATTTTCAACTTACATTATATGTTTGTCATAACTGTACTTGACGTTGATGTTTGGACCCCTAGGATGTACTGCAACACAGATGAGCATCATGAGCATCGTTACCTGACGCAGGTTCAAGCCATCAAACACTACCTGACTGGCCGCAAACCTCACCTCAAATGTGAGTGACCCACAAGAAACATCACTAAGATGCCTGAGGTTCTCCTTCTGTCATGTTCACCCATATGACTGAAAAATTGCACATCATAAATCAAAAAGGGTGTGTGCTTATCAAGCTGATTTTGAGCTTGAGAAGTTATGTGAGCAAATATGTGCAGCTCTGATCCACTGGGGCATGAATTACACAATGGTGTTGTTTGTTATCTGCAAGAGGAGATCCTATAGTTTGTCCAGCACATTCCACAGATGCTCATTCAGATTGGGATCTGGACAATTTTTAGGCCAAGTTAACACCTAGAACTCTTTATGTTTCTCAGACTTGAACAAGTTCTGCTGAAAGAGCCACTAGGCAATACTGTTGCCTTAACCCGGCTGCCCTGCCATCAGTTTACAGAGATACTTAAGCCTGTCAATTTTTTCTGCTTCCAAGACATCAGCATCAATAACGGACTCCTGTGGCTGATTAGTGCACATTTAAAACATTTTCTTTAAATCTAAGTGCTTTACTCAAATAAGCTCATAAAAGAGATGACAGCAGAAAAGAAATGAGAAAGTATACAACACAACAGGCTCTAACCATATATGATCAAGTGAGTCAGTATTCCAGAGGATGTTCTAAAACACATACTCACACAATCTAGAGAATTCTTTATCTTCAGCCTCTCTTTTTTGTGGCTCTAAAACAGATTTCATAGAACATTCCCAGTACTGTGTCTGCATTCTGTTTTTGCGCACTTTCTTTTTCTGAATAACATTGCAGGCTTTTCTTGTTTTTTCCTTTGTTGCCAACTAATTGGCTCAGTGATCTGAACATTGTCCTCATTATGAACTGATGTAGCTGCCTGTATGGAGAGTGTTTAAGTGTCCTCTGTGGCTTGCTGTAGGTGACAGGGAGCTGATACAGCAGGTTCTGTTTGATGCTGTGGTGACCGCACCACTCGAGGCCTACTGGACTGGACTAGCTCTCAACAAGTCTGAGTAAGCGTGTACTTCAAAACATGCAGACGCCTTACAATAACATACAGCCTCACTTACACTACTTATGTTTGCTTGTTTTTAAGTGAACCCACAGTGTCTGCTTTGATTTCTTTCTTCTGAAGCTACAAACCTAATGTAGCTAGCAAGTGATAAGAGAAAATAATAACAGACAATTGTCAGTCAATTGTCAGCCTTCAGGATGGTTTTAAGCTGCGATGCGTTTATAGATAACAATATTTCATACCTTGTCGGAAATTGCTTAACTTGTTGTAAGTTGTGTGTGATGATTTAGGCATGCAGTGCTATTGCAGGGGTCTACACAACTTCCAGCTTCTATTACATGCTAGTTATATTAACTTTGTTGCCACAGTGCAAAACTGAAGAACTTTTGGACACCAATCATTTAATTTGGGAAAAAAAAAAAATAATAATAATCTGGTAAAAGGGAACATTCTGAACATTTTTTATACATTATTGCTTTAGGACCCTACATCTTACTATTACTAGAGATGTAATTATTAATAAAGCTCAGTCAGCACTTTACAGCTACAATGGAATTTGTGGAACTACAAATATTTATTTAGAACAAAGCATGATATTTAAATTAATGTAATTTACTAATGTAATAACAATTTGTTATCTGAACTATGTGCAGAAACCCAGGTAAAGGGGTGGAGATTGCTTTCCTCGGAACTCGCACTGGCCTCTCTAGAACCAACCTTTTTGTTGCCCCGGAGCAGCTGACCAATCAGTGAGTACCAGTGAGACAGTCACTGCTATATTTTTCAATAAATAAACATAAAACAATACAACATGCAGTATAGTGTGTAGCCTGATGAAAGCTAAAAATTAGAGTGCAAGATACAGAATAACAAAATGAAATTTAACACTAACAAGTTTGTTGTATGGGTTTCTTAGGGATCTGTTGACAGCGGAGGATAATGAGGGGGTTTTTAATGCTGATCATTTTCCATTGTGGTATAAAAGAGCAGCTGAGCAGATTCCTGGTACCTTTGTCTACTCCATTCCTTTTAGTTCAGGTAGGACACGCGTGTAAACATTTAAGCATGCATTCCAGTATAGATTACAGTTTAAATCTAATTAACTAAAGCTTACTAATCATTGTAAGTTATGTAACTGGTTATTTGATTGGTTTGCTTTATATGTTACTGCAAGCAATCATGAATAATCTAGAGAACGTAATATTTCCAGCAAAATTATTGGGCTCCAAATTCTTTTCATGGCTAAAGATTTGGTGCCCTCTAGTGGTTAGGAAAGCCTTCGTTTTGTTTGTTAAATGTACTACTTACAGCAGGGGAATCAATTCTTGCCCACAAAGTTTTGATGTAGCATCATGTTTTCATTCCAAACAAGAGGGAGCACATCTGATTCCACTTGTCACATCAGTTTGTCTCAGAATTCAAGTAGCTGATAATGTGAGTTAGTGTTTTATCGAAATGAAAACCTGCAACCAATCAACTCCCTTTTGTAGATAAGATTGGGAACCCTTGACCTACAGTGTTGTGTTAAAAGAAGCTTGTGGATTTGTGTTCTTCAGCGCAAGAAAATAAAAGTGTGGTGTTGGCCAGTACTGCCATCCAGCTACTGGATGACAGGAAGTCTCCTATAGCAGCAGGTCAGTACATCCTTCTGTTTGCTTTCACCAACACAGGCAAATAATCACCACATTGACCACGTTGTCATAGCTTAAAACCGGTGCTTGAAACTAATTTATCTGTTTGTTTTCTCATGCTGTGTACAGCTGTTGGAATTCAGATGAAATTGGACTTCTTTCAAAGAAAATTTTGGACAGCCAGCCGACAGGTGAAGCATTTAAAATGTCACATTTAACCAAATCCTGATTGTAACTTCAGATTTGTCTAGATCTCTGTTTAGGTGCTTTCAGTTGTCCAGGTTCAAAGATATATAACCTCCTCTAACTACTGCAGATGGATTTACGGCAACAGACACTTTAACACACGGGATACTGACAGTGTATATATAGCATGTACAAGATGCTTTGTCACATACATGAAGTATACCCCAGTCTAAGCATATGCTACATTCAGACTTGCTACTTACAAAAATGGCATACACAAACAACAGAAGAATAATATATTAAAGGTTAAAAAAAATCCAAATGTGCATTTTATAGTGGATTTCAGATACATATTGTGATAAATATGGTCTCTGTACCACACAGTGCAACGCTCTGGATGGGAAATGCACCATAAGCTGTGATAATGAGGTAACTGCTCTCTCTCTCTTTTCCTGTCTCTCTCTCAAAATGATTTCAGGTTAGCCTTGAACTTTTATGCCCTCTTTGCTGTGCTTGATCTTTTATAATTACATGCTCTCTCTCACGTCCTCTCGGTCTGTCTTTGTCTCTTTCTTACTCTCTTCTAACTATCAGGACATTAAGTGTTACCTCATCGACAACAATGGCTTTATTCTGGTCTCAGAGGATTACTCTCAGGTTTGTCTACTCCTTTCCTCCGACGACCCTTAATCCTGAATGTAACTGTTTTGAACATTTGACCTTTACTGCAGTAAAATTCCTATATATTTGCAGTGAGATTATGGTCAGACTTCACAGTCTACACCTCATTTATCTTGATTAAGTTTGCTTTAAATATATTTTGTCATGATTTTACATGTGCAAAAGAGTACATTTACCATGTGGTGGCAGTGCAGTCCTACATAGCACAGTATAATGTATTAGTAAATGTGTGTATGTGTTAAAAGTATGAGAGCAGACAAATTAAAATAGGAATCTCAGTCAGTAACACTCTAGAATTAGTTTCTGTGTTGTAAAAGTCCCAGCTAAACTTAAAGATTATTTTCTAAAGAGCTGATGAGTTGTGTCAGGCATGTCAGAACGGAAAATTTAATTCCCCCAAAATGCATTGCTACATTATCAGGCACATACTTATCAGGCTTGATGTGAATAGTTTGTGTTCCAGGAAGGCTGCTACTATACTTTCTAGCATCATACCTTTATAAATAACAAAGAGATACTACATTAGAAAGTCATTTTGAGATCATGGTATGCGGTTATCACAGTGCAAACTGTGCGAGACAGGTTTTCATTCTGAGGAGCTACTATCTAAATTCCTGTTCTATATTTTCTTTACTGGTTTCCTAGTCGTGTTGCAAACACTATAATAATCTTAAAGGTATTTAAAGCTTTTCCTCTGACATTTTACATTTCAGACGGGTCACTTCTTTGGTGAAGTAGAGGGAGCAGTCATGAACAAACTGCTTCTAATGGGCTCATTTAAAAGGTAAATTGTAATTATATAAATACCTTGTTACACATGCATGTATACTTCACTCTAAACTGCAGTTTATAAATGTTGCTTCAATGCTAGGCACACATTTGAATTTATTCATATATGGCTTAGAGTAGCAGTTTTCAAAATAAGGCCACTTGCATGAATGTTAATTGATACAGCACCTCACTTTGTCCCCTAGCCAACGTTACTATTTTGCTAATTTTCTCTGCATCTATTGCTAATCTCTCATCCAAAAGACATGCCGTTGCTCTGCGACATTACAGATAGCCTGTTAAAGTAGGCACTGGCCAGCCATGACCTGTAATCAGTATTATATTTTTTACATTTTCACTTTAAAAACATGTACCACCCTTTATATGTCCAACACAAATGTAGGAGACCCAAAAATGATGAAGTAAAGATACAACTTCTGGGTTCTTTCCAAATTCTCCTGCAGTTTGAGAACCTCTGGCCTGTGCCATATGACCTCATATGTTACACACACAAACTGCATTTAATAATGAATTTTGGGGTGGATTGTGTGTTTTGATGTGTGTGTAAATGGTCCGAGGTGGTCTTTGGTCTACCTCATGCACATTGTGTGACTTTGTGTTTTTGTATTTGTCAGGATCACTCTGTATGATTACCAGGCTCTGTGCAAGCAGTACGCGGGTAGCAGTGACAGTGCCTACACTCTACTGGATGTGAGTAAATTATACAATCACATAATATAAAATAATACATTGGACCATCGATAAAATAAAGCAGAATTCCAAAATCATTCAGAGTAGTTTCATGTGAAATGATTAATGGTAGAGAAAATGACCACCTGTAGTGTTGGTGATAGGAACCAGGAGACACAATGTCTGCAATGCAAATATATTTGACTTACAATACAGGTCACAAGTAAACATTTAAGCGTTCCCATATTTAACTTTGATAATGGTTAAAGAATGGTAAAACTGGGAACAAAAGTTTTTTCCTTATAATGCTCTCTTTCAAATATTTATGGTGTGTCAATGTTGTGTAACATCTTCCTGCACAGTAGCTTTTAGAACTTGTTTTGCATTTCTGAGGCCTTTGGTTCTGGGGGTCCTATGTGGTTGATTACCATTTCTCTAGTTTAAATTTCGCACCTAACTACAGATATGTAAGCACAGTACAGTTCAGAGGTTAGAAGCTTAATTGGTTTTAACATTTAATCAGTTGGTGAGGGGCAATAAACATGAATTCTTGAAGTGAATAAACAAGACTTTCCAGAATCATGGATAGCTGTTGTTTTTCAGAAATCCTACTCAAACTCTGAAATATGAGTTTTGAGACCAACTATCAGATGGTCTCAAAATCCAGATTTGATTGATGACTTGACGTGTAAAACGGAAATCTATGTTTTCATGGTTGGAAGTACATTGCTTACGTTCAGAAATAGTAATCGATTCAATTATATATTTCCTAATCAATATATGATAAGAAAATGTGATGCTTGGGGGTTGTGTATGACCTGGTATATTGGTTTTCATTATAATGTTTATTATACGATCCAAACCTCTGATTGTAGTAGGGCTGGGTGATTAATCGAAATCGACATTCAGAACCTATAATTGATCAAATTTTTCCAGGTCGATTATTTCGATTACTTTCCCTTTAAA
>JBBPDB010000134.1:13471289-13485306 GCA_037974465.1 Brachypetersius altus
ACTATCTCCCTCTCTCTCTCTCTCTTTCCCCCTCTCTCTCTCTCTTTCTCTCCCTCTCTCTCTCTTTCTCTCTCTCTCTCTCTCCCTCTCTCTCTCGCTCCCTCTCTCTCTCTCTCTCTCTCAAGAAGACGTTACTTTGAGCCCAAGTTCAGTCCTAATGAAGACGCTGCATCCACCCCCCCACACTGCAAACACTGTTCAGGAAGCGTTTGAGAAATGAGCCGCATCACGGCTCTTATAAAAAATTAACCTGTATACTGTGTACTTCTCAAACAAACACACACAACCGTTCGCTTTGTGGATCTGTTCTAATAAAGCTCACTATGCTCCAGTTTAAAGGGAGCCTGAAGGTCTGTTGTGTTTGTAACGTTGTGCTGTTCTGTGCTGGGCAGGTGAGGAGAGCCATCCAACAGCTTTTCTTCCCCAATAAAACCTTCTGGTGGCCGAGACACATCGCCATCGCCATCGTCCTCCTCACCACCATCAACCTGCTGGTCATCTTCGCCCCCAACATCCTCGGCATCTTCGGGGTCATCGGTCAGTTACGTTTCCCTTGACTACCATTGATTTTCTTTGTAATTTCTTCTGAGATTGAAATATTGATGTTGGTGGTTGTTGATTTATGTTGATTTATGTTGATTTATCATTTATAAATGATTTCTTTTTCATTTATATTGATGCTGATGTAAAAGGCACATCTTAAAGGTGTTCAAATACACCCTTATAATTATATTCAATAGCATCGTGGTTGCACTGGTTGCATATGAATTTTATAAATATTAAATACTGCATTTTGTACATTTTGTAAATACTTAACACCACTGTCCAGCAGTAAACAGCTTTTAAGCATCATTTTCTTAGGTGCTTAAGACTTTTGTACAGTACTGTATTTATTACATTTTGGTAGCAAAAGGGTTAAAATCTTGCTTAAAGGAACTTTTTCTCTGTGTTATGAAGGTAGATTCACCCAAGAGGGTTCTCCTTTCGGTTAGACCATTAGAAACTGGACTGAAGGCCAGGAAAACTCAGAATAAGACTCTGTTTCTCCTAGACAGCTTAACATCAATACAAGATTTTGACCATCACACTTGTTAAATGCAGCTTCTGTGAAAGAGCCTTCCCTTCTCAGCCCAATCCCAATTTAAGATCTTAAAATGAAATTTCTCTCTCACTCTTCTTATCTTCATTTGTCTCCGATAATCAAATTTCCAGATAAAGCAGAATTTTTATCATTTTTTAAATGGGTCTGAAATGTGTCTCAGGTCTCAACTACCAAAGTCAGATCTGAGATCCAGAAGGTGTTAAACGCCAATGAGGACAGCAGAAGACCTTCTGTCTAAAGCTGATTTTTCTTTTGTTCCTTTTTCCTCATAAAAGGGGGTTTTGGAGAAACCAGCCAGACTTCAGTAATCACCAAATAAGAAGATGATTCATTTCTGAAAAAGAAAAGACTGTCGTGAGCAGCAGAATCTTCCTCTGGGATCTTTCTTGTTATTCTTTACTAATTCTCCTTTACTGCTAACTATGCTGGTATTTTTGGCAAAAACAGTCTATAATCCCACTCCTGCTGCGCTGAGTGGCAAAGCCTCCCCCCAGCCGAGCACCTTTAATCTCCGGAGTGAGTACGGAGCTCCGAATATAAACCCTCGGACCGTTACGCAACTGAACTTTTTGGACATTTTCATCATATTTTTTTAATATGTGACCTTTGGCCTAATTCTGTTTTGTTCTTTGCCCCCTAATGTGAGTCCAGTCTGTCCCTCTCAGAGAAAAACTCAATGGACTGCAGTATAATTCCCCATTTTACCTCAACACTCAGTCATAGAAACTTTACAATTTTCAGTCCTTTTATAATCATCGCATTTGTTATTAAAAATATTGAAGAAATGGTTTGACCAAAATATAATGTGCACACGTTTTTCTCTGATGTAGCTGAGACAATTTCAGTTAAAAACTGGGGCTATAAGGCTAACATTGCTAACAAACACTAGAAGTCAATAGTCATATATATGTTTTCAATAAAAAACTGCAATAAAAAGAGCCAAACCAGGGATTTGTTGGAGCTGCAGGTAAAACTGGGCTTCCTTGAAATGGTTATGCGAACACTTTTCCACACATAAAACCCACCGTTTACTGCATTAATGTTGTATTTGTTGTAATATACGTGTTTTAACACTAACTTAACACCACTGTCCAGCAGTAAACAGCTTTTACTCATAATTTTCTTATGTGCCTGAGACTTTTGTACAGTACTGTATTTATCAAGTTTTGGAAGCAAAAGGGTTAAAATCTTGATTAAAGGATTTTTTTTCTCTGTGTTATAAAGGTAGATTCACCCAAGAGGGTTCTCCTTTCGGTTAGACCATTAGAAACTGAACTAGAAGTCAATAGTCATATATATGTTTTCAATAAAAACATTTCCTTAAAAATGTATCCAGACCTGTTCAGACTGCACTGAGCCTTCATTAAGGTGGATTAGACTTACTGGGAGCTATTTTTACACAACAGGGTCTGTTTTCACAAATTGCCTTAGGGACAGGAATCCATCTAGAATCAGTCTTTGTAAGCACCGTGCACACTAAAAAAAACCTTAAAAGTTGATAAATGAAGAACCACTCATCCGTCATGTACCTCTTGCATTAAATGGTTTCTGTATCTTTCAGAGTGTAACATTCTTCCTTTTAGAAAAACGTACCAATGTTATTTCTTTAAAGTGGTGGTGAAAGGAACCAGACATCTCCAACAAAAATATGCCTGTATATGTATATGTATGTATATGTATGCCCACAAGTGTACATTTCTAAAGCAGCTTTTGCTTAAGTTGGACACAAATTCATGAGAAACTGTATGTGTGTGTTTCCCCACAGGCGCTACATCGGCTCCCTGTCTCATCTTCATCTTCCCGGCCGTTTTCTACATCCGGATCGTTCCCAAAGAAGAAGAGCCCATGCGCTCAGGTCCAAAAATCCTGGTGAGGATGGTCACACACCTCCATTTCTAATAAATCAAATTATAGTCAATGAAAATGTTCTTGATCTTTTAAAGAAAATAATGTAATGTTGTATGAAAACATTGTAATCTGTAATCACTCTCTCTCACAATCAATATGCATACATATACATATCTCTCTCTTTCTCTCTCTCTCTCTCTCTCTCTCTCTCTCTCTCTCTCAGGCCACCTGTTTCGCCGGGCTGGGTGTTCTGTTTATGATAATGAGCCTGAGCTTCATCATCATTGATTGGACGTCAGGGAGCAGCAATGCGAAGAGTGGGCACTAGGCCCCTCCCCTCTGTGATTTTGTTTAATAATAGTTGCCGTTATGTGTGTTTATGTGCTGTGTGGTCTGGGGTCGGGGGTCGTGGAGTGTGTGTAATCTCTCAGTCCAGCAGATTCAGGATTTGCAGGAAACCCCTGAAAGAAACAGGTAAACGTTATGCAGCTGTGATGGGCAATGTCTGCCGTCCCAAAACTGGAGCCCCAAACTGGCTGAATGGTTTATAATAGTGATGGGTTGAGCTGCTGAAAGAGATTATGCATCCTCACCAAACTGACCCATAACAGCCAACTCTGTCGTCCTCGTCTGTCTCCAAACATTTGTTTGAACGTGACCTCTTTGACCCCAAGCTGGCACCATGAAAGCAGGGTATTTTTTTTTATATGGTTGTGGCCTGATTGGACCTCTTCATGCTCCTCCCACAAATATTCTTCCCTAGCAGCTGTTGCTAGGTTGGACAAGCTTTGTGCAATGTTGGCAAAACGTCCTATTTAACCAAATGAGAAACTGTAGAGAAACTTAATTTTGTTTTGTACAGAAACATCTGTGAAATGCGTGAAGCACCCCCTTAAGATTTCGGCCTCCAACTCCATGTCAGTATTTTTGCTGCATAGCTTCATTCGTGAGGAAATTTTGATATCTGTCAAAAATGTATCTCTTGCCATGATTTCAATAGGAACAATTTGTTGATGGACAACAGACACACTAAAGCAAGACAGTAAGTAGAGCGTTTTTGTTGAAAAAGTTCACTATTGCCAAATGTGTAAATGTGTTTCATCTCCAAACACAAAGCAGCAGCTTTCAGCAAGGCTTTTTTGATGGATACCAAAATATCTTCTGAATGCAGCTTAGTTTTGGTATATATGTCAAATACATTCAGGAGAATGTTGTCCTAGTGTAGCTTTAGCCATGCTACATTAGCAAAAAGGGTTCAAAGAGCTATATACATTCCAGTTTGCTTTCATAGTATAACTATAGCGTTACTAAAACATTCTTTTAGCAATTTTTCCATATCTAAATCCACCTGTGAGCTAATCTACCCCTTCACACTGGGAGGGTGATGTTCTTCTTTAGAGCTACCGCTGGATCTTCTCAAACTGCTGCTAATGCAACAAGCAGCTCAACACTCTTGGTGGAGAGTGCTAACTGATAGAACTACCAATGCGAGGGCCACCCGATCCTCCCAGAGTGAGTGGCCTCACTGGGAATCAAACCTGATAGTAGAACCAATGCCTCTCAGAAGCCCCCAGGTCCAGGCTACGTCATTAGCTTAGCTTAGCCAGCTAATAAACAGCAAAATCTGCCTGCTCCAGTTTTATCGAGTGGGTTTTTGTCAACGTTCTGCGAATCTAGAAGCAGTTTCTGTGGAAGGATATATTTGGAGCATGGACGTGCCAGTTATCGTGATGGCGGTCGGCGATTAGTGAGGGTGCCTGTGGTACGTCAGTCCATTCTAGTGAATATTACTGTCCTCCCTCTCTCTGACCTTTGACATGGCAATAATTTGCGACGGCCGAGGAAGCTCTATGACAGCACTTGGTCGTGTCGATGCCCATGACCTTTGACCCCGCTCTCCCTCGGTCAGTTGCCGTTGTAGCGAATAGCGTCTATAGCACAGTCCCCATGTGAGACATATGCAAACTGTACATATACGTGCGTGAGTCGTTTTTATATGTATGGATTTATATATTGTTCATAATTTCTATATCATAAAGTATAAAGGTATATATAAAAAATGCCCATATCTGTGTATACATATATATGTGTGTGTGTATATACATATGGGCATCATGTGACAGTGATGTGTTTGCCATTCATCCAGAAGCATATCAGTTACAAACAGAGTTTAGAAGTTAGACCAGTTCAAATCTACTAGAAAAAAAAAGAAAAAAAACCCTGAGAACTAGTGCTGTTTCTTCTGAGGTGTTGATAATCTACTGTGGGTTTAAAATGGGAAGCACAGCTTGAAAAGCACAGTAAAATGAAAAATGTTGGTCTAAGGGGTCAACACTGCCACCCTAATGTAAACAGACCGACCCCAGGCGAGGAGCAGGGTTTGCTGTTGAGTTGTTTCTGAAAATCTGCTGAAAGTAGACAGAGATAACCAAAAAAAGACAAAAGATACAAATTAAAGTCATACAGGGTCGTCTCCTTCACCGGAGGAACATCAGTGAAGGGTGTAAATATTGCGAGAAAGCTGACAGACGCGCAGTAGAGACTTTTCTAGGTGAGTTTAGAGATGTTTACGTCATTGTCACATGGTCACGCTCGTCAAAAAAGGTTGAACCGCGGCCCCTGAAAAATCCTAGTTCAGCATCTAAAATGACGATACAATTATCATTTTTTTAAAATTATATATAAAAACTAGATTTCTAAAAAACAAATGCATTTCTGATCCTGAGCGTTATTTCCTGTTCTCCAGTCCTAAACCTTTTACAGTCTGGTTTCAGGCAGGAATTAAGCCTAGACTTGGACTAAATTGTCACCCCAAAGGTCTTTCACCACTACAAATCTTATATAACATAATTTACGTTCTAAGAGAACCCCCGTATGGTGAAAAAACGCGTTGTTGTGTTTTGTGTGAGAACATCCATAAAAAATATATTTATTGCCACAAAAAAGGCGGAGGATATTTGCAGTTTCCACATTATTGTGGGAATTTCCACATAAAAGGAGTTTGGTTCTCAAAAAAAATCTACATGTGACTTAATTCTGCGACGCCTGATCCGCGTAAAACTGGGGGGTTACTGTAATCCTTTTTGCAGATTAAGCTAAAATACACCTTAAATTAAAAGAAAATGCACAAAAATCAATAGAGATGGCACTTTTAGAAAACAAAGGCACTTCGAATCAACCAGAAAGCTTTAATTTAATTACTTTAAGGAATGGTACAGGCCAGGCCAGACTGTGGAGCGGGTTTGTTAATCCATAGTTTTGCTTAAAACGCAAAAAAAGCAAATGAGAAATTCATGAAGTGTGTAAATTGCATGAATTTTTTTTTAAGAATTCAGAGCTGGGCGATCCTGATCCTGATCCCCAGTTCCGATACTTCCATACGTTTCTCAATATTGTCTTTAAATGACAGACAGGAGTGTTTTTATTGACCGCTACAAAATAAATGACCAATCATTATATACATATAGAATGTAATTTAGACAGCCAATCAGCTGTCCAGATTTGGCTCTAGTAATCCAATTGGCTCCTGGATGCCAGTTAGCCTACTTAGATGATAAAATTGGTATTGAAAGGGGTCAAATTCAGACCCCTAGCTCCACTTCAGGCCTGTTCTGGATGAATGCGAGCATCTGACGATGACTGAACCAGTAGTACTAGCACTTTCTGCTGTAAAGCACAATTTAGAGCCATTAAAACACTAAAACTGCTCTAGAGACCAAGTATAATCTCTGATCAACTGATGAATTCATATATTTTATAGAAGAGTTATATGGCCTTCGTACTACTAATTGTAAAATGTCAAACGAGTGTGTGTGTGCGCGTGTGTGTGTGTGTGTGTGTGTGCAAACTCAACGAATCCGTAATGCATTTATATGGATGTTGAATGTTTTAACCTCAGTAACAGCTACCTTTTCTAAAGCAGACAAGTTTAAGTGTGTGTGTGTGTGTGTGTGTGTGTGTGTGTGTGTGTGTATGGGGGGGACTCCATCTTGTGGAAGTGTTGTAGAACTCAATCAGTGGATGTACTGTGAGTAACATGCAGTATCTTTAAACAAGAAATATATGTGTATTTAATTTGTGGTACTTTGTCACTCGTTCTGTAAAGTGTTCAGTGGACAGATCGGTGTGTGTGTGTGTGTGTATGTGTGTGACTGGTTTCTCCGAGTGTCTCTGCTCAGTGGTTTAAAAGGCCCTGTTGCTGCTGCTGTTGGAGACTCAGAGACAGAAACACACTGTAAAGTTAGACTCTGCTGAGACACCAGGGTCACACACACTTCTGTTCAACAGATCAGAGTCACTGTTTTAACAAAGTAACACCAGTGTTCTCACAGTTACACGAATAAAATCCTTTTCATCTGAGCATCGCAGGACGTCAAGCTCCAGTTTAGCAACTAAAATCAAAGATTTCCGTGAGAAAAGTGTGATTGCGTGTTTGTATTAAAAAGTAGTCTGTTAAAAAGAAAGAATCCTGATTCTCTTCATTCAACCTTGCGATTTTCCACTGTACCACAGAAAATGGGTGCAGGGAACCGCTCTTGCTTGAAAAAAGCACATAGCACATTCACCGGCTGATTTTTGAAATCGCACCACGTCAAACACCTCTATTATTTTATCCTAAATCTTTAAATTAGTATTGCACAGATCGATCGCTTAAAACAGCAAAAAGTCTAAAAAAAAAAAAGTGAAACTAGATTTCTAAACACAAATACACTTCTGATTCTGAGCTGATTCCATTTTTTCCATATTATTACAGGTTAGATGTTCATCTTAGTCCAAATGGCTTCATCAACCTGATGCTAATCAGTTTAATGAATGCCTTTTCGTGTGTAATTTAGAATATTTCTATTTACTTTATATATAAGTTTCTGTATATCAGACAACATGAGTAATATTAAAGGGATTCTGACCTTTTGAATGGAAGTGTGGCACCAATTTCAACCATTTTCAACCAAAAAAGTGGTGCAGTGATACCTGGTTGAGACTTTAAGGTTCTCATACACTCTACAGGTCATTTTCATGTTTTTTGATGCGTGTGAAGCACAAAATCTCCCAGCTCTTCATGTCTATATATGAGTTACAGCACAGTGTGTGTGTGTGTGTGTGTGTGTGTGTATGTATGTGTGTTATGTGTGTTATGTGCCAGTTATCAGAGTATTGCCAGTATTTTTCATGCTCTCAGTAGACGTGAAGGCCGAGGCCTGTTCCTGTTTTTCATAACATGACAAAAAATTAAAAGTCCATTTTAAGGAACGAGTGGTGTGATGATGAGCAGCGTCAGAGATTTGCTTCCATTTAAGCGTATTTCTAGATCTATGTCTATTTTTCCACTTAACAGGAAGAGAGGATGTGGACTTATAACCATAGTCAGACTGAACTGTGGGTCATTTTACTTATAATTTCTAATATCAACATTTAAAGCACATACTACTGACCTTAAGAGCCTTCAGTAGAAACATGGGCAGGTTTTTCCCCCCAAACACTAATATATTGTTGACATACTGCAGCCCAAACCTGACAAAAAAGTAACAAAAAATTTCTAAAATTGTGGGTTTTCAACTGTTTTTGTTTGTCACTACAAATACTCTTAGTAATCAAGACACCTGCAGATTATTGAGTTTTTTAAAAAGGTCAGATGATAAAACTATATATACAAAATACATAACAGGCTAAAAAACCTCACCCTGAAATCAAAACTGATGTCTTTTTAGGTATTTAATATGTGTGTCATATCATTGAACAGAGTGCATTCTGGTTTTTCCGTAATTTTTCATCAAAAAGTATTAGCTTTTGCCTCTAAAACTGCTGTTTTATGACATCAGCATGCACCAGTGGGCGGGGCAACATAATACTAGCCAATAATATTAGGTCTTACCTCCCCCTCCCCCAAACTATTGTGGAAAAACCCACCCTGTTTGCAATTTGGATTTTTGGTTGAGTGAACTCTGTACAGTGGTGATAAATGGATCCAGGCGCTTTTTTCACCCCCAGTGAAGTTCCACATGTCTGAGTGTTCATATGGATGTTGCTGATGGTGAAATAAAGAATCTGAACTAAATCAGGGACTATTTTGCCTCACAACGCCTTGCATATATCCCTCCAACATGAATGGGTTTAGTTTTAGGACCAAAATCTTCTAAAACTCTGGCTGAACAACGTCTCGGACACCAGGCAGCACAACCACAACCGTTTGATGGAATGACTTTCTGTGAGGAGCTTCTAGAGGCAGATGTCTGGTTTCGTTCACCTCCTCTGTGAACAATTCTGACTCAGTGAGTTTCTCGAAAACAGAGCTCCACTCTGAACCACTCTGATTACATGTTAAACACTTCATTATAGAGGGAGGTTTAAAAACGTAGTTACATTTTTGAAAAACGAGTGACACAAAGCTCTAATTCCACTATTGACAAAAAGTGATAAAATGGTGATAGCAAAGACATTATTTTATATCATTTTGAGAGTGTTTTGGTTTTTAATGTAATAATAAAACAGGTTTAGGCAGTTTTGGGTGGGAAAAATCTGCTACACTTCATTCACGCAGTATCCGGGCGGGGCAGCAAAGGGAGCCGTTTTAAACCAGTGTGCTCTAACCAGTAGCTCATCTGTGTGTTTTATCCCTCCTCACCTGATAAACGTTTGTGACCGACAGCGTTTATACATGTAAATAATCATAAATCCTTTATATCCCACGTACACATCTAGTTTGTATATTGTAAATAGAGGGCGGAGGTTTAGTCTGATGATTATAACAGTGTAATAATTTTAAAAAAGTGTTTTTTTGGGGGGAGGAAAGCCAGTTAAATGTCTTTTATTTTTCTTTATTCTCCATATATTGAGTACATGACTGGCGGTTATTGTACTGTAAACAATGTTGCAATAAAAAACAAAGAACAAAAAATCGACACTCGGTTTCCTCATTGTCTCCATGAATGTTATTAGAGTTTGGCGTTTAACTGCTGCAGCAACTCTGATTCTGAAAGACTTGCGTCAGTGAACTTTAATTCAATAGACTGTATTTTATTTTTAATGAATGCAATATAATATATTGTTATATTTAGACACGTGTGAAAACCTCAGCAGCACCACTGTGAAGAACACGGTTGGTGTTTCTAATAAAATGACCAGTAAGTCAGTAAGTGAAAAGCCAGTAAGTGAAAGATCAAGCTGTTTTGAATAAAGTGGCCAGTGATTGGAATTATCGTTTCAAATGAAGAGGCCAGGGAGTATAAGCACAGATAACCAATATTTCCAACAACCAGCTCTGCGCTGCAACTCATTACACACAGTCGGTTCTGAAGTATTGTCTGTTTATTCGTGTGAACACTGGGGGGCAGTATGGGACAGCTAATGTTTTTCTCCCTTCGTTACACCAGACAGCATGTGCACTTATAATAACACCCCAGACCTATTCACTAACTTGTTAACAAATGTACTGTAAACCAATCAAAAAGATGGGAACACCTATACACGTTGAATAGGTCACGTGATAAAGCAAAATGACAAAAGGATGAACAAAGGAAGGAAATACATTTTATTGACGTGTAACTGCTTTATATGCAGTACTGCCAAAGCGATGCCGAAACGGCTTGTTATAATATGACGAGCAGTATAATCAGGGATTGACAAGCCCGAATAGACGTCAGTGGTACGCAAAATGCGCACTAGTTATCAGCCTTCACAGCGCAAATGCGTACAAAGGAAGTGCGTAAAAAAAAACAAAAATATGAACACAATGAAGAAACAAATGCAATAATTTAGCAATAATACGTAATAATAATAAACAAACCTTTCATATAAACAAAAACAGTTAATAAAAATGTAGGTACATTATATGGACAACAGTATTGGGACACTTGTTGTTCAGGGTTTGGGCTAGGCCCCTTACTGATTCTGCAGAGCAAGACATTTTTCACAATACAATGCTTCCAACTTTGTGGACCCAGTTTGGGGAAGAACCTTTTCTATTCTAGCATGACTGTTCCCCACTGCAAAAACAATGTCCATAAAGACAAGGTTGGATAGGTTCAGCGTGGAAGAACTTGACTGGCCCACACCGGCCTCAACCCTATCCAGCACCGTTGTGTCCATATACAGTGTTTGACTTGTTTGTAGTAGCATTGATTGCATAGAGACTACATTTCCCATGAGCACGCATAGTGTGGGTGGGCGGGGCTCAGAGTCCTCTCTGTGGCTGTGAGGAACTTCTCAGCTATTCGGGTGTGGCGGGTCCAGCGGCGGAGAGAGGAGAAAATCAGAGCGCGGCACCCTGCCTTGGTAACGGCGCAGTGGAGGAGGACTTTTCGGACACCACTGTACACCAGAGAGGCGCGGAGAAGGAAACAGGACTGAAAAATCCAGACGGCGTGGCATTTTTCCCTAAAAGCCCCCATCTGTTCCTGGGTTGTCTATTGAGGTGCGTGCGCGCGAGCCAGCGGACCGTTTAAAACATCTTCTTTTCTCAACTTTTTGTGGTCGTTTTTTGGGCGTTACTGGCTGCTTTCTCGTGAAGACTCACATTTTATTATTCTCCGAGTGATGTTAAACTACTTGCTGTCTTGGCCATTGGATCTTTAGATGTACAACATTGGCTGAATTTTGTGTTTTTGTTCCAAGTTTCGCGTCGAGTTTGAGGGATTGTTTTGCTAACGCTAACGCTAGCGTTGAAACACTTGTAACGGTCACTTTTTTATTTTTAGGCTGTTTTTTATTTTTGTAACGTTCAGGAGTTTAAAAACAGTAGGCTAACTTTATTGGCGAAAAGGGGAAGTCGGGTCACTCAAAGCGACCAGTAATAGCGAGTAAAAGAGGATAAAATCCTCATTTTTTCTCTGTGAGCTATCTTCTCCACCCTCCGGCGCCCTGAAGCGAGCACTCATGGGCTGTACGGTCAGTCAGGAGGACAAAGCGGCGGCCGAGAGGTCCAGGGGTATCGATAAATCCCTCCGGGAGGACGGAGAGAAGGCTGCGAAAGAAGTCAAACTTCTTCTGCTGGGTAAGATACTTCTCATTCGTCCATCTAACAGAGTTGCACCATATGAACAAAAGTATTAGGACGCCTAGTCGTTTCTCCAACATGGGACTTTGCATTCAAACACATAGACTTTAATATGAAAGTTGCCCCCCTTTACAGCTATAACAGCTCCACGCTTCTTGAAAAGCTTTTCACACGATTTTTCTGTGGGAGTGTGTGCCCATTTATTCTGTAGAGCATGTGTGATGTCAGGCACTTATGCTGGACGAGAAGGTCTGTCTCACAATCTCCGTTCTAGTTCATCCCAGAGGTGTTGGATGGGGTTGAGGTTAGGTCTCTGTGCGGGTCAGTCAAGTTCTTTCACACCGAACTCATCCAGCCATGTTATTATGGACTTTGCTTTGTGCCCTGGGTCACAGTCATTCTGGAATAGTTAAGAGCCTTCTGCCAATTTGAAGCATGGGGTTGTCCAAAATGTCTTTGGAAGTAATGGGCCACCTGAATTCAACAGTTAAGATGCGTCCCAATACTTTTGTCTATATATTCTAACTCATGAGTAATGCAATGAATACCTTTGCTCTTGTTTAACTCTGGCGTTTAAACATGTGGGTCCACTCAGTTACAGATGTGTTTATAAAGCTGTTGGCATTTGCTCAGTTCACTTTATGTATTTGTGTACCAGCAGTACTGTGCTAAAGTCTTGAACCACCCTTTGTGTCTTGACATTTCGCTTTGAATTGCCTTGTTTGTGCAAAAATACTTTGTGCCTTTTGACATGTTGAGTAAATTAAACTCAAAAAATAGAAATGAAGTACCTAAAGATACAAGTGTTTAGATGAAGAAGTTCCAACCACTCCACATTCAGCACCACCAGTATACTGATCACTGCCTGATCATCTGGAATCAGCTGCACCTGTTTCTTCTCTGGTTCAGGACTTAAGTTTGAATGATCCATGCGTAGGTCACTGTGTGTCTTAACAAACAAAGAGCAGGTGACTGTCTTGGAAGGTCCTTCAGGAAGCCTGGAGAACTGTTCAAAACTACATAAAAAATGCAAGTAAACCTGATGCATTGGAAGCAAAGTGTGAAGAAATAAAGGATGACAAGACTTTTGTAAAGTATTGCATATTTTTGAGAGGAAAAATTTCAGCTTTTTACACAACAACATATACATCATTCACAGTTAGCGATTAATTCCCTATTTTACTTTTAATTCAATGTGCTGACACCACTTACTTTGAGGTTTTAAGCCAGGTCTTCCACTTCCACGTCCTTCTGACAACGGAAGGATGTCTTAAGTTTTCCTCGTTTTGAGCTGTTTTTTTGGGGGTTTTTTTGTGAAAGTACTTGTATTGTGCAGCAGTCAGTTCACTGAAAGTTTTAACTGTAATATTTGGTTTAGGCTTCTTCATCCACCCTCAAACTATTAGATCGCTCATTTAGACACTGTTAATGACATGTTAATTATAAGTTAGTTAAAACTGGCTCAAGCATAGTGGAAGCTACAGGGAAGAAAGCAGAAACAGAGCAATAGGTCATTATATTTGTAATTATAAACTGAGGGGTTTTATTAAGTACATTTATTAAGTTGTTGTCTTGCTGAGTGCTTCTTAAGTTGTGATGCCAGAAATGTGGTTTTATTAGACTGTGCCACATTTCATTTCTTATCTCCTCTTCTTCGGTTATTTTTTAACATTCTGTGTAAGAGTAAATAAGACTGGTATGACGTTCACCTATGATTTGGATACTAGATCACATCATGGATACGGTGATAAGCTCTAAGTGACACATACATAACTCCACACCCAAGACAGCTTAAATAATATTGATAATCTTAAAACAAAGTAATTCCAACATTTACTCAACTATTTACAGCTTAGGCAAAGATTATTACTGTAAGAGGCTTTTTTCACTGTTCTGTTGAACAAATCACATTACGTTCAGAATGAAACTAAAGCACATGTCTAATAGTAACAATTTTTGTTTGATTAGATCCTACCCCTCTCTCTCTCTCTCTCTCTCTCTCTCTTTCTCTCTCTCTCTCTCTCTCTCTCTCTCTGTCTGTGTCTCTCCATATCTCTCCCTCTCTCTCTTTCTCT
>JBBPDB010000134.1:13511826-13542089 GCA_037974465.1 Brachypetersius altus
GGTGACGGGTGACCTTGGAATTTGAAAAATCCTGGCTACGGCCCTGCCTGTAGACAGTACACCTCCTAATAAAACCTTTTTACACTGTGACTGGTGTATTTTCAAGTCAATTTCAGTTTATTGTTTCATAATTCTGTGGTAAACATGAGGATGACTCGAAACAAAATGGCGTCTCAAATGGAACTAAACAATACCACACCCTCCTCAAAACGAATCGTGATACGAACCGAATGGTGGGTCAATAATCGAGATACAAACCGAACCGCGGGTTTCGTGTATCGTTATAACCCTACACCCATTCTTCATTCAGTTCACTGGCTTCCCTTCTTACTAACCAATGCATGGCCAAAACCACCTCACTAACCTCAACATACTGCTCTACAAACTCAAATCTCCTCCACCTCCTCCTCCCCAGGACTGAGCTCAGCACTGTGGGAGATATGGCCCTCTTTTCTGACGCCTCTCATTTATGGAACTAGCCTTGCTGGTTGCTGTGTTGTGTTTGTTTTCTGTCTATTATAATGATGCTGTTCACCTTGTAGAACTTTCAGATTTGCTATGATGTAATGTGTTTTACAAATCATTTATTATTTCTCTTCTTCTTCTTCTTCCTTATTATTATTATTATTTTTATTATTATTATAGTATTTCCCCTCAAAGTCCCACCCTATCCCAGCACACAGCCCGGACTGCATTTTGACAGATTATCAAATCACCCCTAATATAATTTAACATTAATAATTTCTTCATGATCCCAAGACTCTCCAAGACATAAAACATGTCCTCATAAGTTCAATCAAATAAAAAAAAATAAGAAATCAGTCAAAGCAGCCTATTAACCAGTAAACAAATCATCTTTTAACGTCATCATTTACGTTGGTACCACCATCAGTTCTGCACAAGGATGAAAAAAAGGACTTTCTTAGGTCACATTACTGGACAGAAGTGCAACAATAGAAGCTTAGATGGTTCGTCTAAGCTACTGCATGGCCTGTGATACTGAGTAACATCATTCAGACTGGATTAACTGAGCCTTAATCTCGCTCTTTAACTAGAAAGTGATAAGTCTGACTGCCAGTTTACCTGTTAAATCATGTCCATCAAACTTCACTCTCCAAACAGATCTGAACAAATTAAAGCCTGCATTGTCTGCTGCTTTTAGTTCTGCAATAATATTTGCAAAGAAACGTGCATTTTTATTAATTTATTCATTTAGACCGTTTTATTTACCTCTGTTTAACTTATTTTAATTTATCATTGCATTCCACGTTAATTGCATGGTTACTTTTATTTCTTACTTTTCTTTTTATGCCTCTTTTTAATGGTCATTTAATGGTCATCTCTGCATGAGCTATGCAATACCGTATGTTAACAATTAGTATTAATATTTGTGTAAAGTGTGTATAAAATGGGTAACAGCTCTGCAAGTGTGCCATCTGGCTATAACCAACAATCGTACTAAAAACGTGAGAAGATTCAGGGAGGAACTATCAAAAAATAAATCAAAATTCAAAAATAAATTTAAGACGGTATTCTGTATACCCTCCAATTCATTCCGACAGTTGCACTATTATTCACTAGTTTTACAATCTTGTGTGTTGAAATGTGCATTCTTCTGAGGAGTATATAGTTACAGCTCAGCAAAAATAAAACAAAACGCGCCTTCCGGGCTTTCGAATTAACACAAAAAAGTCCAGGTTTAAAGTGCAAACAGATGGGACTAAACTATTGTATATGGAGGTGGATGTATTGTAAATGCACTGATTGTGTGACATCACAAAAACAGCATGCCACTTAAAAGGCCTAGTTTAGTTTAGTTTAGCTTAGTGGGGCCCACTAAAAAGTTTTCATAAAGGGTACAGTTTCTTTGACATGGACCCTTTAATGCTTAAATGCCCAGCTGGAATGAGTGAACTGATCATAAAGAGGGATATTTAGGGAGCAGCACTGTTTGGATGAGTTAACACAGATGAGTAAGGCCTGAGTCAGGGCTCCATGCATGGATTCCAGGGGAGGAATCTAACATATTTCTGCTCACAGTCAAGATTTATTCAATTCTGTCCAAAGGCCTTTTATAATAAAGGTAATGATGATGAAAGTTTGAAACCCTGCTCGTGCCAAAAGCCACCTCTATATTACAATGTACCATCTGTTCATCATTATCAAAATACCGGTCTGTTCAGTACTGACATTACAAAAGGTTGCAATATGCCAATGATTCTCTAACCAATCAGTCTCTGAAAGGGTGACCATTCTCAGCTTACATCTTCATGCAATCCAACAAACCATTAAAGCTTTTGGCAAATCGGTGCAAAAATAAGGAATAAAACAAGTGTTGGTTTTGTGACATCACAAAAATGCACTGTTTTTGCATCATATTATCCAATTGTTTGGATGGGGAGAGCAAATGCACCACTTGAAAGGATGTTTGCACACTTTGCACCGTTTCAATTCCAGAAAAGTGATGATATATGTCCTTTAACGCCTCTAATACTCACAATATTTTTTGACCATTTTGTCATACGTGAACACACCCCAGAACACAGTGTGAACAGCACGAAATTCTTCCTCTGCATTTAACCCATTCACCAAGTGAAGCAGGGGGCACCTACGAACACAGCACCCGGGGAGCAGTGTGTGGGACGGTACCTCAGCGGTGCCTAGCGGTCTTGGGAATCGAACCTGGACTTTCTGATCACAGGGCGAACGCCTTAACCACTAGGCTACCAGCTGCCCCCTGTTAATCGTTATCACAATACTGGTCCCTGCAATAATGAAATTGAAGAACATTGCAATATGTAAACAAGTCTCTAACCCATCACAGTGTTTCTGAACTGGCAGCCAATCGAAGTCTTCGCGCAATCCAACCAAAGTCTCATTTTTAATCATTTAAGGTGTTGGAGAATTGGTGCAAGAATGGGTGGGGCGAAACTGCAGTAGTGTGGGTTTCGTGACATCACAAAACCTATTACTGTTTTTGTGGTTTTGTTTCCACATATGTACTGTAAGAATTGGGGAGTTTACAGACTTTACGCCTCTTTAAGCCCTGAAAAGTGGTGATATGGGCCTTTTAATGCAACACATCACAATCACATCATATGGCAGTAAAATCACAATACAGAGAGAGAGAGAGAGAGTGAGAGAGAGAGAGACACAGAGACATACAGAGATAGAGAGACAGATAGAGAGAGACACAGAGACATACAGAGAGAGAGAGAGAGAGAGAGAGAGAGACACAGAGACAGACAGACAGACAGACAGACAGACACAGACACACACAGACACACACAGACACAGACACACACACACACACACACACACACGCAGCAGGGTGTGTGGAAAGGGGGTCCAGTACTCAGGCCGTGTCTGGGGGGGTGAGGAGTAATGAACAGCTCTCACCGCGATCACATTGACGAAGGTGGTCTTCCCGGAGTACTGTAGCCCCACCAGGGTCAGCTCCATTTCTTCCTTCCAGAACAGAGACCTGAACCAGTCCAGGAGCCGGTTAATGAGGGCCAACATCTCCTCCCGCTGCGGAATAAACACCCTGAACTCTCGGAGCTCCTCTCGTACACAGACTGGCCGGCTCACGTGACTCTGAGGGCCCGACAGGAGGAGCGTGACGACAACAGACGGACACGAGGTTTATATAAAAATAAAAGTCTCAGTAAAACAATAAATATCCCGAGTTAATAATAATAACAACAACAACAACAACGATTATTACTCTGAGGGCCAGATAGGAGGAGCGTGACGACAACCGTAGGATACGATTTTATACAAAAATGAAAGTCTCAGTAAAACATTGTTAACAACAACAACAACAACAACAACAACAACAACAACACCAATAATAATAATAATAATAATAACAACAATAATAATAATAATAATAATAATACAAAGAAGAAGACGACGAAAAACGATTATGGTGAATACTACTACTACTAGACAATAATAATAATAATAATAATAATAATAATAATAATAATAATAATAATAATTACAGTGATCAAAATAATAATAACGACAATACTACTAATAATTATGAAAACAATGACAATTATAATAATAAAGACAATTACATTTACATTTACGGCATTTAACTGACGCTCTTATCCAGAGCGACATACATCAATAGCATCAAAAACAATAATAGCAACAACAATAATAAGAATATCAGTATAATAATAACCATCATCATCATAATGATTAAATATTAAGCATTAATATATGAATACATACAATGAGCTTTTGTCTCACCTTAATAAAAAGTGAATAATGTGGGTGGTTGTCAAGTTCTGTTTATTTCATTGAAGTCACATCTATAATGTTATACATTTCACAGAAAACTGATAAGCACAAATCACTCTAATCCAAATGACCTACAGTTTAAATAAACCCCTGAGTGTCACAAACACTAATTTAAGTCAGACAATACCATTAAAACATACAATACCATCTGACTGTGAATAAAAGTATGAAACCTGCCACTGGTCCACTGTTAGAGGTTCATCCCAGATAGAACTGTACACGATTCCTTTACAATCAGGAAAACTATCTAGATCTAGAGGGGAAGTGAGGGTCAGTGAAAAACCAGCTGTAAAGCAGAGTTTCAATATGGAATTAAATGACTCATGTGAAAACTAAGACCTAGAACCTAAGAAACAATGTTTCTATGGTCTATGACATAATAAGCATATTGAGTTCTAATAGATAAAGTGAGTTTGGTGTTTGTTGTAGAGAAACATACTGACTCAGATTTCCTAACTGAGGATAATCACACCTGTAGAAGTGTGAGAACCACGGATAGGTCACATGGCACAGGGGTAGGAAACATGTTTTCCACCAGAAATTTGATGTTCCTGCAATGGGGGCTTTACAACATGTGTGTTTTGTTTAAAGCAGATATTAGGTTGTTTGCAAAGAAACATAATGCACTGAGACATAAACTTGGGTTTATGTTACAGTTTAATTTCAACAATTTTCTGGAGTTGCTGGTCAAACTGAGGAGGCCAGGGATTAAGGGATGTTAATAAATTATATTTGTAAATACATTTATAAATATGAGGCTTAAACCCACCACTGAGGCTAAGCATGTCTCTGAGAGTTTAGATGGGATTATAATGATGGTAAAATGTGCAAAATCTGAAATAGATGGATAGATAGATTAGTGCATCATGCATGTATTCTGCCACTAGTGGTGGGCGGATCGATTCAAATATCAATAATATCAATATCAAAGCTGGTATTTATATTGATCGATACAGTGTC
The DNA here is from genome assembly GCA_037974465.1 of Brachypetersius altus. NCBI lineage: Eukaryota > Metazoa > Chordata > Actinopteri > Characiformes > Alestidae > Brachypetersius > Brachypetersius altus. Next base: position 13,517,101 of record JBBPDB010000134.1, read on the forward strand.
ATAAGATCGATACTTTAGTGACGGTACTTTCAAGTGCCTCTCCAGTCACAGCACATATGAGGAGAAGAGGAGAAAAAAACCCACCGCCTGACCCCGACAGACCCAGACCCTGCCCCAGAGGCAGAGGTCACTGGTAGAAGACTTTCAGTGTGGCAGAGAATATCCAGGTAGATAATTGGGTGGCAGTAGCTCAGTGGGTAGGATACTTGCCTCTGGACCACACACTCTGGACGTCACAGGTTCGATTCCTACCTCCAGCACCACCACTGGGTCCCTGAGCAAGACCCCTAACCCCGAGTTGCTCCAGGGAGACTGTCCCCTGTAGGTAGGGAATGGAAGTCGCTTTGGATAAAAGCGTCTCATAAATGTAAATGTAATAACTGTGGTGAAAGTAATATTTTAGTCTTCGGCATTAATTAATACTAATTTTCAAAGTGCAGCTGGTCATTTGTTACTTCAACCAACTCAAAAAGTATAAGTTATGCTATGACCTAGATTTCCTCCGGGATAAATAAAGTTTTCTGATTCTGAGTTTTCTGATTAGATACAGTACATTTATCCTCTGAAAGGTGTTATTAAAATGAATAAATTTACTGGAATGGAAACAAATACACTGAATATAATACGGCTCAGATTTGACTGAATATAATTACCCTTTTGTGTTAACTATGATGATTACTATTATTCAATAGACATAATCGTTTATATTTCTTTGGGGGTTGTTTGGTGTGAGAATTGTGTTCTTTCTTTATTTAAGAAAAAAATTATTGTTCTGTTGTTATTGTTTTTATGATAATAAAGTATTTTTCTATTCATAACTTTGCCCAAATTCTGTCCTGGGTTTTAATCAATTAATAATTCAAAGGAATAATCACAAAAGCACGTAAAGAACAGGTAAATTCATTCAGATTTAGCAATTTGATGATGCATCCACTTTAATTATTAAAAAGTTTTTTTAAACGTATTGGTATCGGCGATACTGGCTCTGTATTTACTTGGTATCGGATCGATACAAAATTTTGTAGGATCGCACACCACTACCTTCCACCCTAAAGTATTGGGACGCACCTCTTAATGATTGACTTCAGGTGGCCCCTTACTTCCAGTGAGGGACTTAATCTTAACGCTTGAGCAGACCGAGACGTTTTAGAAATTTAGACAACACCATGCTTCCACCTCTGTGGACACAGTTTAAGAAAGAACCTTTTCTATTCCAGCACGACTGTGTTCCAGTGTACTAAGCAACATCCATGATGAGTTTGGTGTGGAAGAACTTGACTAGTCACACCTGACCTCAACCCCATCCAACACTGGGATGGAACGGAGACTCCGAGTCAGACCTTCTCGTCCAACATCAGCCTGAACTCAGACTAAATGGGCTCAAGTTCCCACAGAAACTCCAAAATATTGTGGAAACCTTCAAAGGAGAGTGGAAGCTGTTAAGGGGGACCTAAACCTATGTTAACGTCTGTGTTCTTGTTAGTGTACTGGTTAGACGTCCCAATACTTTTGACCATGTAATGTAGCTCTTACTTTCCACAGATGTCCACCAGGTGCCGCTCAAATTACACCATCGCTCATAACCATGAACTAGAACAAGAAAAAGGGGTTTTATTCATTACAAAGACAATTTTACAAAAGTTCAAATAAATAAGTAACGTGCATTTAAAACATGTTTTTAACTGCACGTTACTTATCCTTTCATAGCAGGTAATTATTAGTGGTTACTGAATAATAATTATATAAATTATATTAATATAATTATATTAACACATGTGGGAAAATCAGGCAGAATATGTCTAAAGTGACATTTGTTATTCTTCATTGTTTTACTTGATGTAAAAAAAATATTCACAAGTGAAATTTTACACATTACACAATTTTACACACTACTGTGTGGATTTTATGTTGTTTTTTGCATATATTAAATATGATGAATCTGGAGAAGTTGCACATTTTCTTCCGATTTGTGCTCAGGCCATGTGGCTCAGGCATGAAGAGAGCAAACAGTGCAAAGGGAATTAAAAATAGAAGCTCTGCTTTCACTCTACTTCATTTGGAGAAGAATGCCTGAACTGAAAACACGCACGTCATTTCCACGTGAATGGCAAAAATAACTTTAATGTAACATTCTAGAAATGAGGCCCAGATCTGAGTGGAGTCATATGGGTCCAGTTTCCAAAGTGTCTGTGACGATCATTTGAAGCTAAATGTAAAATTAAACTTACTCCAACTGCTTATTTCTAAGATAAGATAAGAGATCAGATAAACTTTAGTAGCTCTACAAGTGAGAAATTTGTTTGGTCACGGCAGAAAGTGGGCAGCACAAAGTTAAGGGCAGCCAAATTAAGAAAAACAACAGAATAAAATAAAATAAAATAAAACACTATGTCACAGCACAGTATACAATAAAATGCTCAAATGTGAAAATTAACAGTACAGTATAAAATCATTATAAAATGTACATGTACTAAAATGGGTATAAAGATGCACATCTGTATAGTCAAAATATACACATATGTATGTAAACTGTAAGTGAGACTAAATTGCACATTTAAAAATAAGACAAGATGTTTGCTCTGCATCCTGCTCTTCCACATGCTGTTAAGCTGACTGACAGGTTTTACACACACGGGCCTGTCACATGCACATCACGAGGCTCCCAGTCAGTCAGGACTACCATGTGTGTAGATTAACACACAACAGGCCATTCACCACACGCCCCGCTGTCCGGGCCCTTTATTTGTTTTAGGTAAATACATACAGCCACATTAGCCCGTTTGTTTAGTTTGACGTGCGCCAAGTTTGCATGTTTTTTTCTGTTGTTTCTAGTAGTGTTAGTAATTTACAATTAATCTTATTTAATAGGATTATTATTACATTTAGATTAGTTTCCTCTTCAAATGGAAGCTTGCATTGCTAGCAAAGAACAGGCGTCTCCAGCAGTCAGCGAACGAGAAGCAAATCGTCAGCCAATCATCGGCGTCCTGGAGTCTCGTTGGCCAATCAGCAGCGGCGAGGCGGTCACGGCGCGGCAGCGTGGAATCGCACGTGTCGAAGGGGGGTTGTGACGTCACGCTGAACCCAGAGCAGCATGTGGAGAGAAACGAGTCTGATGACTCTGATTAAAAATGGGGTGTTTTTGGTTAAAAAACAAACATTTAAAGAACAAACACGTTCAGTCACACTCAGAATTTAAAAAAAAGGTTCAATAATAACAGATATAAACAGTAACATATAACTCTGCACATTAAGATCACAGTATAATTGTCATAAACCACACTTAATAGTCCAATCCATGTATTACTGCTGTATTAGGGCTGAAGTGGAATATGTTAAACGGTATGAGGAATGCAATACCGCAATAATAGTATACTAATGCATACTAAAGTGCATGGGCTAAGTATAATGGTATAGGAATTGGAAGTCACTTTGGATAAAAAGCGTCTGATAAATGCCATAAATGTATAGTAAAGTGTAAACATGCATGTTATATATTAGTGCGGACGTTAAAAGTATGTTAAATATTAGAATAGAAATGCAACTGTGCATATTGTGATGTAGCAATCATACATATTAAAGAATATTTAGGATGGGTATATTTATTGGACAGCTGTTTGGTTTGCTGTATAATAATTTGAGTTTGCTCCTATTTTTCCACTTGAACTTGTTTGTCTGCTTGTGTTCAGCTGAAGTACTTTGTGTAGTTGAATCTGAGACCAGTTTATGCAGTCAGTGGTAAATAAGTCCTGTGTGTAGTAAATATGGCAGGAATATCCGAGGCCTGATTGATATCGTATTCCGCGTCCACATGATCTGCACAGACAGCGCTGCACGACAGGTTATGTAAGTCCTTACATAAGGACAGGCCGTGTGGAGAAACACAGCAACACGGCTTGAAAGACGAGACCACACAAATGCGGAATTTCCACAGGAAAAAAAAACCTTTATTAATACTTTTTTTTAATGTATGTCAACAATAATCTTGACAAAATATATACATCAAGCAACCTTCTGTTAGGTCCCAAAATAAAAATCCCAAGTACCTCTTCCTATACAAAACTAGTATATTGTTTAAACATTGTACATTCACTTTCCTTGCTTCTCCACAGAATCCAGAATTTAAAATTTAGATATCCGTCATATTTCACTGCTTTAAACAAGTAAAGGCAACAGCATGAACAAAAGGATCTGTCTTAATTTGACCAGAAATGAACGTAGGGCATGATGCAGGTCCAGCTTCACCCAGTGCTATGTACACAATCTCTCTCTCTCTCTCTCTCGCTCTTTCTGCTTTCGGTGTGAACCGGTCTGGAACTCCCCTTTTTTTCCCCCCCGCAATGCAAACACACAACATGTGGGTCATGTATCAAAAATATAGATGTACAAGTAGCATAAACAAATGAATTACACAACGTAGTTACCTCACAAGTACCCCATCTACTTGCACAAACAATAATGAATTACAAATTCAAAATCTCTTACTTGCTCTTTCTTTTAAAAAAACAAAACAACATAAAACAAACAAACAAAAGAAAAGAACGAAAAGCAGTTGTGATTACATTACTCCCGTATTTACATGACTGACCCATTCGGGGCCCGTACGGGCGTCTGAGGGCCTCAGTCTGTGGGGTAACTGGTGACTCAGAGATGGGGAGAGATGGGGTGTTGGATGCCGTTGTTGTTTTCCGTGATCGCTCTGGTCAACTAAAGCAGACCGATATTTGGTAGCATTCTAGTCTAAGAGGACAAGTCTTTATTTAAAGCAGCCACAGAGTCCGGACAGTGTGAAAGCCTCGCTCTTTTTTTCTCTCCGCAGCACAGATAAAACATCCAAAAAGAAAAGCAGCAGCATCTACAGGGGTTTCTCTAGTTACCTTTTTCATACTGTTTACATTCAAAATAGAAAAACGTGTGCAAAGGGCAGAGTCTTGTCGTTTGTCATTTTTTTGGGGGGCTTTTCTACACGTCACATTCTGGATTTAGGTTTTGTTTTTATGTTTAGATCATCTGTGTATTTTTTTGTATTATTCAAACATTCAGCACAAGTGCAGGGAGCGGATTGTCCCTTCAGTGCGGTCCTTCGTTGAACCGGACAATTCAGTGTCCTTTAGAATTCGCCTTCTTCACAGTGACTCAAAACGCTGCACTCTGGGCCTCCTCTCGTCTCCTGTTCTGCTCAGCGTGGTGGCCAGCGTGCGTCCTTCTCCACGTGGACTCAAGTGTGTCTGCGCCAGTGGTGGAGGGAGGGAGTTGGCCGCCGAGTGGTTGCACGTCTGTGTGTATGTGTGTGTGTGAGTAGCAATCTGCCGTCTGAGGGTGGATGGTGTAGGAGATCGGTGGGGGTTGGTGGGCAGCGGCAGCGAAGATGAAGACCACTCTTCATCATCTTTCCCCCTCCATCAGCGTTCCGCTCTCGACACTCAGAACATTCAGAGGGCGGCTGTGGGGCAATTTTGTAGGGGGTGGGGGGCACCTTTCATACAGTTCTCAGTCTTTGGTTTCCAGGTTTAAGGGAGGCACCTGTTTCAGGGCCTGAAGAAGAGCAGGGGAGTCCATAGGAGTTTGAGGGGCGGCTGGGGAGGCTACTCTTGGGGACATGACCAGTGACGAGGGCAGTTTTTCAGGAGATAAACCAGCCGTGGAGCCCCCGATGCCTGGGTACAGAACAGGCAAGCCCCCTGGGTACCAGCATTTCTCCAGCATGGGCAGGTAGGCGGCGGCAGCCGTGGTAGGAGGAATGAGGTAGAAGGGCATGCAGAGTGGTGGCTGGTGGGGTGAAAAGCTCATGTACCCACCGCGTGAGTCGTGACTCGATAGAGATTCATCCTCCGACGAATCCGACCTGAGCCGCTTGGCCTGAGGCTCGTCCCGCTCCTCCTTGATGCTGCCAGACCGGCCATGCTTCAGCTCCGCAGCCTCTTTGCTGTAGTAGCTAGCCCGCTGGCCTTTGGAGTCGCGCTTGTCCAGCTCGCCCCCGTAGCCGCTGTCCGTGTCTGTGTCGCTGCCGCTCTGTTCGCTGCTCTGGGGGTGGTAAGTTCTCTGAATGACGGGGACGCAGTTTTTGGCATGACCCTCAGGCGTGCGGGGCTGTGGGGCGGGCACCTTGGCTTCCCGGGTCTCTTGGCCCTTGCGGCCAGGTGATGGTGTGTCCAACCGAGGGCTCTCAGGGCGCTGCAGTAGTCCAGAAGCCACTTTATGCAGGTGGTTGATGACGTGTGTCGGTGTCAGGTCGCGTGTGCTCTCCAAGTTGGCCAGATACTGCAGCACCTCCTTGGCACAAAGATGGAATCCGGAACGGAACATCTCCTCGCTGGTCTCTGAGTTGCCATTTGTCTGATCCCCTGTAGAACACACAAATAAAAAGAGACTATCAGACCAATGTCTAGAGTTTCTTCCTTATTGCAGGTTGCACAGTATCTTGATCACTAAAAAATGTTCTACCGATCCTGCTCAGCAGCATGAATGGATCACGTTACTGGAGTGTGACAACAGCTTTGCTTCTTTTGAACAGTAACCTTCAAAAATGATATATTGGCCTTGTTGCAGATTTGCATGATAAACTGGGAAAATGAGGCGTTTACTTTAACTTTCACACTTACCAATTTGAATTCCATTCTGCAAGGAAATGATCTGTTGCTGCTGCTGTTCCAGGAGGCTGTTGAGCGCTTTCACATGCTTTAACGTGAGCTCCAGCACCACGGCCTTCTCCAAATGGCCCAGCGTCTAAAAGAGGAAGCACTCCGATAAGCATGTTGATCTTTCTTATGTAACGCTCTCAGCTGCCTCGCTGAGGACAAACCCTCCGGCGCACGGGCAAAACAGACACAGAGCAGGCATGCAAAACACATTTAAAAAAGTCAACTGCTCACCCTGAACTGTTTTTTTATTCTTTTTGTCTTTTTCCTTCAGTTTTTCAGATGGGTTACACCTCAGTTTCTTTGTACAGTAAGTTTGCAAATCATGCAGAACACATGCTGTACCATACAACTGGATTAGGAGGCAACATAGCTAATGTATAACTAACTAAAAAAATCTAAATTGGCAGCATAAGAGTGTACAATTAAAAAAGGAATAAAACACGAGTTACACCACACAAGCCACCAGATGGCACTTGAGAGCTGCTGTGATCCACTCCCATGGACTTACAGTGAGTTTGAGGTGCTCGGGTAGCAAATCCTTCAGCTGCGCGATGCACTCGTTTATTCTGTCACGTCTCTTCTTCTCAATCAAACGATGGGGCAGTTTGTATGTGTCCTGTGTTAGAAACAAAAACGTAGATTGAGGACCATATGTTCATGCAAAACGGTCCAAAACTGAAAACTTGCAGCCACCCCGTAACCCCCAGACACCCTTTACTGCAGCCTGACCAGTGACCTGCATGCACAAAACGAGTGCACTTGATTAAAGCAAGGCCAGGTGGGTTTCTTAACTATTGATAAACAAAGCCAAATATATCTTAAGCTCCATACAGAGTTAATAAAGTGGTGTAAAGACAGTGTTGATCGTACCTTGCTGTCCTCTCCTCGCTTCATCCCTCTACGAGGCTTGTACACATACATGGGGAAATCCATCCTGAACACAGGGAATAAGAGATAAGGAAAGGAATAGATGAGGACCCCGGTAGGTATTTAGTGGTGCTGTAGGGTGGGATTTGAAGGGTCAGATCGGAGTACTTACCCCGGCATGTCCCCGATGTCCAGTGAAGGGTGTTTGGTCATGCATGGAGGAGGCTGGGCACTGGTAATCCTCTCCATTTCGTCTCAGATTAAAATAAGTGTCGACTGTTTTGAGGAAAAAACACGGCGCGGAAAGAAACCGGCGACCTTTAACTACTCATAAAGACAGATGGTAAATATTTTCCTCCCAAAAATGAAGTTATTTCGAAAAAAAAGTTTTGCACGTTTTTTGTATTAAACGTACACTGTCTATAGCTAGACGAGCTCACGAGCGTAACAGTCGCACTCTTCAACTCAAACAGTTTGAAGCTCCTCTCTCGGTTAAATGTGTGTGTGTGAGGGAGGGTGGACTGGACTACGTGTTAAATAAAACCCTGTGACTACAGACACGTCTCTCTCTCTCTCTCTCTCTCTCTCTCTAAACTGACCTACCTCCGTCACATGAGCCTCACGTGTTGGACGGCGCTGTCGGCTCTACCCGTTTTCCGAAGCTCTTTTCCTCCTCTCCCACCTATATTCGTACAATACCCGCCTCCCACTCGCAGCGATTTGCTAACCCTGGCCAACGTCCCCCGCTCTGATTGGCGAGTGGCTTACAGTCACGGGCGGACACCTCCCAGTCAGCCAATCCGTGAGCTGGACCCAAGCCGAGGGCGGGACCCGAGTTGAATACGGGTGGGAGAAGACCAAAAAAATAAAAAGGCTACAGGACGTCTCCTCCATCTCGTGTACCACCACGCGCTGGTCTTGAGAGCCATAACAAGCCTGAGAACAAACGATTTGCTTAATTTCTCTTTGTCAACTGTTTTTCTGAGCTTTTAATATTAAAACAGCGTAATGTTGGTTTGGGTAACCAGACATAAATCATGTCGACTGTGCGATAAAATGAGAATAATAAATATTTAGTATGATTACATAAAATGCCCATTATTGCAGTAAACAGATGGTTTTACAGTAAACAGATTACTGAGGATCTCACTGAAGCCTAAAGCGCTGTGGAACATGCTGCTACTCAAATATGTTCTGTCAAACTCAAATCTGTGTTTGTCTTGCACAATTTTTATTTCTTCTATTGCATTCGTATGTACACTTCAGATCCAGAGCTCTCACAATTTCGTTTCCCTGTATACTTGTATACGGTGAAATGACAAGTTCACTTTGACTTTGAGATATATCTCTTTGACTTAAATATATGTGTGTGTGTGTGTGTGTGTGTGTGTGTGTGTGTGTGTGTGTGTGTGTGTGTATTTGTATATGTATATTCTGGCTTGCCTGAAATATCAGGCACTGTTCAGATGTTGGTATCAGATCATAGTTTTATTTGGGCTGTTCAGAATGAAAACTGATCCCTCTCAGCGCCCTGCTCTTCCATGTGAAGTGTGTTTAATGATAGACTCTTACAGTCACTCTGCAGGGCAGCCAGAGAGTCAGATCAGTTTACCCACGAGAGGAGGTGTAATGAAGACTAAACTAGAGATCAGAGCTCAAATCTATCGGAGCACGGTTGTAAACACTGGTCACAAATGTGTCCGTGTAGCACAGCCATGAAGGGCTTTTAGGCCTGAACACTGATGTGGTTAAAACAACACACACACAAACAGTGTAACAGGCCTCTTACATAAACTGTTAAGTCACTGCTGTGTCTGTTTTACATGTCCTGTGTTCACTTTGCCTTTATCTGCTCTCTTATCCTACTATAAGTGCCCAGCTGCTGCTTTAAGGCGCCCCACTACCGATGCATCTGTTCAGTTCTATGAAAATCTCAATAGAAAAGCACTGGTGATGAAATGGGGCACATTTCAGATAGAGGTATGAAGACCCCAGCATTGAACTATGGAGTCTCTGGAGTGATGGAGCTCCATCCAGAACCTCTGGGATGAGCTGGAGTGGAGTTTGTGATCCAGAATTGAACATCAATACCCGACCTCACTCCTGCTCTCATGGCTGCAATCAAATCCACACAGCAATGTTAAAACATCTGGTGTAAAGCCTTTGTAGATGCTTAGTTAAGCTATATTGTTTTTGTAAAGCAACGATAATACGAAGGAGAAGAATACGAAAACTTTAATGATCTTGGGGGACATGAATAGTGCTAATAAGTCTAATAGTAATGCCAGTACTATTAGACTACCAGTATTACTATTAATAATAATAAGCATGTTAATATTAATAATAATGGCAACAACAACAAGAAAACAACAACAAACAATAACAGTATTAGTGCTGCATTGTTATCAGTGCATTATCATTATCAGCGCATTATTAGTGGTTAATAAACGCAGACAGCAGTGAGAGTGTATTTTCTGTTTCTTTACAGGTGCAGGATTAAATGTCATCGTTATTGTTGTTCAGGTCCAGCGCGTGCACTCTGCTTATCACCATCACCGTTCCGAGGCACGTGTGCCACCACACCGCTCGCTCGCTCGCTCTCGCCCTCTCTCTCTCTCAGTCACGTTGATCTCCTCATGGTGAGGACTGAAATCCCGCCGCTGACGTCATACACCTATTCCCGCCTAGCAGCGCGAGCCCGGGAGGGGCGGGGTGCTGCAGACGGCGCGCGCTCCGAGTGATAAACAGCTCGGGACGCAGCTCGCTGGTGGAAGGCAGATCACATGACACAAGAGCATTCGCGCGCTTTTTTGCCAGATAACGGCGGTCGCGTGATGTGTCTTTTTTATAATGTATGCCCTCCTCATACACACACACATACACTCTCTCTCTTTTTAATACATATCAACACACACGCGCGCATCCTATACACAGACGCGCACACACAGGCTCATACACACGAGCAGGCACGCACACACGAACACACGCTCACACACACTAGCGACCACAAACACACACCCTCATGAACGCATAAACTCGAATACACTAACACACATGCTCACATGTACACGCTCCCACACGCGCATACTGACACACGCACAGAAAGGTAAGGTCAGCGAGTGTGAAGGTACAGCTCAGTGTGTGTTTTAGTCGCTGGACTTAGGAGCTGTGTGCCAGTGTGTGTGTGCGCGCGTGTGTGTTTGTGTGGAGAAGCTGATCAGTTAAGTTTGGCCTGGAGAGATTCATAAATGAGCGAAGAGTCTCTAGGTTCTCCCACAAAACAGTGACTGCATTAATACAGAGCTGCCTTAGAGAGAGAGAGAGAGAGAGAGAGAGTGTGTGTGCGTGTGTCACCTTTTATTGCACTGGGGAAAGAATGGTGGCCGAGTTAATCATGTGATAACAATCAGGCTTTTTACAAACCGTTTTAAGTCTGAACAGATGTGAAACACACAGATGCATGTGTTTTTCCTCTTTTTTGGAGGGTGAGTGTGTGGGTGTGGGTGTGAGTGTGTGTGGGGGGTGTATCTACACAAGCTTCTCCTTGTTGGGTTTCTAAACTGCATTCAGGAAGCCTCTGATCCGCTGAGTTAATAAAGCCTGCGGAATAAATAAAGCAACAAAGAGGAAAGTCCCAGCAATTACAGCCAAATGTCTTTACAGCCTCGCATTCTTGGTAGTTGCTCCTTTATTTACCCAGAGGAACCTATCAGAGGACACACAGAACTGAAGAACTTGTGTGCAGCCAGTTTCATGTTAAGTTTCTGTTCTCCTCCCGTCGATAAATTTAATCATGTTAGCATGGTCAGGCTTATTAAACAAAACAAAAAAACATCCAAAATCCCCCCCGCTGCCCTCCGGATGCCCGAAACAGGCCGCTGGTGGAGGTCAAGTCTACAGTTGGTGTGGCTTGATGCCTTTAGATCTTCTTCAGATTCCCAGCTCAGATTTTTCAGCTAATCTGATCTGAACAGGACAGATTTACTAAACTTTTTTCCCCCATTTGCCTCAGTCTTAATGGCAAATCTGACATTTCTCCCAGTCAGATTTAAACCACATTTGTAGGCCGTTTCAAGTTGTAATAGAAATCTAGTCTCCAGACATGCAGCTCAGTGTTGTTTTTGCTGTTTAGACCGTGACAAATGCCAAAAAGTTTAAAAAAAACACCAGAGACATAAAAAGTATGTCTTAAATGCTAAAAAAATATGTCCGAGGGGCAGCTGGTGGCCTAGTGTTGCCACTGCAATCAGAAGGTTGTGGGTTCAAAACCCAACACTGCTAGTGTCATCAATGAGGTCCCACTGAGCAAGATACCGACCCCACACACTGCTCCCCCACTGGTGGCAGCCCCCTGCTTCATTTTAAACAACTTCCTCCAGGATCAGTGAAGTTTTCTGACTCTAACTTTCCTCTAGGTCAGATTTATGTCTGATTCAAATCTAATCTCTGATCTCGTGACTCGGTTTGAACAGTCAGATCTAACTTCCTTTATTTATTTGCTGTTCAGACAGCGGCAGATGAAAAGAAAGTTCAAAAAATGTTAGAACAATTTTGATTTGAGCTGCTGCTCTGAACAGCAAAAAGCCACATGAAATCTAACTCTCCAAATTCTAATCTTCGGTTATGAGACTTTGTTTTGTCATTTGGGAGCGTGCGACGAGGGCAGTGCTATTCAGACATGTACAGCTTTAGTGTTTAACATATTTCAGCTTTGCATTCTTTTATGAGTGTTGCTGCCATGGCAACCAATGTGACCCGATTTGCCCAGTAGTGCGAACAAAGCCTTACTGTCCAAAAGTCTGGAGACACCAGCCTTTCTTCCAAAGTCAAGGTTGTTACCAGGTGGGGTTTGTGGCAGGAACAGCCTCTACTCTTCAGGGAAGACTGGAACATTGTCATCAGGATTTGATTGTAGGCTCAAGAAGATAAGTGAAATCAGGTACTGATGCTGGATGGCAAGATCTGGACCACAAACCACTCCCAATTCATCCCAAACATGTGCTGTCAATCCAGAGAACGCAGATACACTCCACTGACCAGCGCTTATACCCCTTATGTCCAAACTTAGCATGGAAATGTTGACCTTAGATTCATGTGGCTGATCCAGAAAATGCCATTCTGTTGTAATTATCACTAGCACAGCACTGCCAGTGGAATGGGATGTTCTGGATCAGCCACATGAATCTAAGGTCAGTATTCCCAGTGCAAAGTGTTGGCTAGAGGGGGGGATGTTTGGGATGAGCTGAAGTGACTGAGGTCTTTAGGGGAAGAGTGGACCAGTTTCTAAGTTGCATGGCAAATCAAAATACAGTGGTGTTATTGAACAAATGTGTTTGAAAGAAAGCTAACAATAAATAGCAATAATCTAAATGAAAATATGTAGTTTCCTATATATTGACGTCAAAAGAGCTGATAACCAAAAAAGTGACCTCAACTGACCATCCAACATCAGAACCTGACTTTTGCTCTTGTGGCTGCTATTAAATCTTTGCAGAAATGTTGTAGCAGCTAAAGCCTTTCCAGAAGATCCTCAGTTCAACTCAATTTGATTTTTATAGCACTTTCTACAACCAATGTTGACACAAAGCAGATTTACAGAATCCAGGCGAGGAGAAACTCCCTGAAGCTGAAGGAAGAAACCTCGGGAGGAACAAACTCTCAAAAGAGAAAGCCATGCTCTTCTGGTCGACCCAGAGAGAAAACTGAAGACAAGAACCGTGCTGCCCCTAAACTGTGCTGCGATGGCATGGACTTTGCCACACACTTTGATTTCCCAGTGTGTTTCAGTCTGGTTACGAGTTTCTGACTGGCTGATAATCGAACCAGTAGATGGGGTCTTGTTTGAGGTTCTAATTTTTTTCTCATGAGACATCCTGGTAAACCTTGTCGTTTCTCACGGAGTTAAAGATAAATTTGTTAGCCACATAAACAACACCCAGTGAAATTTCTCCTCAGTCCAAACAGGCAGTAGTGCTTGTACTTAGTCGCCGCCCCAGTTGTTAGTTTGTATCCCTATTGTTTGTTTTTTTTCAGGCAAAAAACAGTGGCCTCTTTCCATGTTGTTATGACAACGTTTCCACCAATCAGAAAGCAGTGACACCGTCAACTCGGCTGCGGCCTGTTTTCGGCCCTGCCATCAAGCAGCTCGGGTTCAGCTTGGGTCCGGGTCGCTTTATTTGAAATGGAAAAACATTCGTTCACGGTATGGCATGGTTCCTTGTGCCAGCGGAGAAGTGCCATTACAATAGATGGCCTTCATGGACAGAAAAATGACTGCTGAACATCTGGGAGTCGATGGCTAACAGAGTACAGGCTTTAAGCTTGATGTTAAAGACGACTCTACTTCTTTAAAGCTTGTCCAAACTCACAGCAGCAGCATTTGTGGAGCAGTGGAGGTCAGTTTGGTCGAAGTGCAGCTGGAGTCCAGCGGCAGGAGAACCTGGAATAGTTGACACTGTCATGAGATTCTGGGAGGGTCAACTTCTCACATGCAGATCTGTAAATATTTACACAATAATAGGCCAGAGGAAGTGCTATACCATGAAGTTCTGGCACCAAGGTGCTACGATTATACCGCAGTTAAATTTACATCTACACATTTTTCCCTCAGCAAATATTTACAAATATCTACTCTCCGAACACCATCCCACATCACAGAAATAGCTTTTATTACTAGATTTGGAAACGACAACTGACAACAGTTTCGCGGTCGTCGCTTGCTGTCAGAGCGGCATGTTGACGCAATAGTGCGGGAGAGGAACTGGTACAGGCCGTGTGCTGTAGGCCTGAGAACTGAACATCAGTCACAGCACTTAAAAAGAGTTTGTCTCACCACAACAAGGCCCTGTTCAAGCTTCGTTATGCTTTTACTTCAGTGATGCCTAAAAAGGGGAATTTGGATCATCAGCTCAATCAAAAAGACTTTGCTCATGAAGTCCTGCCACCTTACTTCATCTGCCTTTGTTCTGATGAGCACTAAATGTCAGCGGAGCAGCATCAGCACCAGGACTCTGCCCATGTCTCACTCTCCACCGCAGAAGGGGATTTCAGGGCAGTGACGACTGCTGAAGCTTTTAGTTTGGTGTCTGACACGCTGACCACAGGAGACAGAAAAGGGAATTTAGTTTCTCAGTCCTCAAATGATGATCCCCAGCTGCACTGATCATTAAAACCACTCAACTGTTTGCCCTACTAGGTGTAATATTCGGTAGTTCAGAGTAACTGCCTAAAATGTGTAATAACCAGTGGCAGATGTGAGCCTGTTACGAGAGACACAGAGAGGACAGCTAATCACTGGTAGAAAACTCTACAGAAAAACCCAGGACACTCAATACTGGGTGGGTTTGTGGAGAAAGTCCTGGCCTTTAGTAAAAAAGAGCCAAGCATGAAAAGCCGCTTGCCTTGTTGATGAAATATGCAAATGTGATGTAGCTAGAAGAACCTGAAGACAGCTGTTTATTAAACCCTATTTGAGCCAAACTTGTGGTTTCTGTCCAATTTTACCAGTGAACAGATTTAAACATTTCGGATTCATTGGCTTCCCCTCATTCGAAGTGACAAAATGTAAATGGAAACAACTGGCCAGGTGCACAGAGGGTACCCACTAAAATGACCTCGTCTTACTTCATGAATTTATTTCGGCCAGTGCTTTGAATCTTCACGATTTCTTCAAAAATAAAACACTTACCGCTACTACTTTGTTAGTACACCTGATATGGTTCCCTCTCTATTATGAATTGTGGAAGTGCATCAAAAGTGTTTCTGCCATATAGTTATGAGACTGGGGACGTTCTGCAATTTTTTTTTCTAAAGATGTAGTATGTAAACGCACTGTTCTCTATCCAGACCACGTATTGTAATTACATGTTTGTGTTCACTGTTTTTTTGATGTCACTAAACCAATAGAATCTGCCTCATACCCCAAAACAGCATTATTTATTCCACAGTATTAGAGAACCTCCAAAAAAACATTTTAATACACACAACTCTCACAAATGATGTGAATGGATAAGCACAGCAGACACACAGTGGTGTCCATTTACCACCAAACTTCGCATGAAAAGCTTTTCACAAGAATCGCCTTTCTGCTTCTTAGATTCACATCCTCATAAACTCCCACCTACTTTAATCCATTCTGCTCGAATGTAAAAAGTGACAGAATTTTGCTCCACTGAGCGTATACCACGTTTTCTAGAGCCTTTCTTTTTCGTGCTTCCTCTACCACACGGCTGAACCAGCCGGGTTCAGCAAAGCATAGAAAGAAAATATCATCTCCTGCCCTAGCTCTGACCCGAGAGGTCACTGAAAGTGCACTTCCCCCCAAAATGATATGCAAAAAGTCATTATTCTGCTGACTGCATGCACGCACACTATTTATCAAAACTGCTACATGGCAGAAGAGCCACAGTAACTGGTGCTACACCTCTGCATCCGTCATCATCCTTTTGCAATTATTCAACATATTAAAGAGAAATTAGGTTCATTTCATCACCGGAGAAAATCATACTTAAAACCTGTTTAACTGAGTAGTTTATGTTTTTAGAAGCAAATGTTAGAATATATACAAATAAAAGTTATACAGTAAAAAGTGAATATATGTACAGTTGCAAGAAAAAGTATGTGAACCCCTTGGGATTATGTTGAGTTTTGCATGAATTGGTTATAAAATGTGCCGTCTTACCGTGGACACATCAACATCGAGGCTTTTGGAGATACTTTTGTAACCTTTTCCAGCTTCAGGCAAGTCAACAATTCTTGATCATAGGTCTTGATCGTGATGGTTCACATCAGTCAGTGCTTCTTGAAATCAGTAAACCCAAAACTGGTGAGTGTTTTTAAAGGGCAGGACAGCTTTCAGCAACACATCCAATATCATCACACTGATTGGACTCCAGGTTGGCTCATCAGGCAGGGGTTCACATACTTTTTCCACCCTGCACTGTGCATGTTTACATGTTATGTTCATTAAAAACATGACAACATCATGTTTGTGTAGTATTATTTTAAGCAGACTGTGCACATTTTATGGCCAATTCATGCAAAACTCCACGTAATCCCAAAGGGTTCACATACGTTTTCTTGCAACTGTATGCACATATGTTAGCTTAATAATTAGCTCCTCGACCCTGTATTACACTGTAGTTCTCATCAAATCCCTCCGATTTCTGGTTCTGCTCAATCAGAACTTCAGTAAATTAAATCAGAAGCTTCTGATGGAGTTTCCATGCAAAGGCTGGAGGCATCAAAGAGAAAAAAACAAATGTTGATATTATTTAATTCTTTCTTGCATTTGTGTATTTACTGTCAGTAGGGGACTGCACTGTTTTCTTTTTCTTTTTGGGCGGGGGGCTGCTGGGGGGGAGAAACACACTGGACAGGTCCACAGTCAATCACAGGACAGAAACACACACACACTCATGTCTAGGGGCAATTTAGCCTCTCCAGGAAACCAAAGTATCTGGAGGAAATCCACAGACACAGGAAAAACTCGAACAGAGTGCCTTCTCACTGTGTGATGACAGCACTACCCACTGCACCTCCGATGCCTCATACATTCAGCTGATAACATTCAACACGTCGACCAATAATCACGTACACACCCTCCAAAGTTCAGCTTTTTGCTTTAAACTCTGGTATCATTTCTATTCTTTAATAATGATTTTTATTTGTGTGTAATCATCTGCAAAGGAGAAAAAGAATGAGCATGGAGGAGAAACAGAAGTAGCACAAACTACTTTCATGGATTTCAAAATACTGCAAGTAGCATGTGATAGAAAGAACAGGAAAAAACTTTTGTTTCAAGGTGAATTACAGATTTTATTCAATATTGCTAAATTAATTTACAGTCTTGACAGATCTGATATTCCTTAATGCAGAATTAAGCATCTTTCAGTACCACTGCTAATTTCTAATATGCCTCTATGAAAATGTATCTCTATACAAAAGCAAAGACTTGACAAACGTATATATACATCTTTTAAAAGAACACAGGAGAGAGAAGAGACAGATAGAGAAGAGACAGAGAGATCTAGAAAGAGAAGAGAGAAAGAAAGAGAAAGAGTTGAGTCGACGGGTTTGGTTTCCGATAAGCGCCGGCGAACAGCAGTCGTGGTGATATGGCAGCACAAGTATCGTTCTGAACAGGTTCTCTCTCCCGTATAGATATTATACTACAAAGCTTTTGCTCGCCTCGCTTGGATAATATGAAGAAACTAACGAGGGACGCTTTTTGTTCAGATGTTTATTCAGCTCCAAAGAGAAGCCCCTCAAAGCCCATCTCACACCACTGGAGTCATGAGTCAAACCGTTTAAATGCTCTAGGCAGAAACATCCATTAGACATAAAAGCAAAGCTTATTGGTCTAAATAATTTAAACGCTAATCTTATAGTTTAAACGCCCCAAAAAGCAAATCACCCTTAAGCCATAAATTCTTCAACAACAGACAAAAACCAAACAAAAAAAAAATAAAAATAAAACATAAGGTCCATGAAGGTCAAGTACATAATAAATGAAAAGGAAAAAAACAACATAAAACATGTTGTTCTGTGACATACAATCTCTTTAAGCTTGATTTCTTTTTTTTTTTTATTTTGGAAATAAATAAATAAATTAGATAAGAAAAGAAAAGGCCCATATATGCAATTCGACAGCTATTAGAATTCTTACTATGCTGACTCTATGTGCTTACGCCTCTATAGCATTCTAGTAAATCATGAATTATCATGAAGCCAAAAAGAAAAAGAAAACCCTTCAACTTGGGAGGTTATGATCCTCCCTTTAAGACACATTGTACAGCATAATGAGGTTGCATATTAAAGTAGTAATATTGCACAAAATACAAAAATATGACATAAAATACTGCTTGCTATACTGGGTTGAAAATACAAAAAAAGATGCTTTTGCAGCACGTTTCCAAGCAGAATCTAACTAGTCATATCGTCCAGTATAGCCCAACTATTCAAGTTCTCCCTTCAAAAGGCCATGTACTCCGACCACGCTGCGATTTCCTCATTTACAAAACATTTGGCACCCAACGTGACCGAGGAAGAGACAATTTTTAGAAGAGAGGATGTTTAGAATTTCCCCCAGTGGCCTAAACCTATTTCTTTACATATTTTATTTGGCAGGTAACTAGTTCTCTATTGGTATGCCACATACTCACCCCTGTCTGTCACACTCACACACACACACTTTGAGGTTGGTTTATGGAGGGAGAGTCTGTGAAAAGATGAAAAGTGCAGCACAGTTCATGGCTAGTGCCGTAACTCACTCTCTCACACACACACACACACACACTGACTCAAGCAGGCTGCTGGGGGTTCACATTCATGTGCTGGGGATGTCCCAGGAGCCCGATCCTCTGCTTCTGTTTACGCTGCTCCGTCATCTGTCAGGACACACAAACACACACACTTTAGCTTTTATTCCTTCTTTCAGTCTCACTTTCCCCCAACACTGTCTCCTATATCCACTGTTGCTGAAAAAAAAGAGTACATGTGCCAAAGTATGTATACATCCACAACCACATATAGTCGGCTCACATACAACTCACTCAAAGTCACAAACAAGGGAACATATTTATCAAATAAAAATCATACATATCCCAGTATCTGTATGTCGTATACAGTCCACCCCACTATCTAAACATACGGTACATATATACATATATGAAAGGGTGTACTGGGGCTGCCACAGTGTTCAGGCAGGTGGTTGATTTGAAAGCAACACCCACATGAATGCAGGACCCAAGGTGTCCCAGCAGAACCTCATTCAGAACATTACACTGCCTCCGGCACATTATCCTCTTTACATAGTGCATCCTGGTCCTTCCCCAGGCAAGTGACACACAGACACTCGATCGTCCACATGATGTCAAAGGAAATGTGATTAAATGGACCATGCCACCTTCTTCCATTGTTTATGGTCCAGTTCTGATTACATGCTTTGAATGGTGGACAGGGTTCAGCATGGGCACTCTGGCCTGCAGCTACAGAGCCACATGCAGAACAATCCGGGATGCATAATGTGTTCTGACCCCTTTCTATCAGAGCCAGCATGAATGTTTTTTTCAGCAGTTTGTGTTACAGCAGCTCTCCTGTGGAATCGGACCAAAGACACTGGCCTTCACCCCACATGCACCCCAGTGGGCCTTGTGTGTCCATGAGCGAGTTCACTAGTCGTCTAGTCCTTCTCTGGGGCACATTTTGGTTGTTTCTGACTACTGCACACGAGGAAGACCTGCTGTTTTGAAGACGCTCTGACCTAGTCATCTACATACTGCCGTCTGGTCAAAGAGTCTCAGATCCTTACACTCACATTTTATCAGCTTCAAAGTGACTTTTTTATTGGTGCCTAATATCTCCTGCCCCTCAACAGAAGACACTGCAACAAAATAATCAATGTTATTCACTTCACCTGTCAGTGGTGGTAATGGTGTGACAGACCAGTGTGTTTGTACGTATGAACATTTAAATATATACACACGCAAACATACACACGTTGTACAAAACATATATAAAACATGTACAAAACACATGCTAAATCTACACACACACACACACACACACACACACACACTTCCAGTGAAATTCAGCCTCCTGCCACTAAAATCCCCTAACCTGACTCAACAACAGTTGCAAAAATATACCATATGCTAACACAGTCACAGTCCACACGCATTAAACTTAGCACCTACAGGAAGTTAGTTCTATCATGTCACCAAATAAAGTCACTAGCTGTACAAACATGAATTTTCATTTGAAACACACTGTGAGAAATAGATTAAAAGTCTGAAAACGTGTGTTAAATTCGCTCGGAAAGCAGAAGAGAGCTAGTCTGTGGTCAGGACAAGGTTTCAGCAATTTCTGACTGGGGTTTAACAGGCGATCTTTATCTGTCGCTGCAGTCTGTACGACTGATGCTGACAATTAGCAGACCGACTAGCAATTATGACAATGATGAGGTCAAGTGGTCATGCAGAGATAGAAACGTGTTTAAAGTAGTGATGTTGTTTCAGTACAGCAGCTTCCATAAAAACATGTAGTTTATATCTCTCTGCCATTTCCACAGCCTACACAGTGGGCGCTTTTCAACCAAATGTATTTAAGCCTCTAAGAGACAGCAAGGGGTGATAAAGGCACTCAATCATTAGCGCTAGAGACCTGCCATCACTAAAACTTCACAACTGAAACCCATTTGATGTTGATGTTTCCAGTGAGGTTGGTTGTGGGAAAGTTTTGAAAATTCAACACCACAATCAGACATCGCACAGAGCAAAGCAGCAGCTTCGGAAATATGCCTTCCTAAAAATCCCTCAAACACGGGCCCTGAATACTATACATAACAGTCCATTTTCTTACTAGCAATACAACAAAACATATATCACAGCCATTCAATAACCATTCATATATGGTTCTTCATGATATATTGTTTTTTTAAAAGGTAAAAAGATGATTGGAGCTGATAAAGATGAACCTGTGGTACTACATTTATAAAACACCACCATGTTTCTTTTATTCAGACTCACTCTGCACTGCATTACATTCATTGTAAGGAAAGATGCAGCTGATCTTTGTTCTTTATGTTAAAACATCACAATATGCTTCTGAATTAGAATTAACATCTTCATGTAAATTAAACCCTCTCTCATTTGAACCAGTGTCTAACTGCAAAGCACTTCGAATAGGCCACTGGCATATTAAAAGTTCGTAGGCTTTTAGGATATTAAATGCCTCTAATAAGAAGCTTTGGTCTAATTAGGCTTCTTAAGAAAGCTGAACTGTTTGTTTCTGAGGCCAAGCTTAAACAATCACCAATCCAAGATCAGAGAAAACTCTGACTATAACAACGTTCATTCAATACGTGTCAGCTTTAGATTTTCTATTCAGAATTTCAATCCAGTTTCAAGTTATTTTTAATGCCTTAATTTACAGGCTTTCATGATACTGTTAGCTGTATGGTTGTTATATTTCAATAAGTCCAAAAGAGTGTTTTTTTAACTAATATGTGGCCGTCAAGTCAAAACCTAAGCTTGTGTTTCCATTTTGGTTGATTTCCTTTTTTTTGTTTGAAATGTAAATATGTATGAAAGTTATTTTCGGGCAGACGGTAATGGCCCAAAATGGCTTTAAAAATAATCTTCTTACATTAACTTTCGTTTTTAAGATACGCTTTGTTACAACAGTGATTAGGTTTTGGAGAAAAATAAATATCACTAGTGAATGTTGCGAGTTGTTTTCTTCTACAAAAGTGAAAGGCAGTGGTTTGGGATTGTTACTTCACCTTCTTTCAGGAACCCAAATGGCCATTTCCCCCGTCTGGGGGAGTCAAAAGAAGCTCTAGTTCCTCCTAGACACTTCTCATTTATAAGTCTACTGATCACCAGATACACAGACAGACATACAGACTGCCTTTTTTGTTTTGTGTTGTTTTTTTTTTTTTTACAAGAAACTTTCACATTTCCAGTGTATTTCGGCTGAATAAAAACATCACTGTCATCATCGGATCACTTGTAGCTTTCATTCAGATTCGATCATCTACGCCTGTGATGCTATTTATGTGTGGAAACAAACCGAGCTGGTTCGGAGAACTTTGTCTGGACTACAATAAGAGCTGATTCAGAGTGAAACAACACTTGGCTGCGTGACGCAGGTGAAAGATCATCTTAGTACCACAAGGGTTTGCTGCGCTTATCACAGATATGATCACAGACAGAGGAGAGTGAGAAAGAGGGAGAAAGAGACAGAGAGAGCGAAAGGGAGAGAGCGAGAGAGAGAGAAAGGGAGAGAAAATGACTCACTGCCCTATGCTCTAATTTGGTTTCTTAAGTAAACTCAATCACCTTCCAGTTTTGTGTTTAAAAGTTTTAAATATATAGCATCTCTCATACTGACAAAACGTAGCTCTGCGTGTGCAACGCGCCTTGACATGCATTGGTTTTTCATACGTGCAACAGGTGCGACTTTTGATCTAGTTTCAGCTTGAAGGGAAACTCACCCTTCGCTCTCATAGGCTGTGTATTTATAAAAACATCGACAGAGAGTTGTTCTACACTGTAGGACAAATTGAATGGATACAGAATAAGGACTAAAATTGTGTGAAAAGGCATTTTCTTAAGCAGGATGTATGAAGTTGAATCCTTTGGGTCTTTCAGGGGGTTTCCACTACATGGAAAACAGTTTGTTAAGCGGCTCCCTCACCTGCTCTTTCAGTTCAGTCAGCTGGCTGGACAAGTTGGAGACCAGTTTCATGGTGGACTCCAGTTTCTCCTGCAGATTCCTGATCTCGTTTTGCTCGCCCTCCGCATCGCTGCTCACCAGTGACATCGCACGCATCCGGGGAAACCAGTCGAGGTTGTGCTCCTGTTGGAACCAGAGTGCTGTTAGAATCCAAACAGTGCAGCAATACCCAACAAGATGCAGACATGTTCACTGATGAACTACATTTACAGGCATGAAACAGGTTCTACTCTAAGAAACTGGAGTAAACAGACTCGGAGGCCTTAGGCCTTTTGTCCATTTTTGGTGGAATAAAGCTTTCATTCCAAGCATGGTTGTGCAGAATGAAGATGTTTTACAAACTCAGTGAAGAGTTTTCACATCCAAATCTCTTTAATTAAATGGAAAATCTATTAATCCAGAAACTATATACCAAGTGAAAAGAGTGTGTTAAATGTGGGACATGTAGGAAGAAGTCAAACAAGAAACTGAACATTTTCATTATATGATATTTATTGCGTAATTCATGTGTTTATAGTAGTAGCAGTGCTCGGAGTTCAGTTTTTTTTTTTTGCAGCTGTCAAGGGGGCAATTAAAATAATGTAAATGTGAATTCAATGAATTTTACTCACACCTTAAACTTTTCTGCTTTATAAACAAAGTCGATCTCGAGAAGACTGTGCTCCACTATCCTCTAAGGTAGTCGATATTAGCTCAGACCATTATTTTTCATCTAAAACTTGCACTGTGTTGTTAACATGATCAGTATAAACTAGCAGTCTTGACTAATATCCACTGTGCATGTAATGTAGTCTACACTATGTACCATAAAAAATGACTATGAAAGCTACAAAACAGCACTCTTATTGTTGGCAACAGTAAACAACCAATGTCTGTTCACTCTAGAGGAATTTGTTTCCTGGAGACTTTTGTCCTCATTTAGCTGCGACTGCCACTTCCCAGCTTTCTTTTAAACTTATATGAGAAACTGTGCCAGTGGCACCTCTGAAAATTATTTTTAACTGTTCCCTTTTTTTCCCTTATGAAGTTGTCTGTGTCTTTTTGTCTGAAAGCGTGTCCCCTCGGCCATCGAATTCTGCTGTGTAATTTAATTTTAGCACGGGAAATGACCTATCAAAAGTCACATGAGTCTCTTGAGAGCATCCCCTAATGCGGCCTACAGTGTGTCCTTCACCTCCTTACCGAGGCGAAAGGAAATGTTCCGCTCCGTCTTCTGAAGGAATTTCGCAGATTACACGTCCTAATTTCATCAACTTAAACATCCAGGAAAAGCACTTTGTTGTGTCCCGGTTTTACGTCCAGATGAAATCAGGCATGAATTTGACCTCGTGCACCTTTTGATCATAATGTGACACTGATACAGTTCTCCTTTGGGAAATCACCGTCTTTTTAAGACAGTGGCTCAACAATGCGGCTCATTTATGGGACTTGTGCACGGCATGGCAAGCGTACTTCCTGTTGATCTCTGAACAGTGTTCTGGCTCTCAACAGAGCGCATGAATGACTCTATAAGATATGAGCAGGAAGGATCTGAAAGGAATCTATGATGTAAATGGCACACGTCATTCGTATCTATTTTTCTGTAAAGTGGAGCAGTCGAGGCGTGTGTAAACCCATGGTGGAAGTTGACAGTGTGTTGGTAAAAGAGTTTGAATAATGAATACACTGGAGACAAATGACATGAATCAATAAAAAGTCAGGTCCTATACATATAATAGAGAAACCCATGAAATATGTGTAGATTATTAACTGTATGTTCGACATAACTGGGCACACCCTCAGCTAAATCATTAAGAAGTTAACACAATCATAAACTAAATGGCAGAAGGAAATAGGCACCTTCACACTTGTGAACTATACTGACCTCTCTCCATGAGTTGGACACAATAAAAATTGCCTGATAATTTGGCAAGTTGCTTCTAATTAAAATCTGTTACATATTAAAAGAGCAGGTAATGGATGAACCTTCAACAGGTGAGAAGGATGATATGACCTTACAGAAATACTCAAGGAAACTGGTACTTTTTGGTTGCTGTATGGTTACTGGAGCTGGACTATTTGAGTGACAGGGTGATATCCTCCATTGCAGTAACAGTTAATCTAATAAAATAAAATTAATAGTAATAACCTAATTTTTTGATTTTTAAACAAAAAAGTGGGAGCGAGTGAGAGAGAGAGAGAGAGAGAGAGAGAGAGAGAGAGAGAGAGAGAGAGAGAGAGAGAGAGAGAGAGAGAAAGAAAAAA